>CM045559.1:18518483-19059351 GCA_024721245.1 Mitragyna speciosa
AACGAAGACATAGAACAACAATCATTCGAATCTTGAGTGGTCATTCCCCATTTCATTAAATCAGACTAGTATTTGAAAAATATTTGGCATCAGTAAGACAATCTTCCCTTGATAAACTTGGAATAGATATATTAACATCATCTGCCCATTTTGATTTGCAAATTTTCATATCAAAATTATCACAAATAAAGACGGAGGTCGGTAACATTCTCGGCTTTTCAATATGGGGTCAGGTTAAGGTGTTCTAAAAAGTTAAGGCCGGAAAGCAGAATTTGTGAAAGGGTTGATTGTCTTGAGGTTGCATTTTCTCAGAATGAATTATTCCTAACTTTTATTTCTTACTTTTGCTCCCTTCTCTCCTTTCTTCTCTTTTTCTTTTTCTCTTTTTTTTTTTTTCACAAATTTTGCCCCAGTTTATCACTTTCTCGTAGGGTTTTTTTTTTTTTTTTTTTAACGAACGACAAAACAAAACTTTGCCCCAGTGTGGGGTGCAACCATTCAAATGGGTTATGAAACGAAATTTATACATTCTAAAAGCTCAAAGGGGAAAATTAGAGTGAGAAAAATGTTAAGGAAAAGAAAGAAGGCCCGCCTTTGATCCGTCTTTTTTCGCAATAATTTTGAAAGAAAATTTACTAATCAAATGTAAAACTTTTTTACCAAATCTGAATTGATAATTTGAGGAAATTCTTGGACCATCCATCTCCGCCAGCACGAGACCTTCACCTGATAATACCTTCCTGATAATGAATGGACCTTGCCAATTTGGAGCGAATTTCCCTTTGCGCCTCTTCTTGGAATAGGAAGAATTCGCTTTAAAACCTTGTCTCCAATCTCGAATTGGCGAGGTTTGACTTTTTTCTGATAAGCCCGGGCCATTCGTTTTTGGTAGCACTGTCCGTGACAAACAGCATTTAACCGCTTTTCATCGATCAATGATAATTGCTCATGACGTTCTCTGACCCATTCAGCCTCTTCCAATTGAACATCCATCAATACACGTAATGACGGAATCTCCACTTCAACAGGTATTACCGCCTCCATTCCATACATGAGAGAGTAAGGAGTTGCCCCAGTAGAAGTCCTTACGGCAGTTCTATATCCCATCAATGCATAAGGCAGCTTCTCGTGCCAATCCCTGTGTGTGTCAGTCATCTTTCGAATGATCTTCTTCAAATTCTTTATTGGCAGCTTCCACAGCTCCGTTCATCTGGGGTCTGTAAATGGCAGAATTTCTATGATTGATTTTGAATTGTTCACACAACCCATCCACCATGTCGTTGTTGAGATTTTTGGCATTATCGGTGATTAACGTCTCTGGAACTCCAAAACGACAGATGATATGATTTTTCAGAAAATCTGTCACGACCTTTTTAGTCACATGCCTGTAAGATGCAGCCTCAACCCATTTGGTAAAATACTCTATTGCCACTAAAATGAATCGATGTCCATTCGAAAGCGGGCGGATCAATGGTTCCAATTACATCCATTCCCCACATCGAACATGGCCAAGGAGCAGTCATACTATGTAGTTCCGTAGGAGGAGCATGTATCACGTCACCATGCATTTGGCACTTAATACACCTTCGAACAAAATCTATACAGTCGTGCTCCATAGCAAGCCAAAAATATCCCATTCTCATGATCTTCTTAGCCAACAAATGTCCATTCATGTGCGGTCCACACACACCGCTGTGAACTTCTTTCATCATTTGGTGGGCCTCTTCCTTATCAACACACCTTAGCAGACACAAATCAGACGTTCTCTTGTACAGTATTTCTCCATTCAAAAAGAATTTTGAAGACATTCTGCGCAAAAACCCTTTTGAAACTGCATTAGCACCAGGAGGATAAGATCCAGTTTTAATGAATTCTTTGATATCATGGTACCAAGGCCAACCGTCTGAAACTTCTTCTGCAACCCAACAATGAGCTGGCTCCTCTTGACGCAGAATTTGAATGGGTTCAATTACCAATTCATCGGGATGTTTAATCATTGAGGACAAAGTAGCCAAAGCGTCTGCAAACACGTTACGTGTCCGTGGAATGTGTCGAAACTCCAAACTTCTGAACTTGGAAGCTAGATTCAGTAAACTGCAATGATATGGAATGATTTTAGAATCTCGAGTTGCCCATTGCTTCAGCGTCTGATGCACAAGCAAATCAGAATCACTAAATGCCACCAAGTCTTTAATCTCCATCTCTAATGCCATCTTCAATCCAAGAATACAGGCTTCGTATTCGGCCATATTATTAGTGCAAGGAAAACACAACTTGGCCGTTGCAGGATAATGCTTCCCTTCGGGTGAAACTAGAACAGCACCGATTCCAGCCCCAAAAGCATTTGAAGCGCCATCAAAGAACAATCTCCACCCCGAGTACTGCTCACTCATATCTTCAATTGCACCAACGAACAAGATTTCTTCATCTGGGAAATAAGTATTGAGTGGCTGGTAATCATTCTCTCTTGCATTTTCTGCCAAGTGATCCGCTATAGCCTGCCCTTTAATCGCCTTCTGCGTTGTGAAAACAATGTCAAATTCAGAGAGAATCATCTGCCATTTGGCCATCCGTCCCGTAAGCATTGGTTTTTCCAATAAATACTTCAATGGATCAGAACGGGAAATGAGGTAGGTAGTGTGACTAAGCAAATAATGCCTTAATTTCTGAACCGCCCAAGCCAATGCACAACAGCTTCTCTCTAGAAACGAATAATTAGCTTCATACGCAGTAAACTTCTTACTGAGATAGTAAATGGCTTGTTCACTTTTTCCCGATTCATCATGTTGTCCCAAAACACATCCTACAGCTTCGTCAAGCACAGATAAATACATAATCAGAGGTCTTCCAGGTTGAGGCGGCACTAAGATTGGAGGATTCAACAAGTAATCTTTAATCTTATCAAAAGCCTTTTGACAATCCTCATTCCATTTCATAGGTGCATTTTTCTTCAACAACTTGAACAATGGTTCACAAGTAGAAGTCAGTTGGGCGATGAACCTGCCAATGAAATTGATTCTTCCTAAAAAACTTTTTACATCTCTTTGAGTCTTTGGAACTGGCATGTCGCGAATTGCTTTGATTTTGGCAGGATCTATCTCGATACCTCTCTTGCTGACAATGAACCCCAATAGTTTGCCGGCTGGGGCTCCAAAGGCACACTTAGCAGGATTCAACTTTAAATTGTATTTCCTCAATCTTTCAAATAATTTTCTCAAATCCACCAAGTGATCCTCGACCCTTTTAGATTTGATTATGATGTCATCCACGTAAACCTCCATCTCTTTGTGGATCATATCATGAAACAAGGTTGTCATTGTCCTTTGATAAGTGGCTCCGGCATTTTTCAATCCAAATGGCATCACCCTATAGCAAAATATTCCCCAAGGGGTGACAAAAGTAGTCTTTTCTCTATCTTCCTCTGCCATCAAAATCTGGTGATACCCCGAAAAACAATCCCCAAATGATACGATCTCGTGCCCTGCAGTATTGTCCAGAAGAATATGAATGTTCGGCAGCGGAAAATCATCTTTTGGACTTGCCCTGTTAAGATCTCTATAATCCACACAAACTCGCACTTCTCCATTTTTCTTCGGAACAGGAACGGGATTTGAAAGCCAAATGGGGTAATGAGACACCAGGATGATCCCAGCATTGAGCTGCTTTACGATTTGTTCCTTGATTTTGAGACTCATATCTGGTTTAAACTTGCGAGGCTTCTGCTTCACGGGTGAAATATTTGGATCCGTTGGCAATTTATGAACTACTATGTCTGTAGAAATTCCAGCTACATCATCATATGACCATGCAAAAACATCTTGAAATAAAGTCAAAAATTCAATCATCTCTTGTTTTTGCTTCTTATTCAAATGAATGCTGACTTTGATTTCCTTAATCTCTGTTTCAGTGCCAATGTTAATGGATTCTGTTTCTTCTAAGTTCGGTTTGGGTTTCTCTTCATATTGTTCAAGAGTTTTTGACAAAGATTCATATTCTCCCTCGGTATCAATCTCGTTTTCAATTTCAGATTTCATAATTTCAAATTCACAAGAGATATCGAGATTGCAATCATCAACTTCTAGAATTGTGATATCCAAAGGGTCAAATGATTTTATTGATGGCCATCTGAAAAAGATAACACACACATACGAAAACAAATGAACAAAAGAAATTAGTGAAACCAATGAGAAAAAATTCTTCATTGCTTCAAATTTAGAAATAAACTGCAAATCAACAAAAGACGTCATCTTTAAAGATAGGGAACCTTACTCAAGGACACATTCATCTTGAAACTCTATACCAAAATAAACACATTTTGACTTACAAGACGTTGGTATATGCAAAAGGAATTAGAGTCAAGAAACAAAAGCAAGTCACTAAACAAAATATCCTAAGTAAGGCCCTATCTAAGCATGAGTCTGAACAAAAGACAATCCTCTGAATTTACCGAAACTCCCTTTGAATTGGGAGATAATCAGCTGTCCAATTTTGAAGGGCACCTCTCAGCGAATTGCTTGAAATTCAGAAGATTCTGACTGGAGTGACATCACAGATAGCTCCGACGAAACAACTGAGATATACCCAATTCGATCCCATCTGCAGAATTCTCTTCATCGAGATCAGATATCACCACCCCAGATGAGCGAGGAAAAGTGTAGCACAATGGCGGAACATGCATCCCGACCGCTTTCCTTCCTTTTCGGCAAGTTTTCGGATTCTCATCTCCCTCCTATCTTTCTCAGTTGGATGAAATCCTAATCCGAAGGTGTCCTTTTGCATTGGGAGCTCTATTGGTTCCAGACGTCCTTGCAAATTTCTCCCGAGACCCTTTCCTATCTCATAACCTCCTCGAATCATTTCTTTAGCCATCATGACACTGGCCTCAGATGAATCTGTTTTGATGAATGATTCGTTCTTTCACAATCCATCCCGTAGAGACAACATCTTCGACACGATGAGCAGAAACTGAAGGTTTGGCACTATCTCTCCTCTTTGAATTGGCATTAATCCACCATAGCACAGTCATCTTCGGCAAATACAGTGATTAATTGATCATTTACGAATGAATCTGAGCATTTGATGCAGCGAAGAAGGCACCAAGTTAGAAGTATGTATCCATGGTCTTCCCAATAGAACATTGTAAGCACCAGAGAAATCCATGACTTGACAAGAAACCTGAAACTGAGCTGGGCCAACTTCTAAAACCAAATCGATTCTCACCCATCGGCTCCCTCCTAGTTCCATCAAAGCCTCTCACCACGACAGCTGATGTGCGAAGCTTAACATCAGATAGCCCAAGTTTGACAATAGTAGCCCACGGACAGATATTTAAAGCTGATCCATTATCCACCAAAACCCTTGGTAACAGCTTTCCGTTACAACGCACTGATATGTACAATGCCTTGTTGTGTGCAATCCCTTCTGCAGTCAAATCATCGTCAGAGAAACTAATACGAGCTGAAGCGAGGATGCTGCCCACAACATTAGAAAACTTATCAACGGGAATATCTTTAGAAACGTGAGTCTCATTAAGCACTTTTAGTAAAGCTTCCCTGTGCAATTCGGAAGTCAAGAGCAAGTTCAGGAAAGAGATATGGGCAGGTGCCTTGTCCAACTGTTCTACTATTTTGTATTCGCTTCTCTTAATCAATTTCAAAAAATCCAAAGCATCCTTTTCAGATACGGGTTGCTTAGGCAGCAGAGAATTTCCTTGAGCTTTGGATTGGGCATTCGTCTCGGACTCTCCTAGAATTCTCCCAGATCTAGTGACAGCATCAACTTCTTCTTTCAACAACTCCTTATTCCCAATCAACAATGTAGGTTCCTCGTAATTCCATGGTACTTCCTGTAAACTATTCACAGGCATCTGTTCTGGAAACTTCGAGTACAACGGGTTCAGGCATATCCAATTCAAAAGGAGGCAGGTCCAAAATGAACGGATCAAGACATCTTTCTAACACAAAAGGCTTCATCTTTTCTGGGCACTGATTGTTTCAGCTCATCTTGGAAGATGCCCTCCTCGTCATTTACTACTGGCACTTTAGCAGAAAACCCTTCCTTCATCTTGACCAAATCAGCTTCCATTATACTCTCGATCTCATACTCATCCACAATATACGAAGCAGGATCATCCAATTCCTCGTCAGCAGTGATGGCTCCTACAGTGTTTCCATGCTCTGGAAGAGGGTTTTTGCTCACACTGGGTCCCTGTCTCCCCGGTCTTCTAAGAACGATCTCTCCAGACTCAATCATGTCCTGAATATGATTCTTTAAAGTCCAACAATTGACCGTTGAGTGTCCTGGACTCCCTGAATGGTATGCACAAATAGCGTGGGGATTGTATCCCGCAGGCAAACCCTTATTGTAAACTTTTGCAGGGATCACTCCAATTTTGCCAGCGGCTTTCAACTGCTCATATAGTTGGTCAATGGGACGGCCCAAATTGGTGTAAGTTCGGGGTGGCCTTTGAATTTGGTCTCGGTTGGCTTGAAATGGGTTTGGTGTGATGTGGATGTTGTTTTGTTGTGGTGGTCTTGGGTTATATGGAGGACGAGGGTAATTTTGGAAAGTTGGTCGGGAAGCTGGTAGTGGGACAGAATAATTTGGATAGTTGGGTTGATGATGATGCTGGGTGTTAGTGTGATAGACTGGTTGAGGATGGAGAGGTTGTTGGTAAGGGGCTGTGTATGGAGGATAGTTTTGAATTCTGGGTCTGAAGGATGGGCCTTGATCCCATACAAAAGCAGTCTCTCCTTCCTTCTTCTTAAACGGGGGTTTCTTCCCATTACTGCCCGAATTCTGATTTTGTAAAGCTTCCAACTGTAACTTCAAGGCTGTCACATTAACAATTTTGCCTGCCTTGACGAATTCATCATACTCTTCTAACTTGTTGATGATGGCAGAAAATGAACTCCCCGACATGCGAAAGATCTCCTCAAAATATGGCGGGTCGTGAGCCTTAATGAAAGTTCGGACAATCTCCTCTTCATTCATGGGAGGTTCCACCTTGGCAGCCAACTTTCTCCAACGTTTGGCGTATGTCTTATGATCCTCTGAAGGCTTCCTCTTAGTACTCTCCAGCGTGGTTCGTGTTGGAGCCAATTCACAATTGAATTCAGTACTGCTTGACAAAAGCCGTTGACAGATCCAACCAACTCTTTATCTCCTGAGGCTTCAAATTTGAATACCAGTCTAATGCATCACCCTCCAGACTCTCAGGGAACAAACGCATTGGTAAATTCTCATCGTCTACCGGTTTGCCAAGTTTGTTGGCAAACATCTTGAGATGCGTTTTGGGATTTCCAGTTCCATCATACTTAGTGAATTTAGGTGCCTTGAAACCCAATGGCAGCTGAACGTCTGGAAAAAGACAAAGATCATCATAACCTAAACCGCCATGTTTGTGTAGTCCTTGACTTTTCTTCATGAACTCCTCAAATCGATCCAATCTTTTCAGCAAATCTTTATCCACGGTTGTTGCATTTTCATCCATGGCTAGCTTTCCTTGAGAAGCCACATCCCAAACAAAAGGTTCTGCAGCTTGATGATGAGGTACTTGAAAATTGGGTGGAATGTTTGGGTTGATATGTGGATGAGATTGGGGAATTGGGTAATTAGGTAGGTTCGCTTGGACGTAATTAGGACGTATGTGTAAAGGATCAGAGTTAAAATGGGCCGACGGTCCTTCAATGGGGTTGGCAAAAGGTGGGATGGAAGCAGCTTGCATATTGGTTGTGAGAGGCAATTGATTAACCTGCTCAGGGGTATGGTCAACTGCTGGTGTCGGGTTGTTTGGAGCACCACCACTGCTGTTTGCCACAAGTTGATCGATTACACGCCTTTGTGATGCCATTTCTGCACTCAATTCATTAAACTTGCCCAACACTTCACTCAACTGAGCTCCCAATGCAGAGAAATCCACAGACACTGCTTGAGTTGGCCTTTCTGAAACATCCGGAGTCGAACTCATGTTTATACGTTTCAAAGCTTGACTTCGGGATCTGGTAACGATGGGGCTTCTTTGAAATGAAGCTATGATTTAAAGTACCTGAAATGTACATCAAAAGGAATGACGGTTTAATCGCCTCATTGTCATTGTCACTGTCAATTTTATTATCACAGAGAAAGAGAAAAAGATTAAAATTAGTAAGTGTATAAATAATTTGGTGCATGTCCTAGGGGGTGCCCTTATTATGCCAAGGGTAGGCCTAGCATGGAATGCAATCTTTTAGGGTGAGACCCCGCTTTTAACGAGGATACACCAGATCTGCCGGGAAGAGATGCCTCCATTCTGCTCGTATTACCTTACCTAGGGTCTTACCCGCCAGGATTTACCAAAAATATAAACGTGCATGTCTTTCAGGGTTAAGTACCCAAGACAAAAGGATGGCTTTCTTATTATGGGATTCCCGAAATGGCATTCCCTCTAGGGTTTATGCATGATGCCAGTTTATTAAAGCAAGTTAAAATAGGCAAAAATATCAAATTTGAGAAAATGATGTGAAATTTCTTTGAGAAAGATGGATTATGAACTATACAAAAGAAATTATTGACTCCAAATCCATTTGTTTGAAAAATAGAGCCACAGGAAATTGTGTAACACAACATTGAAAGAAGGTCAAAAATCGTGACTTTATTTAGAAATATACAGGTCAAAATGCCAATTTATTAAAATAAATTAATTATGTGTTAAAGCCTCCTTTTGTATCACGTGGGATAGGAGGGTGGGGGATACGTAAAAATGGCATATTAATTCTTTGAAAAATGGGTAAATGCAAGCTGTGCAAGATTTTGACCACTTGGATGCATTTATTGACTCTAAGAAAATTTAGTTCGGATAAAACTGACAAGTACAACATGAATGGATAAATTTGAAAAGGGTTTAAAAAATAAAATTCTTATTCTAAATATACAAGTTAAAATATCAAATTTTTCAAAATTTTACAAAAATTACAATGATTGGACCCTTGGGGTACTTTATTTACAAAAAATGTAATTTATAAAATTTTATGAAAATTTCATTTCCACCTTTCTTGAAGAAATTAAAGACAAAATTTAAACGTGCCGATAATGGATTGGTTTCCTACGAGAGCACCATGCCAGGGCTCTTTATTCTATGGTTGTGAATGCAATTAAAAAGGAAAGAAATTGCGTTAGTTTATTCAACAGATATCACATAACACATTGGCAAAAACAAATAATACACATAGATAACAAGGAAAACAAATGAGGTTGGTTCCCTCCTCTCGTGCCTTAGTGTGCCTGACAGGGTAAGGCTGACACTACCCTAGGCTTATTCTACATGGATGCATGGGGTTAGGCTTACTAATGCATCTAGACTCAACAAGGCTTCGGTTCCCGAACCTTCAGGCCGAGGGATCCAAATAAGTCCGTCAATTCCAAGAATCCCAAGTCGGTGGTTCGAGTGATCCCCTAGACACCGCTACATGCACGAATGCGATGGCCGCATGTCTAAGTAGATCGATCCTAGTCTTAAAGGGATGGGTGGGTGGCAACCACCAAAAAGATAAAAAGGGTTTAAAAAAAACATCGAATGCGCGTATGAAGGTGCTCCTGTGAGAGGAGGGAATGTAATAATAACACGCGTGGGCTCTAAGGGTGATTGACCCCCTCCCCAAATGCAAGCGCGGTCGAATAAAGCAGTAACAAGTAAATACATACATCACATAAGTAGACGAGAGTCGAGAAGCGTGCGAGATGCAAAAGACAAACCTAAAAACCTAGAAAAAATAAAAATGCAATCCTAACATCCAAACGCGATAAAATGAAAGGGTTAGAAAAGGAAGCAAATGACTAAATCTAGTGCTCGGACTCACTAGTGATCCCCAGTGGAGTCGCCAGCTGTCGCGCCCCATTTTTCGAAAAAAGAACTAGATAAAGTCGAAAAAAATGAAAAGGAAGTGTTAAATGTGGTTGCGTTTTATTGGAAAAAGAAAAGCGTGTAAATTTTTGTAAAAATAATTTTTAGAAAAAATGTTTTGTAAAAGATAATTTGATAAAATATGACAAACAAATACTTTATTTTTAAAATAAAAGAAAAAGGGCCTAAAATGGGACTTTGAAAATGCGACGATTTTTGGGCCCGAAAATAGAGTCTAAAAAGGGTTTTTTTAGTGAAAAAGGAGTCGCCACTTGGTATTGAGTTTTGGTGTACCAAGTCACCCGAAAATATTTTTTATAAAAGGTAAGAAAATCAAAATGCTTTATTTAAAGAAATGGTTTTTGGAAAAATATAGGAGAAACAAGAAAAAACCCTTTTAGACGACTCCAAGTCTTTGAAAAACAAGAGAAAAAGGTTCGGGAGTCACAGTTGAAGAAAGGGAAGGCAAAGGCTTGCGCCTAAGGCACCCTTTCAACCTAGCCGAAACTAGTTGCGAGGTTTAGTCTAAATTTTCCTAATATAACCCTAAGATTTTATCACACTTGGATGCAACTATATGAATGCAAACCTAATCCTAAAAATGGATATCGATAAGGGACGAAATGTTCCACTGAGGTTTGGTCGGAATTATCGCATTAATTGCGAAACCCGGATCTAGACCTCGATGGAGTCACGAGTATGAATGCAAAATGGAATGCAAAAGAAAAGAAAAATAGTAATATAGGTAGTACGTGAACAAAGAAAGTGGGAATGCAAACATAACGGGTACGGGGGACTAATGGACTCGTGACTAACTGTTTCTCCTCACGGAGGGGGGAACGACATGTACGCCATCGCTTCCCACGTGAGTAGATGACTATTTCTTAGTCGAAATCACGCAAATGACCTAAAATTCTATGTGTAGTGGAATCTAAAAGTTATGCGCCAAATAGTTGTTAAAATAAGTAATAAGTTATAAAGTATGTAAAAAAAAACTCATAGAAAATGGGAAAAGCCTAAAAAGATAAAATGTGTGTGAAATGTCATGAAATGCATACGAAAATTGTTCCTAATGCTAAAATGACCTAAAGGCTTAGCATTGGACTAGCCTGTTTTCTATAAGTTCTCTGCTAGCGTTGGACTAGCGAAGAAAACGAAATTAGCCACAACTAGCTTTGGACTAGTGTGGCAACGATACACATACAGGATAACAAAGCAAGTAAATAAAGCATATATTAAAACAATAATCACATAAAAGCACATAATAGCACATAAGAGCATATAGCACATAAACATGATATTCTAAATGCAAAGTCCTAGAGAAAGCGAATAAAACACATAAGCACATAGCACACGTAGCACACAAAGCCCTAACTATTACACCGGAGAATAACCTAATTACAATCTAAAAAAAATAGAAAGAGAATAAAAGATATCCTATCTAACCTATCTATTACATTTCCTATCTAAAATACATAAGATTTTTGTTAAATAGATAACACACAAACTATCTATTACATTAACTATCTAAATACAAAAATTTTTACTAAATAGCATATTACCTATCTATTACATTTTTTGAATAATCAACAATTAAATTCGAGTAAATAATACGACATAAATAAATAAACACTCACACATGGATAAAAATTATAAGCACAAAGATACATGAAAACATATAGAAAAAACACATAGGAGCACGTAAAAGCACATAAAAAAGTATTGGAAGGGTAATAGGGGTACCTCCTATTCGAAGACCCGGTACAAATTGCTATCAACATGAACAAACTTAATCAAGGTATCATTATTTAAATAAATAAACCATTAATTAAATTATTCTAGAGCAATCACTATAAACATGCTAATGATAATTCAAACAATTGTAGCAATAATAAACAAAAATAAATAAAAAAATATAATGATAATAATAATTAATTATTTAGGAAGAAAAAGGAAAATTATTTAAGTAAAAATAAATAAGTAGATAAATAAATAAAGTAGAACAACAAAAATAAAATAAAAATAAAATAAATAATAATAATAATAATAATAATAATAGAAGACAAAACCTAATAATACATACATTGAAATTTTAACACCTCAAATAAGAATTATTAAAATAACTAAAACAAAAATAGAGAAACTAATTTGAACATTAATTAGGCTAACAAGACCCAATTTTAGAATATTAATTATAAGTTTGGTAAAATAAATAAAGAAAATATAAAGAGAAATAATTTAAAGCTTTGAGGACTTAACTAATTTTAATTAATACCTTTTTTTTTGGCAAAAATAAAATATTATAAGATTTGGATTAAAAGTGGAAATTTAAGCAATATTCTAAAGTGAAAAATGCAATTTGCAACAAGTAAAAAGGTAAAATTATAATTTTAAACCCTACTTACGGTAATGACATAGTTTACAATGAATTTAAAGGCTAAAACATAATTTTTAGCAACTATAATGCCCAAAAACAAAAATTCCAGCAATAAATAAAAGACTAAAATAAAATTTCTAACAATTTATGGAGGTCTTAAAACGAATTCCAGCAACATAAAGGACAAAAATATAAATTTCAGCAACAATAGGGGGGCCAAAAAATAAAATTCCAGCAAGTGTAATAACTCAAATAAAATTCCAGCAAGGTTGGGGGAATAAAAATGAAATTCCAGCAAGTATTCTAAGGCAAAAATAGAATTTCCAGCAATGTATAAGGGCCAAAATACAATTTTCAGCAACATTTAAAGCCTAAAATATAATAACAGCAAGCTTGGGAGGCAAAATTGTAATTTTCATAAATATCAGAGGGTAAAAATGCAATTCCAGCAAAATCTAGGGGTCAGAATGTAATTACCAAAAAATATAGGGGTCAAAATGAAAAATTAAAAACGTAGGGGCCAAAATCATAATTATATAAAAGTTGAGGGACCTAAATGCAATTAATTAGAACCTAATTGAAAAGAAAATAAAATTATGGGGGTCAATCTACAATAAACAGAAACTTAAATGCATAAATCAGAAATTTCTAGGGCTACAGTAGCATTAAATGAAAATATAAGGACTATAAAATAAATAACTATTATTAATTAAAAATAAATTAAAAAACTAAACTAATCAAAGCGACGTAGTTTTGAGTGAAACTACGTCAAAACGACGTAGTTTCACCAAAACATATATATATTTTTTTTTCGGCTGATGCCTTTTTTTTATTTTTTATTTTTTTATTTTTCCAGATTTTTCTTTTTTTTTTTTTCTCTCTTTTCTCTCTTTTCTTTCTTTTTCTCACCTTCTTCTTTTCCTTTCTTCTTGTTCTTTTCTTCTTTTTCCTTTTTCCTTTTTTTCTTCTCTTCCCCGATTCTGTTTTTTTTCTTCTCTTCTTTCTCCCCTGGTTCTCCTTCTTACCGATCTGTTCTCCCTTCCCCCCCGATTCTCTCTTCCCGGTCTCTCTCTCTCTCTCTCTGTGTCGCCGGTCTCACTCTCTCGTCCTTCTCTCTCTCTCGCCTATCTCTCTCGGTTTCCCTCCGGTCCGGCTCCCTTATCTCCTTGCCGGTCTCTCTCTATCCCTAATCTCTAATTCAATCTTTCAATCAATACCCAAAACTCGAATCCCTCAACTTTCCAAGCAAATTTTGTTGCCAATAAAAAAAAAAAAAGGAATTCTATACTAGCAAATGAAGTTGAGGGAGGGCTGAGATTCATACCTGGGCCGAGGGAGGGGTGGTTTGACGGTGGCTCGTCGGTGATGTTGCCGTTGTCATTGCCGTGCTGTTGTTGTTGTTGTTTGTTGTTGCTGTTGATTTTTTTTTTTTTCAAAAAATTGTAGGTGTGTGTGTACTGTGTGTTGCTGAATCTGTGTGCAGGTCGTGTGTATTGTGTGTTTTGTGCAGGTGAATTGTATGTGTGTGCTGCTGTGTGTCGTGTGTGTGAACAATTGCAGGTGTGGTGTGCCTGGTGTGTGTTGTGTGTGTTTTGCAGGTGTGGCGTGTGTGTTTGTGAATGTTGTGTTTTTTTTTTTGCAGGTGTGGCGTGTGTGTTTGTGAATGTTGTGTGTGTCTGGTTGTATGCTGTGAGTGAGGCGTGAGAGTCTGTGTGTGATGTGTGTCTGTGTTTGTTGTGGGAAGGCCGAAAGAGAGGGAGAAGTGAAGGTGCAGGCGTGTGTGAGTGTTGTGCGTCTGATTATGTGTCTGTGTATGTGTTTGTGTGTGAATGATGCGTGAATGAGTGTGTGTTTGTGTGATTGAGTGTGCAGGGAAGGGGATGCAGAGAAAGTGAGGGAAATGCTGTGTGTGCCAGTGTGGTGTCTGTGATGTGATTGTGAGTGAGGGTGTCTGTGCTTGCGCGCGTGTGTGTTGTGAATGTTAGTGAACCTGGTTTGAGAAGTATGTGGTGAGGAAGTATGTGAATGTGTTTTGTTGCAGGATGTGAGTGTATGTGCAAGTCTGTGTTATTGTGTGCAGGGGAAGGGGAGAGATTGTGTGTTCTTGTGCAGGGGAAGGGGGCAGAGGGGTGAGGGGTGTTGTGTTGTGAATGTGTTGCAGAGGGAAGGAGATGAGTGGATGCAAGTGTGCTTCTGGTGAAAGTGCAGGAAGAAAATTGCGTGCCTGTGTATCGTGTGTGTTGTTTGTGCTGCTGAAGTGAAGGCAGAGAGAGTGAGGGAGAGTTTCTGCAGGTGAAGGAATTGGGAGAAAGGTGAGTGAAGTGAGTGCAGATGTGAACTGGTGTGTGTGCAGGGGAGTGAAATGTGCAGGCTTGGTTGTGTTTTTTGTGTTGCAGAGGAGGAGGATGCAGAGAGAAGAGAGTGAAAAAAATGCAGTGAGAATTGTGTGTGTTCTGTGATGCGCAGGGGAAAGGGGAGAACTACAGGTGTGTGTGATGTGTGTGTGTTCGGATGAAGAGAGGGAGGGGAAAGAAAATGCAAGTCTGTGTTTTGTGTTGCTTGCAGGGGAGTTGAAGGTAGTGTGTGTTGTGCGTGAGTGTTCTGTGAGGTGAATTGTGAGTGAATGTGAGGGAAGGCAAAGAGGGTGAAGTCTGTGAGTTGGTGTATGTGTGTGGCAGAGGGCAAACAGAAAGTGAGGGAGTGGCTTTGCAGTTGTGTGCAGATGAGTGTGTCTGTGTGATGATTTTAGAAGGAATTTTGAACAAAATTTCTCAAAATCTGATGAAGGGGTTGCAAGTGGGGAAGGAGAGTGATGATGATGGAGAAGTTGGTCTAATGGCTGCAGCAGCCATACTGCTGCAGTAGCAGGCTGCCAAACGCAGCCTGCTCTGCTTCCCCTTTTTTTTTTTTTTTTTTTTTGAAAGAGAAGAAAATAAAGAGACTGAAAATAAAATAAAACTACTTGAAAATTTTTTTTAATTATATATATAAAATAAAAATATATAAAAAAAATAAAAATAATAATAAGAATAATAATAATAATAATAATAATAATAATAAATAAAGTACAATATTATAAAAGGAAAAGATAAAATTTAATGTAATAAATGAAAGGTTAATTCAACATTAGAAGAATACAACTTAAAATAAATACCAAATGGTCTTTAAAATAATAAAAAATAGTAATAATAATTTTTTTTTAACATGAAAATTTATAAAATGCTTGTAGACAAAATTCTCATAAAGAAAATCTTAAATAAAAAGTGCATTGGAAAGCGTGACCTAAATATGGCAAAATTATAAAATTTATAAAAATTAATAAATGACATCACACAAATTTTACACAACATATATTATCACATAAAGCACATATTACAATTTTCACTCAAAAATTTTGAAATTAACACATTCTTGAGAAACGTGCCCTTAATAAACAAACAAAAAAAAAAACAAAAAAATAAAAATTAAATAAATACTAAACGACCTCTAAAAAATTATGAGATTTTTACAGAAAATTTATGAGTATTCAAAATGCATATATAAAATTTTTTCACTTGAAAATCCTTATAAAAATAGCGCATTGAAAAACGTGCCGTTGAATTAAAAATACTAAAATTTTAAATAAATAATAAATGACTCCCCAAAAATCATTAAAATCATAAATAATGATAAAAATAGTAAAATTATGTATTTAGAAAAATAAAATAAAATAAACTAATATTTACATGGTGAAATTACCATTTTGCCCCTGATACGACGAATTAGATATAATACGCGAAAATTGTACTCGACCCCCGAAAAATGAAAAATACCCTCTAAAATAAAGTAACACACATATTTTTACCAAAGGTGTGTCAAAATTTGGTGTCTACAACAAATATAATAGCTCATTCAACTAGTGAAAAACAAGAATTACATGAAATTTATCACTAATTAAGTGACTCAATTAACAAATTAGTCCACTTTCCTTTTCTCACACTATCTCCCTTGTGTAATACTGGGTATTAACTTCTTCAAACTGGCCTACAATCAAAACATAAACTACATTACATTTTGACAACTAAATGAACTAAAGACAATTCCTAAGAAAAGAAAAGAAAATTGAAAAACATGATTAATGTTTGGGTTGCCTCCCAACAAGCACTTTGTTTAATGTCATTAGCTCAACGTTCTTCAAGAAATTTATGGCTCAGGATCCATGAGGTGGAGAACCTCCTTTTGTTGCTCCCCAACTTCTTGGCCTAAATATGGCTTCAAACTTTATCCATTCACCTTAAACATCCCTTTTTATTTGTGTGTGACCTCTACAATGCCAAAAGGAAAAACCTCATTTACCACAATTGGATCAAACCATCTAGATTTTAACATACCCTAAAAAAGACAAAGTCTTGAGCTGAATAGCAACACTTTATCACTCGGCTTGAACTTTGATATTCTTGTCATGCCATGCCTTCGGCCTCTCTTTAAAGACTCTTGAGTTCTCATAAGCCTCACGACGCCACTCATCAAGTTCATTCAATTGCATGATCTGATTCTCACTTGCACATTCCAAATCAAAATTCAGAAATTTAATGGCCCAATAAGCTTTATGCTCAAGTTCCACCGGTAAGTGACAAGACTTTCCATAAACTAGTCTGTACGGTGTCGTCCCTATGGGTGTCTTGTAGGCCATTCTATAAGCCCATAGAGTGTCATCTAACTTGATAGACCTTCTTTTTGAGAACGCTTTATGGTCTTTTCTAAGATCCTCTTCAACTCCCTATTGGTTACCTCGACTTGGCCACTTGTTTGAGGATGATAAGGGGTAGTTAACTTGTGTGTAACACCAAATCTAGTCCACACTTTTTCAAATTGTTGATTGTAAAAATGAGTACCCCTATCACTTAAAATCTCCCTAGGAGTGCCAAAACAGGTAAACAGCCTCCTAAGGAATTTAACAACCACCCTAGCATCATTGGTAGGGAGTGCTTGAGCTTTTACTAATTTAGAGACATAACTGCTACCAAGATATATTTATTTCCATAGGACATGGGGAATAGGCTCATAAAATCGATGTCCCAAACACAAAAAATCTCGCAAACCAATATGGCTCGATTATGGCTTCTCATTTCTATGAGAGATATTATCTGACCACTGGCAACTATCACATTGCTTCACATACCTCTTAGTATCTTTTAAGATTGTGAACCAAAAGAAACCTGAACCAATGACTTTTCGAGCGGTCCAATTCGCATGATAATGACCATCTATCGGTCCCTCACGACAATGTCTCAAAATCAACTCAATCTCTGGGTGATCCACATACCTTCGAATGATGTGATCTGTACAAACATGAAACATACACAGGTCATCCCATAGGTAATGTCTCAACTCAGAGAAGAACTTTTTCTTCCCTTGATAAGTCATCTCCTTGGGAAGAACCTGTGGAGCCAAATAATTTGCGATGTTTGCAAACCAAGGTACATGAAAATAAGAGGAAAAAATTGCATAAAATCTCTCATCAAGAAAATTATCACTAATTTCTCCCTCAAGTAAGTCTCTTTCTTCATCATTCTCGAGACGAGAAAGGTGATCAGCTGCTAAGTTTTCTGCTCATTTCTTATCTTTAATCTTAGTATCGAACTCCTGCAGCAATAAAATCCATCTGATTAGTCTTGGTTTAGCATCATTCTTGCATAAAAGATACTTGAGTACTGAGTGATCAGTGTGCACTATGACTTTGGACAGGATAAGGTAGGATTTAAATTTATCAAATGCAAATATTATCACAAGCAACTCCTTCTCCGTTGTGGTGTAATTTTCTTGAGCATTAGCCAATGTTTTGCTTGCGGAGTAGATGGGTCGAAAATGCCTATTCCTTTTTTGCCCAAGTATCGCTCCCACTAAAATATCACTAGCATCACACATGATTTCAAAAGGTAAAGACCAATCGAGTGCCATTACAATTGGAGAGTGGGTCAATTTTTCTTTCAAAATTTTAAAACCATTCATGCAAGTTTTATCAAAATCAAAGATCATATTCTTTTTAAGCAATTTGGTTAGAGGTTTCACTATCTTGGAGAAATCTTTTATGAATCTTCTATAGAATCTACCATGCCCAAAAAAGCTTCTTATTGCATTAACTGAAGTTGGTGGGGGTAACTTCTCTATGACCTCTATTTTTGCTCAATCCACTTTAATTCCCCTTCTAGAGATTTTGTGCCACAAAATAATACCTTCTTGAATCATAAAATGAGATTTCTCCCAATTAAGCACCAAATTTGTTTCCTCACATCTTTTTAACACTCTCTTCAAATTTCTCAAGCATAAGTCAAAGGAATCACCAAAAACAAAAAAATTATCCATAAATACCTCTATGATGTCCTCAACTAATTCATTGAAAATGGCTAACATGCATTTTTGAAAAGTGACTGTCGCGTCCTAAAAATCGTAAGTAAAGGGTACTAGTGGGGTCGTTGACTGTCGCGTCCCGAAAAGACGGTTTGGTCCAAGACCCTTTTCAAAAGCAAGTTTTGGGAAAAACCGTGCGCATGTGTGAAAAATCGAGTTTTTATTGAAAAAGTGTTAATTAAGAAAAATAATAAAAATAAGGCTGGGACTAAAAAAGTGCGACAGTTTTGGCCAACTAATTTTGAAAAAGGGTTTTATTTTGAAAAATGGAGTTGCCACTTGGTACTGAGTTAGAGTATACCAAGTCACTCAAAAAAATCGTTTAAACAAAACAAAAAGTAAAATTTTAGATAAAAATTTATTTAAAACCCTTTCTCGACTCCAGTCTATGAAAAAAAATAAGAGAAAAAAGTTCGAGAGTCACATTTGAAGAAAGGGAAGGCAAAGGCTTGCGCCTAAGGCACCCTTTCAACCTAACTGAGGCTCGTTGCAAGGTTTAATCAAAATTTCCTAAATTAACCCTAGATTCTATCGCATTCAGATGTGTCTATATGAATGCAAGTCCTAAATCTAAATGTGATATCGGGAGGGTCAAAATGTCTCGTTGGGGCTTGATCGGGATTATCACATTAATTGCGAAATCTGAGTCGAGACCTCGAAGGAGTCACGAGTGTCTATACAAAATGAAATGCAAAAGGAAAGAAAATAATAATATATAGTACGTGAAGAAAGAAAGTGGGTATGCAACATGACGGGTACGGGGAACTAATATCTCGTGACTAATATTTTTCTACTCACGGAGGGGGGAACGGCATGTATGCCACCGCTTCCCACATGAGTAGATGATTGTTTCTAGTCGGATCACACAAATGTCTTAAAGTTTAAGTGAAATGCATCCTATATGTCACGCATTTGAAAATGCATTAAAATAGATAAATAATAGTAATAACAATAAAAATCATGCAAAATGGAAAGAAAACTAAAATGTGTGAAGTAGGATGCAAAATGCACACAAGTGTGCCTAACACTAAAATGCCCTAAGGGTCTAGCGTTGGACTAGCTCTTTCTAAGGATTCCCACTAGCTTTGGACTAGCGGGGAAACGATAAGCCACAACTAGCGTTGGACTAGTGTGGTGACGGAATAACAATAAAACATGAATTAAATAGTAAAGCGTGAATTAAAAACAAATTAAACATATAAAGACATATAAAGTCAAGTAGGAGCACATAACACATAAGCAGAATATCTAAATGCAAAATCCTAATGAAAGCAGTAAAATGAATAAGCACGTAAGCACACAAAAGCAAATAAACCCTAACTATTACATCGGGGGCTTAATTTACAATTTAAAGGGGGGAAATTAAAAATGCCCTATCTATTACACTTTCTATCTAATTACACAATTTTTGCTAAAATATGAGAAAAATAATCTAACTATTACATTGACTAGCTAAATACAAAAAATATTACACTTTTATCCAAATAATAAAATAATAAAATTTGAAATTAAATAACATAAAATAAATAAATACGTGAAAAGCATCTAAGAATAGGAAAATATATGAATAAAAATGCATAAAAATCACGTAAGGCACATTGGAGCATATAAGAGAAATTTATGAGGAATGGGGATACCTCTTGAAGACCCGGTACAAATGCTTAAGAACACAAAAAACATGTCAAGGCATCGCAATACTTGATAAATAAAGCATAGAAAAATAAAAATACTAAGAAATTGGGGATAAAACGTATATCCTAGCAAACTAGAGGAACTAGTAGATATTTAAACAAATCTAGGGGTCGAATCATAAATCCAAACATCATAGAGGCACAATTTATAAATTAAAGCTAAGTAAAAAAAAAGCAACACACAATTCAAGCAGATAAATAAATTATAAATTTCAAATAAACATGGGGCAAAAACTAAAATTCCAGCAAAATGAAAGGCTAAATTGCAAGGATAGAGGACCCATTTGAAAGAAAATAACATCTAGAGGGTTAATAAATAAAAATTAGAAAAACTAAAAATGCAAATTTCCTAAATGTATAGGGATGCAGTAATATCAACAAAAGATCCTAGGACTAAAAAATAAATATAAATTATGACTAAAACAATTTACAGAAAAACCAAAATTTAAAACTAAACCTTTTATTTTTTAACATTAATTATCAATGGAATCAACAAAACAGGTCAATCAAATCCACCCCCAATGGTTTTCTTTATTTTCTTCTTCCCCTTTTCTCTTCTTATCTCCGATCTTTCTTTCCTTTTTCTTTTTATTTCGATTGCATACTCTTCTCTCTCTCTCTCTCTCCTTAATTCTTTTTTCTCTCTCTCTTTCTTCTCCCCTGCTCCATTTCTTTCTTTCTCCCTTGCTCTATTTCTTTCTTTTTCTGATGGTTTTTCTGTCCATTCTTCCCAGTTTTTTCTTCTTCCCAAATTTCTCTATTTTCTCTCGTTTTTGGTTTCTGTCTTTCTCTATGTCTCTCACTCTCTCTGCCCTCTATTTCCTTCTCCCGTATCTTCTTTCTTCTCCTTGATTGCTCCCTCTTTCTCCCCCTCTCCTCTTCTAATTCTTTCTTGTTCTTTCTTTCTTCTCTCAGCATTCTCTCAGTGGTGGAAGTGGGTCTTGAAACTATGATGAAGGCAGTGGGGGGATGAAAGGAAGTGGTGATGATTGTTTGAGGTGGTTGAGTGTGATGCTTGGGTCAAGTTGCTACGGTTGAAGGCAAAGCAAAGGTGTTTAAAGTGAGGCTATTACAATGGTGATGTGCGTCTGTTGATGGTGGTTGCAGTGGGTGGAGAGTTGTTAGTGTATGCCCTAAAACTAAGTTGGTTTTTGAGATTTTTATTACGCTTATTTCGTGTTATACTTATATATGTGGCATTTTCTTTGTCATTTAATACTTGTTATTAATATTACTTGTTTATTTGATAAAGTCCATAGAATATTAACTGTGTATAAGAGATTGTAAGAGTTACAATGATGAGACTCTTATTACACATAAAGTTATATTCTTAAATATCTCTAGTCGTAGTATTAATGAGATTGGACATCATTAATATGGGAAGACTAGCACATACTTTGCCTCTACTTATGGTAAGTAGTAGTTGATCTCGTCAACTATGGCGTGTGACACCTAAGCTGGTATGTAGATGCTTGTTAGAGAACAAGTTCATTGGATTGATCCGCCAAGAGTTATTATTCGTAGTGCTAATGAATTATACTCTTGATGGCAATGGTGTAAGTGATCCTTAGACTTGAGATTACCATGGTATCTTGAGTGTGGATTACTATGCTTTGACTCTATTGCTCGGTGCTCGTAAAAGGGTAACCCATACAGTAGAGATTGGGTATAGTATGAAGCATGGAAGGATAGTGAGTAATCGATATAGGATTCACCACTCCTTATTATAGGAGAGTATATCCCGGATTGGCCACTTGTTGAAATATGACTTAAAGAATCTTTTGCACAAAAGTGAAAGTATGACTTGAAAGAGTTTCAAGGTTATACTTTTATGGAAAGTTATATTTCGGAAACAAGAAATCATTAATTAGTCATTTAAAGAGTGAGCACTACACTCTTAGACTAATTGGGATATACTGTGGTGAAAGGATATTAATTACCCGGTAACATTGTCATTGATAGGTATAGTCTACCATATGGCTTTCCTATTCACTTGGGTGGTCATGATGCATTGTTAGACGCCACTCATGATCTGTAAGTGCAAATTAATTAATTAGTGAATTAATGATAAATTAAAGTGTTAATTTATCTGGCTCTTAATTAATTAATTAATGAGTTATAATTTGTACTTATTGCCAACGTGAATGGAACCTAATAGGTCACACACAATAAGAACATGGTCTTTAGGTTAAATTGTTATTAAGATAAGTATAAGATACTTATGGGGTTAATTTATGTGATAAATTAACTTAAAGGACTTATTTATAAATATTCTAAGTCTTGATGGAAATTAGTTTCCTAAAAGGAATTAAGAAGCTATTTGGTTTCCTTTTGGAATAGGTTTCCTAAAGGAATAGGATTAGCTTAAGGTAAGCTTCCTAAACCTTTTTGGTTTCCAATTGCTCTTGTTTTCTTAAAGACTAGGACACTACACCTATAAATAAGTCCATGCCTTGACTCTTGGAAGATTGATGAAACACAAAGCACAAAATTTAGAGAGAGAAAAATTGAGAGCTAAGGGGCGATTTTCTTCCCAAGAAAAATGCCACATCTCTTCTCCCTAATTGTTAGGGTTTTGTCTTCTTCCTCTTCTTGTTCTTGTGTTCTTCATGATATTCAAGGGAGCTAGCACTCAAAAGGCAAGGCAAGCAAGTCCAAAGGTTCCTAAAGATCATGTTCGTGTGGATACCGTTGAAAGCTCTACATTTGGAGGGCTTTTTCATGGTAGATCAACACCTTCATTGAATAAGATCTTGCCCTTTGAAGCAGAGAAACCTTCTATGCTTGAGGTATTTGTGCTAAACACCCTTTAATCGTATAGATTACATCAAAGAGATCCTTAGCTAAGGTAATAAAATTTTAAAATTTTTCGCTGCGTTACTCCCCTTATTACCTTACAAGAGTATGGTGAGGGAAGGGGTGGTGGTGTGGTGATTGTGATTGAGGGATGGATTGGGTGGTTGAAGGTATGAATAGGATTGACTTGGTGAAATTGGGACTGTGAGATCCGTTGGTAGTGATGAAATTGATACATTAATGGACTGCAAGGGGTGGATTTGGGATGGTTGTTTGGTCCTGTTGTGATGGTGAGTCGTAGGGAATGGGCGCTGGGTATAGTTTGGTGGTGGCCGATAGATGTATATGTAGTTCTGGGTAATTTTTATGGGTGGGATTTGTGCTTGTTTTGCAGAATTTGTGTGTGTGTGTGTTGTTTGTGTGTAAGTTTCTGTAATGATATTTTTTTGCAATTTGAAATTGATTTTGGGATTGAAATGGACTGATTGTGGCTTGAATGATGAAATTTGTGGATGAATTGAGACTTTTGTGGCTGGGCTTGATCTTGCAGGTAATTTTGGTAGTGGCTTTGGCTTGACAAAATGGTGGTTTGAGAGGTGGAGAAGACGAAGCTGGTTTGTTGGCTTGGTTTGTGAGTGGTCGTATGTACAATTGTTGGTGAAATTGTAGGTTGTGTTCAATGGGTGATTTGGTGGAGCTGTGATGCTGGAATCTCAATAGCGATGGGACGACTGGAATGGTTGGTAAAGGGGGTGCTACTGCAATGGTAGAATTGGGTGTTTGAAGGTGAGTATGGCTTGGTTGCCTTGGTAATTTATTGTTGCAGGTTGTGGGCAGTGGAATGGTAAAGATGGAACAGAATAAGAGATGGAGAGAAAGAATCTCAGAAATGAAAAGAAAAAGAAAATGCAAACTCAAAAAGAACAGCGCTCAGAAAGACTTAAACTCAAACATAAGATCAGAACCCAGAAATTAAAGCAACAGAAGAACAAATTCAACCAAAATTTCAAGTAAATGAATGTATATAATTAGACTCTCGTAAAAAAATAGAAAAGAAAGATGAATTAAAACCAAAAGAGGAATTAAGAACTCAGCTTTCAAAGCTTAAGGATCAATTTGATGATGAACAGTAGAAATCTGAGGTTGAAGATGATGAACAGTAGTTGAAAATTGAGAATCGGCGGCCCTCTTTTAGTGTGTGTTTTTTCGATGAAATAGTGTGTGATTTGATCCCTAATAGACAAAAAAAGGTGTGTGTTTAGGGTTTTTTTTATTTTTTCTCCTTAGTTTTTTTTTATTAAAGGGGTATTTATAGGCCACTTGTCTTGGTCACTAAAAATGCTATAAAATAACAAAAACGCTATCGGTAATAAAAAAACTAATTTTATTTAAAAAATATTTTTAACCCCAAAAATTAAAAATTAATACAAAGAAATGACAGCAATCTCTAAAATTTTCAAAAAGGATTCAAAGTAGATTTCAAAAATAAAAGCCAGAGCTTAAAGCTGATAAAAACGATCTCGGGGTGTGAAATGACGATTTTGCCCCTAGACAACGAAAATATACAAAAATTGGCTATTAGCCTAAAAAAATTACCAAAAATTAAAAATAAGCTTAAAACACTAGAAAATTCCTTTATGACTCAAAATTAGACAAAAAATGAATTCAAACTATAAAATGACGATTTTGCCCTTGGACAATGAAAATTCACAGAAAAATAGCTATTGATTTCAAAAAAATTACCAAAAATTACAAATAAGCTTAAAACACTATAAGATGCATTTATGACTCAAAATTAACAAAAAATGAATTTAATCTATAAAATGACGATTTTGCCCTTGAACAATGAAAATTCACAGAAAAATAGCTATTGACCTCGAAAAATTACCACAAATTAAAAATAAGCTTAAAACACTAGAAGATGCATTTATGACTCAAAATTGACAAAAATAAATTTAATCTGTAAAATAACGATTTTGCCCTTAAATGTAATATTTACAGAAAAAATAGCAATCGTCTCCCAAAAAATAAAAAAAATTAAAAACATGCTTAAAGAATTAGAAAAATGAATTTGGAACCTAAAATGAGCTAAAATGGTGTTCGGGAAGGAAAATTGTGCTGGTAAAAATATAAAAGAATACCAATTAAATCCAAAAAAAACATAAAAAATTAACAATTTCACATGAAAGTAAAATATGAATTTAAAACCCCCAAATCTCAATGGAAAAAATATTTACAGAGAAAAATTACTATTTTGCCCCCAAGATTATTGAAAAATTAAAATTTGGCCCAAGAAATGCAAACATGTCCCCTAATATTTGAAAATAAATAGTGTGTCAAAATTTGGTGTCTACAGTAATTGTGCATTACACAACCCAAAAGGCATTTGGTGGTATGCAAATGTACCATAGGGGCAAGTGAATGTTGTCTTCTCTTGGTTCTCGGGAGCTATGGAAATTTGAAAATACCTAGACAATCCATCTGAGAAATAAGAGTACTCATGGCCTATCAATCTCTTAAGCATTTGATAAATGAAAGGCAAAGGGAAATTATCCTTTCGGGTGGCATCATTGAGTTTTCTATAGTTGATGCAAACTCTCTAACTCGTGATAGTCCTCATCGGGATCAATTCATTCTTCTCATTCAGCACCACCATCATGCCTCCATTTTTGGGTACCACATGCACCGGAGTAACACATGGACTATAAGAAATGGGATAGATCACTCTCGCATTAACCAACTTTATCACTTCGGCCTTAACCACTTCTTTCATGTTCGAGTTAAGCTGCCTTTAATACTACACAACCGGTTTGATATTATATTCTGTTAGTATCTTGTGTGTACAAAAAGAAAGACTAATCCCTCGAATGTCGGCAATCTTCCATGCAAGTGCCCCCTTGTGCTTCCTGAAAACATGTAATAGCTTGTGCTTTTTCTTATCGTCGAGGCTTGCTACAATGATCACCAATAGTTTGCAATTTTATGCCAAAAAAGCATATACTCTAGGTGCTCTGGTAGCCTTTTTAACTCAAGCTCGGTTGGGTTTTCAATTGATGGTTTGAGGGATCCACTTCTTGATCTTTCAATCTCTTCATAAGCTGTTGTGCCTTTATATGGCTTCTTGGCTTCTAAATGAGCCACTTGTTCAGCTGTGGTAGGATGGGAGGTCACCCTTTTCCCTTGAATGATACACGCCTCCAATGGATCATCAATTATAACCACCTGCAAAACATTAACCAATTCAGTATCAATAGTATCCATATAAAAGCACGTATCATATCTATCTAGAGAATGTCTCATGGCTTCCTATATCTTAAAAAATGTTTCCTCATCTTTTACTCTAAGGGTTAGCTTTCCAGCTTGAACATCAACTAATGCTTTAGCCATGTCGTCCCAAGATGAGGGAAATCTCTACATCATCTTCCATATCCCAAATTATAAAATCAATCGAAAAAATAAATTTATCAATTTTAAACAAAACATCCTCTATAATCCCCTTGGATACTTTATGGACCTATCTGCCAATTGAATGCTCATCCTAGTAAGTTTGGGCTCTCCTAATCCTAACCGCATGAACATCTCATAGGGTATTAAATTTATGCTTGCACCTAAGTCAGCCAAAGCCTTATCAATAGACAAATTATCAATATTGCAAGGAATAGTAAAACTCCCTAGATACTTGAGTTTCTAAGGTAGTTTGTTCTGTAAGACGGTGTAGCATTGTTCATTGAATCTTACAACTGCTAGCTCTTCGAGTTTCCTCTTATTTGATAGCAAATCCTTTAGATATTTGGTATACTTTGGCTACTATGAAAGAGTTTCAACAAATGGAATGTTAATGTTCAATTGTTTAAAAAACTCTAAAAATTTACCAAAGCACTCATCTTGACGATCCTTCTGAAATCTGCTTAGGTAGGGGATCGGTGGCTTGTACTCCTTCACTACCTTCTTCGTAGGCTTCACCTTTCTCTTTTGGTCATTATTGTTTTGTTTTCCCTTCTTCTTCATCTCTCTTTTCATCAACAACCACTTTTTCAACCTCTTTTTGCTACATCTTTTGCAATTCTTTGCCACTCTGTGGTGTGATTGCTTTTGCTTGCTCTCTTGGGTTGGCCTCGGTATTGCTTGTAGCGCCTCTTGAGGCTTTTTAGACATCAACTTTGTAATTTGCCCAATTTGATTCCCTAAATTATGGATTGAGGTTTGTTGATTTTTGAAAAATGTCTTCATGTTTTGCATCCTATTTTCAAAAGTATTGATATACTTGGTAATCAATTCCTCAAGGTTTGACTTCTTATCATACTGAGGCTAGGGTTGAAGCTGAAGTTGTGGATGATATCCAAGTGATGGTTGTTATCTTTGTTATCCTTGATTTTCTCAAGAGAAGTTTGGGTTATTCTTCAAACCTGGATTATATGTGTTGCTGTAGGGGTTGTTTTGTTGTCTTGAAGTGTTGCTGATGAAGTGACATTACTAATCTGGTTGTTGCATTGCATTGATTTCCTAGCACTCATGGTTAGGATGTTCACCCCTACACATGTCAGATTATATCACTTGGAATGACCTTGGATTAACTGACATGCCATCAACTTTCTTATTAAAAGCCTTAACTTCGACTGCTAATGCTGTGACTGTGTCCACATCACAGACTCCAGCTAGCTTGCTTGGCCAAAAACAGGTAGCTTGCTAATGACAGCTATTCATGGCCATTTCCTCAATAAGCTCCTAGGCCGCTTCTAGTGTCTTGCTATTCAAAGTTCCCCTTGCCACCGCACTAATCATTTGTCTTGTAAACGGATTGAGCTCATTGTAGAATATTTGAACCTATATCCATGTAAGCAATCCATGGTGGGAACATTTCCTCAACAATTTCTTGAATCTTTCCCAAGTGTCATACAAGGTTTCAGCTTCAATTTGGTCAAAAGAAGATATATCATTCTTCATTTTTGTAGTTTTGGCACAAGGAAAGTATTTGGCTAAGAACTTCTCCGCTATTTGATCCCAAGTGGTGGTCGAGTCTCGGGGTAGAGAATTTAGCCATTGCTTGATCCTATTCTTCAATGAGAATGAGAATAACCTTGACCTAATAACATCATCTGTTGCACCATTAATTTTGAATGTGTCACATATCTCCAAAAAATTAGCAAGATGAGCATTCGGTCCTTCATCTGGTAAACCATCAAATTGAACATATCGCTGTACCATTTGGATGATGTGAGGCTTAATCACAAAGTTATTCATTGCCACAGGAGGACGAACTATGTTAAACTCAGTTCCCACCAACGAGGGCCTAGCATAATCGGACATTATCATCGGTGTTTGGAGTTGCTCTCTTCTTTACTCCTCCAAGAGAGGATCAAATGGATGTTAGTTGTCCGCCATATTTAGTTTTTTTCTACTATCTCACGATAGAACTCCAAAGCAATTTCCTCTAATTGATCCCTTAATTGTCTTCTCATCGCCCTTCGAAATGTCCTTTCTATTTCAAGGTCAACTTAAAAAAGAGAAGAACTTGAGCTTTGGGTCAAACATCAAATGTGAGATCCTATAGAAAAATGCCATAAACACAAATCAAATAAACAAAGCAGTAAATCAAGTAAAAAAAAAAATACTAAAAAGCAAGTAATACCGAGAGTAATAAAATGCAAGTTTTTTCAATATCGCCGGTCCCAGATAATGGCGCCAAAAACTTGATGCGTATCCTTTGAACTAATACTAAAGAAACTCTAAGCAAGTGCACCAATCTGTTCATAGTAGAGTGTAAGGAAGCACCAAATATCGTCCCACAGGGAATTAGCAAGTACTAGTATTTACTTGACTTCTATTATCTAGCCTAATGAGCACAAATGGAGTTTTAAAAGTAGAAAATGAAAACACTATCTAATTTACTAGACTCAAGAGAGACTGACAATGGAAAATGAGAATTAACAACAATAATGGCAAATTAAGTCTAGATGTAGTATTCCCTCAAATGCTTACTCAATGAATCAATTACAGGTTAATGCCATCACCAACTACTCGATTTGAACCCAAAACTCCAAATTTAAATCGTAACCTTTCTCAAGAGAAACAATCTCTATCCTCTTGGTTGGCCAAATTGAAATCTCTTCACAATTAATACCCTCAATTAGATGCTTTAAGATTAATGGATTCTAATTTATCAAGTCTTTTCCAAAAACTCAACAAAAGGGGACAACTCATGAAGCCCTATCTAGTGGTTCATTCAAATTGTCTTAATTTGTGAGGTGACTCATCCATATGTGCAATCTCTAGATATACCCATACAAAATTAATAATTCAATTAAAGATGCATGCAAAATCCCAATCTAGTTAACAAGTAAAATCACAAATTAATCCAAAACCAAGAATAGCAATTAGCATAACCCACAATCAATTCATTAATTCAACATTTGGGTTCAACCTATCTAGACTTATAAATATTTACTCCATAAATGTTAAAGGAAATACATTAATCAACAAAAAGAAAACATAAAAACTCTTTCTAAATGAAGCCTTCAATTCTTCTCTTTGCCAAATTCTACAAATTTCCTCTAGATGGTGATGATTCAAGCCCCTTTTGCCACTTGGAGTCTCCTCTTCAATCCCCTTCTCTATCTCCCTAAAAATCTCTATTTTCTCTCTATTCAATACTAAGAAACCCTAGGAGAAGTAGAAAAAGAGTGAATAATCTCACTCCAAAGCTAGTCCTAGCTACTAAATTCGCTACAAAATCTATCAAGAAACCACGCACGGTTTCTCCTGTTGATCTTTCGTAGTTTCTCAAAAATTGAAGAAAATGTAGACCAACCCAATGGGAAACCATGCATGGTTGTTCACGCGGTTTCTCTTTTTTGCGCTATCGTGCGAGAGCATGCACAATTCTATCCATGTTTGGCTTATGGGTGGAAACTGCATCAACAACTGTGTGAGATTGTTCACGCGGTTTTCTTTCTACTCGTAAACCGCGTGAGGAGCCTTGCACGTTTTCTTCAAAGTGATCCATGATTTGGCCTTTTTGCATCAAAATCGCCATTTCAACTCTTAATTCTTTTTGGCTTGGCCATCCAATGCTTGATCCTTTTACTTGCAACATAACAGATAAGTGCAAGTATATAGCTCAATTATGCTCAAATGTAAGCTTCAAGTGGCAAAATAAAGAGTATGTAGAAAATGAAAGAGTTGACCAAAAAAAAATACTAATTAAAAACCTAAAAGCAAAGCCAAAACCACTACTTAGACACTCTAAAACATATATAAATGGACTACTATCATACTCACATATGCTTCAGGCAAACAATGCACATAGACACACATGCGCACACGCACACATGCACATATTCTCCTTTGCCACCTCCAACCACCAAATCTCAACCACTACATCACCATCTTCCTTCACCACCTTACCACAATAATAAAAAAAACCTCTAGCACCAACCTACTGCTAATCCCCATATCATCCGCAACTAGTAATTCCTAACGTCAACTGTTGTCAAATTGTTTCACCAACAACCAGAAGCATAGTTTCTGCCCATCAACCCTCAGTATAGATCTCTAACCTCTAGTCACCAAAACCTCCACAACCGCCATCAAGAATCACCAAAAATCCAACCAAGTACTCTCCCAAACCACCAATTTCAACCTCTACAGCCAACGCCATTACCATGAACTCCCATAACAACCACCATATTCACAATCACTCTCAGCCCCAATAGCTGCCTCCATCACGAAACAACTCTACCTCTATTAACAAACTAACAACCACCAAAAAACCCAACTAGTTGCCATCAATTTCGCCCCACTCACAGTCATCAAGCTCAACAATCCGCACCCCCTTTCCCCAAAACTAGCCACGTACCACCTCAAGAACCATCACTCAAAATCACCTAATAACAACCAACACTAGTAGAAACATCAAGTGCTACCACATGGGTTTGCTCAGAAATCTCAAGCTACATCCGATGGTCATCCCAATCAGATCGATAAGTAAAAGCAATGCTAGGCACAGCAGCAACAGTTTCAGCAAGTTGGCAGACAACATTCTTAGCAGCCACATTCCATAGTAATACTAATAAACCATCCCCTACCACCATCCTCATAACCACTAGTCTACTACATCAAATACCCAAAACACCAAAAACCAGCCTCCACTTAAAACTGCTGTAGCTCAACCCATCTTTACTGCCCAGTCCCTGAAAACAACTCCCAAAACTCCAAATCACTGTCAAATGAACTAAACAACCACCGCCTCCAAAGCCCAAGTTTCAACCACCCAAAACATCCCCTAATTCACCTTCACCTGCAATCGCCACCATCTAGTCACAAAAAACAACCACCCATAGACCACAAGCCCAATAGCCATCAACAGCCCTTTTCATCTCCATCTCCTTATTGCCAATCAATCCACCTCAAAACCACTACCAATAGCCTTACACTGTCCCCAAAACCACCCCAAAACAACCCCATAACTATTGCAAGATCAACCAAAACCATCATCACAAATCATTTGTTATGCACTACCATTCATCCGTTTTACCGAGTCACACATTGCCATGCACAAAGCTCCCTTGCCAAGCTGTTGGTGCCCTTTACTAGTCGCCCCTAACAACCATGGCTACACCGCACCATTGTACCATCAACCCAGCCCCTCGCCCACTATTGCTACCCCTATCAAATTGCCTATTTCTTGTGTAAGGTAAAACATCCTCAGCCCATCTTTATGGCCTTGTATGAGTTTTTGTGTGAGGATTTGTGGAATTTGTGATTGAATTAGTGATTTAGGGAAGTTTTGGTTGGCGAGAGTTTTAGTGATTTGAGATTAAAGGAAATGATTGTGGATTTTGGAGAGTTTGAATCTTGAAGAAGTAGATTGTACAAATACCAAATTTTGACACACCATTTATTTTTCTAGCATTGGAGTATTTCTTTTCATTTCTGGGGGGTCAAATTCTAATTTTGAGCAAAAAGAGGCAAAATAAATAATTTCGGAGAGGCAAAATAATAATTTTCAGCTGTAAATATTTTTCTATTAGTTTTCGGGTTTTAAATTCAAATTTTTGCTACTTTTATACATATTTTAAATTTATGTGATTTTTTCTAATTCAATTGGTATTAATCTATATTTTACCAGTACGGGGGCAAAATGATCATTTCGCCCCGCGAACACCATTTTTGCTCGTTTTAAGTTAAAAATTTATTTTTCAAGCTTTTAAACATGCTTCTAAATTTTTTCTAATTCTTTCGGGAATAATTATTATTTTTCTGTAAATACTGCGTTTAGGGGCAAAATCGTTATTTCACATTTCAAACTCATTTTTCACCAAATTTTCAATCCTAAATGTATTTTCTAGGGTTTTAAGTTTATTTTTAATTTTTGATAATTTTTCGAGACCAATAGCTATTTTTCTATGTATTTTTGTTGTCCAGAGGCAAAATCATCATTTCACATTTCAAACCCATTTTTCACCAAATTTTGAGTCACAAATGCATTTTCTAGGGTTTTAATCTTATTTTTAATTTTGACAATTTTTCGTGGCTAATAGCCATCTTTCTTTGCATTTTGTCATTATACGGGCAAAATCGTCTTTTAACATCCTGAATGCATTTTTGGCTAGTTTTAAACTCTAATATTTATTTTTTAAATCTTGAAATCTATTTTGAATTTTTTGAAAATTTTTGAGTTTACTGTCATTTTTTTGTATTAATTTTTTGATTTTTTTGGGTCAAAACTAATTTTTTAAAATAAAATTAGAATTTTTATTACTAGTGGTACTTTTGTTATTTTAAGGTATTCTTGGAGGCCAAAACTGTTGGCTCAATAAATACCCCCTATTAAAATCAGAAAAAAGGAGAAAAAAAATCCTAAAAAAACACATTTACTTTTATCTATTGAAAATCAAACACACACACTACCTCACCTAAAAACGCACACACTCCACTTTTCCATTTTTGGTTACTATTCATCAATCTCAGTTACTATTCATTGTCTCTTTAAATTTATTATACTGTTCATCACCAGATTCTTCCAAGATTCAAAAGTTGAATTGTTGAAGGTTTGCTCTATTTTTTGGGATCATTTATGATTTTTCTTTCTAGATTTCTTTCTTCCCTCCCCACAATCACCGTTCTTTCTCCATTCCAACCGGAGCTACCTTCTAACCACAACAACCAAGAACCACCATCACAACACTCCCAAAACCACCAAAATCAATTACACCACTATCATCAATTCCTTTCATTACCAAGAACAGTAACCCTTTACTGCCACCAAATCCCCTCAAAATCGCCAAGCCCACCCATGCCCTTTCCAATTATACTAAGATTTTTTGCCAATGAATTGCACTAGATTACCTCGCATCACTCACCACTGCCACCCACCATCCAAAACTTGCAAAAAAAAAAAAAAAAACAGAACACAACAATCTATCAGCCCACCTCAGCCAATTGTCCCCATCAGCACACCACCAACCAACTCGCCACCAACGACCCTCAAAACACAGTCATAGCTATGCACAATCAACCCAAATCATCTCTATTGACTCCATCAACTCCATCCACCAGCCCCAAAATCAACAAATTCAGTCACCTTAGGTAGCCCCAAGCACCCCTAGATAGCCAAACCTCCATTGCATCACCACTATCCATAAAAAAAAAGTCACAAACCAGCTTCAACAAACACAATCAGAGACCACCACACCCAAGCTCCAAAACCCCATCACAACAACCATAACACCTTGCCCAAAACAACCAACACTGTAAGCACTGCCTCTACTATCAATCACCTCTTCCACCTTCGCATCAACAACCACCCCTTTAACTCAACTCTATCACCTCCATTAGAACAGGACCCACAGCCCTAAACATCATCTGCAGCTCCACCACTCTTTGCCATTATCCACCAGCAAGACCATTGTCTCAAGCCCCCATTAATCACCAAAATAGCCACTAACCTCCAATACCATAGCTTCCAGTCACTGCCACCCTTAAACCACCCAAAACCTCCATCGCTACAAGGCTACCAGTCTCCTCCCATCTGCAAATCACCTGCAAGCAAAACTAACAAATCCACCAAAATTCTCAACCTCAAGTAATCAGTTCATCGGCGCCACCTCCAATTCTCCTCTAAGCTGCACCGCCGACTGCCACTGCCTTATCGCTGAGCAGCTTCGCCAACTCCTTCATCCAGATCAAGTTCCTTTTTTCTCTCGGCCAAAGAGAATTGGAGGATTCTATACGGGTCTTATTAAACCCAATTAGAAAGAAAGACACAATCGGTGTGAGAGATAGAAAGAAAAGAGAATAGAACAAAGAGGAAAAGGAGAGCAAAAATCTGCAAGAAAGAGAGATGGAGGGGGAGAAACAGAGAACGAGAGAGAGAGAGAGAGAGAGAGAGAGAGAGAGAGAAGAGGTGCGGAGGAAGAATAGAAAAGGAGCAAAGAGAGAAAAGGGGCAGAATCAGGGAGAGCGAGGAGTAGAGAGACGAAAGCTGAAGCAAAGAATAGAGAATGAGAGAAGATCAGAGGGAAAAAGGGGAAAAGAAAAGAAAAACTGGAAAGCTTGAGAAGGAAATTTGGAAGCTTTTTGCTCAGCTGGAAGAAGGAGAAGAAAATGAATCTGTGGACGATAGTTGTTTGTTTGTTTGATTGTTTGATTGTTTGTTTTTATTTTTATTTTTATCCTTTTTTTAGTTTATGTAGTTTAAATTGTTTTAATAAAAAGTGGATGAAAAATCAGATTAGGATTTAGTTAGATTAGTTTTGATTGATTAGCCTTTAACTTGGTTAACATAGTTTTAGTTAGTTGTCTAATTCAATTTAATTGATTAACTTTAGCTTTATTTTGAGTCTTTTTGCATTTCTTTAATTGTTCATTTTTCATTTTTTTTATTGTTGTGAGGTCATGTTTATGTTTAGCACCCTATTTCATTTATTGATGCTGATATGCCCCAAGATTTTCTGTTTGATGTATTTAAAGTCCTCAATTTTACAGACCGACCCCCCAATTTCATCTGATTTTAATTAAGTCTTGGTTAATTATGACTATGTCCTTTAAATTGCTATGTATTTATTGTTTTTTCCCAATTTGCTTTAATTTTCATTTTTTACCCCTTTAGACTCGCGTAAATTCTCAGATTTGTCCTTTGATTAGTTAAATTTCTAATTTTGCCCCTTAAGCCCTCTTAGGTTCATATTATTGTTTTTTTAGTCCCCTTAGCTACATAGAATTTACATTTTATCCCAATTTTGTTAGTACTTCATATTTTAGCCTTTATTTGTTTATATCAAGGTACCTTGACATGTGTGTTCATTTTCTTAAGCATTGGTACCAAGTCTTCAAAAAGGTACCCCCTATTATTTATTAATTTCTCTTTATGTGCTCCAATATACTCTCATGTGATTGTTGTGCATTTTCTTCAATAATTTTTCTTATTTATATACTTCTTGCGTGTTCATTTACTTTATGCTATTTAATTCTGATTTTATTATTTGACAAAAATGCAATGGACAGATCACAATTTTCTTTATTTTTTGCAAGATTTTTGTATTTAGATAGACAATGTAATAGTTAGATCACTTTCCTTTCATATTTTTACAAATAGTTGCATTTCGATAGCAAGTGTAATAGATAGGTTGTTTTTACTTTTTTCCCCTTAAATTGTAAGTTAAATCCCTCGGTGTAATAGTTAGGGCTTATGTGTTTTTACGTGCTCATGTGCTTGTTTGTTTTATCGCTTTCGTTAGGATTTGCATCTAGATATCATGCTTATGTGTTATGTGCTTGTACGTGCTCCTATATGTCTTTATATGTTTATTTGCTTTCGATTCATTCTTTATTGCTTTAATTCATGTCTTATTAGTTTTATTGTTTCGTCACCATACTAGTCTAATGCTAGTTGTGGCTTTATCGCTTTCCTGCTAGTCCAACGCTAGTGGGAATCTCTAGAAAGGGCTAGTCCAACACTAGACCCTCAGGCCATTGTAGCGATAGTTTCACTCCTCGTGTGCATTTCATATCATTTCACACACCACTTCTCATTTTTTTAGACTTTTTTCATTATGCATGATTTTTCACATATATTTTATTATTATTATCTATTTTTTGGCATTTGATAGAGCATGATATCTAGGTTGCATTTCACTTAGAAATTAGGTCATCTGTGTGATTTGACTAGAAATAGTCGTCTACTCACGTGGGAAGCAGTGGATTGATAGGCCGTTCTCCCCTCTATGAGTAGAAAAATACCAGTCACGAGTTATTAGTTCCCAGTACCCGTTCTTGCATCCCCACTTTCTTGGACACTTACTATCCATACTATTTTCCTTTTTCCTTTTTGCATATCATTTTTGCATATCATTTTTGCATATACACTCGTGACTTCCTCGAGGTCTCAACTCGGGTTTCGTAATAAATGCAATAATCCCGACCAAGCCTCAACGGAACATTTCGACCCTGCCGATATTTACATTTAGACTTAAAATTTGCATTCATATAGACACATCAAAACGCGATAGAACTTAGGGTTAATTTATGAAAATTTGATTAAACCTTGCAACTAGCCTCGACTAGGTTGAAAGGGTGCCCTAGATGCGAGCCTTTGCCTTCCCTTTCTTCAAATGTGACTCCTGCACCTTTTTCTCTCATTTTTTCATAGACTGGAGTCGAAAAAGAGTTTTCAAATATTTTTCTAAAGATTTTATTTTATTTTTGCCACATGATTTTTTTAGGTGACTTGGTACACCCTAACTCCATACCAACTGGTGACTTTATTTTTAAAATATAATTCTTTTTTAAAATTAGTTTGCCAAAACTGTCGCACTTTTAGTCCCGGCCTTATTTTCTTTTAAAATATCATTTTTTCTAAATAACACTTTTTCACTGAAATCTCGATTTTTTTTTCTCACACATGCACGGTTTTTCGAAAATCTTTCTTTTTGAAAAGAGTTATCGGAGCGGACCACCTTTTTGGAGCTCGATAGTCAACGACTCCACTTGTGCTTATCGATGTTGGGACACGATAGATCAAATTTAGGGAGGGGAAAGTTGAAGATGATGGATGGGTTTTGTTTCTTCTCTTTTGTAGATTGCATATGTTTATGCCGTTAGTTTTCTCTAGTTGAGACAACCGAATTAAGGGTGGAGTTTCTGGTGAATTGGTTTTTTCTTTGAGCATTTTGTTCTCTTTATTTTGGTTTGGTATTTATGTTATTTCACTTTATTTGCTTTTTGATTAAATTTAGTTTGAATTGCGACCTAGTTAATTAGTTTGATTGTTTATGTTAACTTGATTTTTAATTTAAGTTAGGCATCTTTTAATTTATTAATTGTCTCTGTTGTTTTTTGTGTATCCTTAATGGAACATTTGCATCCTTGCCCCTAGTTTTTTTAATATAACATTATCTTTTCCAAATAAATTCTAATTGTTGCAGATTAGTCCCTATTATTGATAGATATTTTTTTAATTTTTATTGGCTAACCCCGTGTACCAGGGGGACGCCACTTCCAAATTTTATTAATAAAACCAATAAAAGATAAGGGGGACAAAGACTCTATTATTCATACATTAGCCCCCTAGGTTTCATTTATTTTCAATCAAGTCCTAGCTAATTGCAATTTGCCCACACTTGCTAGAATTTACTATTTTAACACCCAATTTTGCTTTAAATTCTATTACTACCCCTAAGTTTGCTTGAATTTTTATTTTATTCCCTCAGCTTGACAAAATTTATGTTATTTGTTAGTATTTTATGTGTTATGCTTTATTCATCCATATAATGGTGCTTTTAATATGTTTGTTCGTTTTCTTAAGTATTATTACCGGGTCTTCAAAGAAAGGTACTTTCACTACTTTGATTTTCCCTACGTACTCCTATATGTTTCCCTTATGTGTTTAGTGCTTTTATTTATATATTTTGGAGCGTTTTATTTACATTACTATTATCTATTGAATTTGATTTTATCATTTGAAAAGTGTAATAGATTGATTTTTTTACTATTTAGTAAATTTTTGTATTTAGATAGTCGATGTAATAGATAGGTTGCATTTTTCATATTATTATTATTATTATTATTTAGTAAATATTTGTATTTAGATAAGCAATTGTAATAGATAGGTTATTTCACCCCCCTTAAATCATAGTTACGTCTCTCGGTGTAATAGTTAGAAATTGCATGCTCTTTATCTATTTGTGTGATTATTTGTTTTACCACTTTCCTTAAGATTTTTTGCATCTAGAATATTATGCTTATGTGTTAGATGCTCCAACATACTCTTATATTATATTATGTGTTTATTTGCTTTTATTCATTTTTATCAGTTTTATTGTCCCATCGTCACACTAGTCCAACACTAGTTGTGTCCTTATCATTTCTTCACTAGTCCAATACTAGTGGAGAATTTGTAGAAAATGGGCTAGTCCAACACCAGACCCTTAGATCATTTTAGCTCTAGTCTCATCTCTCGCATGCATTTCATATCAATTCATGCACTTTTTCTTTCTTTAGTACTTTTCCATTTTTGCATGATTTTTCCTTTTTTTTTTGGCAATACCCTGTACGCGGGGGAGGGATGCTAGCCCCTAATTTTATTAACATGCAAAGAAAAATACATTTGGAGGGGGACCAAACCAAAACCTTCAGTAAACGAAAACATTGGTTTCAATTGCTGGAAAAAATAAAAGGAGTACTACTCCCTTACAAGAGATTTTCTAATCCGAGGAAGACCTAATATATCATAATATACCACATTTTTTACACCTACAGGAAACACATCCATGTTAGTAAAAGTAAAAATCTTGATGTAAGTCCAAAGCAGCTATGCAATCCGCAGCCATATTAGCTTCCCTTAGAGTATGATGAAGTGTAGCATTCAGCTTCTCCAAATATCTTCTGATTAACCTTAATTCGTAACACATATCCTAGCATCCAATGGAGTTGTTAACAATCAGTTTTACTAAAACACTTGAGTCCACTTCAACAATAAGTTGCTTCAAGTTTCGTTGTACACAAAGTTCAAGACCAACTGCTAATGATTTACATTCAGCTTGAAGCACAATTATTGCTCCAAATTCTTTGTAGAACGCAAATACCAACTTACTTGTGTGATCCCTTACCAATCCTCCACCTGTGCCCTTAGAATTTTTGATACTTGCATCCGTATTGAGTTTTAGAAATCCAGCCCCAGGATTGTGCCATCTCACCACCTTACAGATAATTTCTTTGGGAATCTTTACCTGGAAAAACATCGAAATGAATCAATCAGAATCCTTTTCCACTTGTGTTCTGTCTAACTTTTTGGATGCTTCCAACATTTTTAGAAAGCTATTAATCTCCCAAATGATTCCTTCCGCTTGAATTGCTTTGTTTTAGAATCTAGAGGTGTTCCGAGCCTTCCATATAAACCAGCAGATTGCAATGGGGATGATCCATTTGATGTGATTAACACTCATAGCAGATAGGTACCAGGCCATACATCTCACAGCCACAATCATAGTTGCATATTGGTGTAATCCCATTGCTTTTCCAAAATATTCCCAACCTATGTAGCTACCCGTCCATCCAAGAAGAGATGCCTTAAAGTTTCTGTATGTGCAAGGCAACAACTACAACATGATACAAAGTGAACGCCTTAATATAAAATCTGCTGGAATGTAATTGGACACAAGTCTCCATGCAAAGAAAGAAACCTTCAAAGGCAGGAGAGGATACCAAATTACCTTGGCCAACATAGATTTTTGCTGTTTTTGATGAATGCCCTCCCACGGAGATGAAGTAGAAAATTCTCCATCAGAAGAAGGGAGCCATTTTTTGAGTTTTTCCACATTCCACCCCTCTGATTCAAAGAATTCCACCACTAAGAAATGGGGAGGCTTGTTAACAATGGAATGCTAAAGAAGTTGGACATCTCCACACCATCTATCCAGCCAGAAATCCAACATTCCCTCCCCGATACACCATCTAATGATGTCCTCATTTTCATCCCTTACTGAAACCAGTCTCTTTCACATAGCTTATGGACATTTAACAACAGTCATTGAGGGATGAGAACCTTGAATGTATTTGGCATGCATAAATGATGTCCATGGGGATTCCTCAACTCTTAACTTCCACCAAAGCTTCATTGGGAAAGCATGCAGCATATCTTGAATTCTACAAAAACCCAAACCCCCTTCCTTAGTAGGGTAATGATTGTGAGGTTTAGGTACTATCAAAATTAAGCAAAATTCACACAAACAAGTAATAAAATTTATAACCTAATACCCCTTTCTGCAAGTGCACGGGTCAATTGTAGTAGGAGATGTATTAGGGTCGATCCCACGAGGAAACAAGAATTAGCAAGTACCAAAGCTACTAACTTCCTTTATTATCTAGACAAAACATCAAATAGGTGGTGTGCAATGTAAGAAAATTCAACTACTTGAATTGAAACAATTGGAAGAAATTCACAAACACAAGTAATAGGGTTTAGAATCCATTAATATGATTAAATGAATTAACATCTTGCTATGTTAATCTTGTCTTGCTTAGGATTTCAACTTCATATAAAATCAAGACTTGTTTTCACAATGAATTGACTAGAATTCAATTATGTTCATGATGAACTCTTGTGAAATACATGAATTGTGGTATTAAACAACCTCAATAAACCTACTTGTATAACTACTTGCATGTGTGTACAACATAAGTTTCATCTACCGTTTTCCAATGTTATAAGCATTTCTTATTGTCAAATAACATCTAAATGATTTGCAATAGTTGATCAAGCTACTACAAATGTTAAACCTTAATAGATGAACAAGCAAATACAAGTTATAGCAAGTATAATAACATTCAAATCATATAATTAGCTTCATCTAATCCTAAGACATGTATTTAGTTAAACATAGCTTGTATGAATAACATATAATAGAAACAACTCATAAACAAGTAAGAGATTAAAGAGATAAGGTCAACAATGCTCATTTGTTGGTAAAACATGGCTCCAAAGCCTCATTTCTCATTGATATGAATTGATAGACTTGAATCCTCTAAGAGTTTTCTTACAAGTAATGTAAATTCTTCTGAACTACAAAGAAAACTACTACTATATGCTACTTGGAAGTGCTTCTCCCTTCAAGACTTTTTCTAAATGTCTTGCAAGAGCTCCCTATTTATAGACGAATTCACCCTAATCATCTAGATAACTTGTATGACAATTTACAAGAAAAGTTGTCTTGAAATCACAAAAAGATTTCGATTGAATTTTGCAATGTTTCCTTGGGTAGTGCAGGTACAAGGAATCTTTAAAAAGTCATCAAAAGGTGCTAGAAGATAAGCTGCAAATTTGAACCATCATTTTCTAGCCGACATTCATGATCAACAGGCAGTTGGTCTGTGGATCGTGATCCGCGTATTGCTCCCAGAAGAAGGAAAAATAAGCTTTTTCTCGAAACATGAAATTATATCCCTTTGAATTAGATTTCCAAAACCAAAAGAATCAGGTCATTTAGTGTTCTAGATGCAAATATATGGCCAAAATACTGAGACATTGTTGGGAGAGCTTTATTCTTCAGTAATTTAGATTTTTGGCTATGAAGATGTGAGAACTGGATTTTGATGTCTTCATAAGATTTGTAGAGTATCCTCTTAGCTTTAAAATGCCACCAGAATCATCTCAATCTAATATTTTTAGCTCAAGTTATTACCAAAATACAGAAATGTGTCATTATTACCAACGCCTAGTTTTCTCCAATTCTTCACTTCCATTGCTTCTTTGCACTTCTCTTTTGCTTGTTATGCCTCTTATGCCCTTGAGACTTTTTGGTAATGCTGATACTTTAATTCTATGGTGAATTTGTTGATGAGAATTTCTCAAAAGTTGAGCAAAACAATCCTCCAAGTTTGAATATAAAAGTTGTTCTATTGAAATTCCAAATCCAATCATCCTTGAATCCACTAAGAATGTGATGATTTATGTTCCAATTGATCCAAATTATGATTGAATGTATAAAGCCTACAAGCTTGTACAAAGATTGTACATTAATTTGCCCAAAATATAAATTTTGCTTCAAAACCATAAAAATCGGGTAAAAATCCTAATTTTTGAAAAATTCTTCAAATGGAAGAATAATTATAAAATTGAGCCATTTTTATATTAAAAAAATACTTAAAGCATACTTAAAATACACTAAAAATATATATAAATTACTACGCTAAAATAGGTAAAATTATCACTTATCAGGTAGCATAATTTATTCCATCTAGTCCAATGAGTCCTCTTCTTTTTGCCTGTTGCGTTCCACAAAAAAGCATTGAATGATCTTTCCAAAGATCTAATTACTCCCATCGGTGGCTATAACACTTGAAATATGAATAATGGCATTGAGTTAAGCACATGTTTAATTAAAATAATTTTTCCCCCAGCTGACAAAAGTTTGACACTCCAGTGGTTCAGTCTTTTCCTGATGTTAGTAAAAATACCATAAAAAAGCACACTCTTGGGTTTTCCATTAGAAATTGGAATGCCAAGGTAAGTGATAGGCAGGCAAGTCTTTCCTCCTGAAACCCATCACTCTTTCAATCATACTCACTATTGCAATTGAAGCTTTAACTAATATTATAAAAGCACTCTTCGTAGCATTCACTTTCTGCCCCGAAATCAACTCGTAATAATTTAGAAAATTCCTCAGACCCACCAAGGTTGAATGAGAAGCCCGAGTGAAAATTACAATATCATCAGCAAAGGCTAGATAAGGTACCTGCCCACTTCTAGCTAAATAACATCTCCTCCTATCAGCTTTTATAAAATGCTCAATTCCTCTCCCCAAAAATTTTGCAGGAAATAGGAAAAGAGCTGATGAGAAGGGATCCCTTTGTCTCACTCCTCTAGACAATTTGAAGAATCTAGCTGCTTTTCCATTAATGAGAATCGAGAACCAACTATTTGAAAGAAGCCTATAAAATGAAATCCACAAATCTCTCCTGAAAGCCAAACTGTCTAAGCATGAACAAAAGGAAAGGCCATTCAATCCTATCATATGCATTTTCCATGTCAAGTTTAAGAATCAAGTTTTGAGACTTTAACTTCTTGCCAAGTTCAACTACCTTCTGTTGTGCTAAAAGAACATTATCGGATATGCTTCTTCTAGAAACAAATCCTGTTTGCCAATTAGAAATGCAAATTGGCAATACCTTATTTAGTCTATTCACCACTAGTTTTGAGATGATTTTTGAGCTAATGTTGCATAAGCTGATTGGTCTATAATCCTTCCAGTACACAGCACCAGTTTTTTTTTTTTTTGAATCAATATTATCATTGAGCTTGAAGTTCCTCGTGGGAGTTGTGCCCCATTGAAGAAATCAGCAATTGCATTTTCTAAGTCAAATTGTATAATCTCCCAACAGTGTTTGTAGAAAGCCGCACCAAAGCCATTCGGCCCTGCATAGCTCAACTCATCCAAGGAGAAGACTATTGATTTAATTTCTTCATTGGTAGGTAATCTGCACATCTCTTATTAAGTTCTTCTGACACAAGAAGTAGATGAAAAGGCAGGTCCCGCGAAGGCTGAGAATTTTTGTTGGAATAAAACAAATTGGAAAAGTAAGTGATAGCAGACTGACTAATTCCTTCAGTCTCTTATACCCAAATATTATTTTCTTCTTTTATACATCTAATGAAATTCTCATTCCTTCATTGATTCACAATCCCATGAAAAGAATGAGGTATTTGCAACGCCTTTAGAGATCCATTTAATGGCAGATTTTTGCTTCTAGAGTTCACATTTGAGTCCCCTTACACGATTGTACTCTGCCCTTGCTTCACTCCATCGACTTTGAGTTGATTCAATTCTGCATTGATCATAGTCCCCCTCCAACACAAACATAACTTCATACGCTTCCTTGACTTTGTCCGTTACATATCAAAAATTGATTTGTTCCATTCTCTCAAAGCTTTTGCTGTATTTCTTAACTTGAAAAAAAATCTGTGTAAAGGAGCCCCAACTATTGGTTGCTCCTATGCAGGCACCATTGTAGTCAGAAACTAATTATGCTTACACCATATATTGAGAAAATGAAACGAAGCTCCAGTTTTTTCTGCTTAACCTACCTTTATCAACATAGGAGCATGATCCAACCTGCCCCTGGGAAGATGTGAAATCTTAGAAGTATTGAAGGGCATGCTCCAACAATTATTGACCAGAGCTCTATCTAATCTTTCCTATACTCTACTATTCATCTTGGTGAAAACTGACCCATCAAAGGGAAGGGAATAAAGACCAGAGTTTTGAATTGCACTATTGAATTTCTCCATACTTTGGTAAGATGGTGCATTACCTCCCACCCTTTCTTCAACTGAAGATACCATGTTAAAGTCACCTACAACCATCCACGGTTTGTCCTCCTCCAGTCCCTCCATGGCTTGCCATAACAATTGTCTTTCAGTCCTATTACACTTAGCATAAACCAGTGAGAGAAGCATGGCCTCACCACTGGGAAGTGTTATTCTGCTATGTACAAGTTGTCCAGCCAATTCCTAAAAGCTACAACTAAACTCCTTATTCCAAAAACACCAAATTTTACCATTTAAAAAGGACATTCCATAATCAAAATGAAGAGTCATCTGAACTTTATTCAGTTGCTGCACTTGTGATAAAGGTTCAATTAGTGTTACCCACCTAACTTTATTCCTCTTGCAAATGTCAGATAAATATCGCAGAGAGTCACGTTGTGAAGCTCCATGAATGTTCCACACTAACAGATTAATTGGACTTCAAATAGGAATGAAGTGAGTACTTATTTTTAGTGGCGGGGAGGGTCATCTCTTGATCATCTCTTTTCTGGAGGTCTCTCCACTTTCTTTTTGGTCATATGATTCAACAGAAGCGAATCATCAGGTGGTTCGATCTCAACGAAGTCCCTCATCCTTGCTTCTATAAGTTGTTGAAACTCCACAACTGATGCGCGCAGGTGTACGGAAGACTACCAAGACATTTGGATTTTAGGCTTACTACTCGTTGAACTCAAGACCCCTTGGATGGATCTTCCAAGAACCCTTGACGTGGAGTAGGTTGCTCGAATTTTTCCCTTTGAAGATGCCCTCAATCCTAGGAAAACCAAGATGTATCGAATTGAGCGCGTTCAATCGTTCAACCTAATTCTCTAAAGAACTTGAACAAAACCGTAAGGAAACTCTAAGTGAGATTGGACGGTTGCCACAAGCAAAGCTTGATAAGACCTATGGCGGTTCTCAATCACCAAAGAACCAAGAAAACTCTGAAGAGAATTCACTCAAAAATATCATAAAACGTCATGTCTAATGTTGTTCACAAGAAACCCTTATATATGGCGGCACAAAAAACATAAACCAAGAAAGTACTTTACCCTAGTTGTAACCTAACACTCGACTACTAAAGATTACAACTAAAAAAATTGCATAAAACAACTTAAACGGACTTTCTGATTATACTCGCGGCACCTATCCGCCGCGTGGGTACGAGGTGCGGGTTCGGTCAGAAAGTTTGGCACTTCAAACATTTCACGAACGAGCCTTTTGATGGTACTCGTGGCACCTATACGCGGCACGGGTTCATGGTGCAGGTTCGGTTAGAAGGTTTGGCACTTCATTCCCATGCTTGAATCATCCTTCCTTCCTTGGTTAGCCCATAAGCAATGTACAATACGTGACAAAGGATCCATATTGATCGCCTTGCACACATTATCCAGCGTGTCCACAATGAGACCATGCAAAGCATCCTTTATTTTCCTAGCTCTTGACCTAGTCATAGGACCATCCAAGTCTTGAAGCACATCCTCAGTCACCTTGGAAGCTTGCTGACCTTGGGACCTATCATTCCCTCCTTCCTCAAAAGGATTCATCCTCGAATCACCTACATCAAACAAAGACAAGTCAGAAACATTAAAAGTTGCACTAACTTTTCCATACTCACTAGGTAAATCCACTTTGTAGGCATTGTCCCCAATTCTTTCAAGGATCTGGAAGGGTCCGTCCCCCCTAGGATGCAACTTAGACTTCCTTTGTTGTGGAAATCTTTCCTTCCTCATGTGCACCCAAACCCAATCTCCGGGCTCAAATACGACTTTCACTCGACCCTTGTTTGCTACCTTTGCAAAATGCTCATTCTTTTTCTGCACATTCTCACACACCTTAGCATGAAGATCCCTAACAAATTGAGCTTTCTTTTTACCTTCAAGATTCAGCAACCTCATTAGTAGGCAAAGGTAAAATATCTAAAGGAGTTAGGGGATTAAAACCATAAACAACCTCAAAAGGTGAGTAAGATGTAGTGGAATGAACAGTTCTATTATAAGCAAACTCAATGTGTGGCAAACATTTTTTCCAATTCTTTAAGTTCTTTTGAATGATTGCACGCAATAGTGTAGAGAGGGTTCTATTAACTACTTCAGTTTGACCATCAGTTTGTGGATGTGCAACTAGTAGAAAACAATAGTTTAGTACCAAGTTTACTCCACAAAGTGCGCCAAAAATGACTAAAAATTTAACATCTCTATCACTAACAATGCTACAGTGGCAAACCATGCAATCTAACAATCTCCTTAAAGAACAAATCAGATATGTAAGTGGCATCATTAGTTTTTGAACATGCAATGAAGTGTGCCATCTTACTAAATTTGTCTACCACAACAAACACACTATCTTTACCACTAGAAGACCTTGGTAATCCCAAAACAAAATCCATAGAAATGTCCACCCAAGGTTGTGAAGGAACGGGTAAAGGTGTATACAAATCATGGGGTTGAACTCGAGACTTTGCTTGCTTGCAAGTAATACATTTAGCACAATCAGATTCAACATCAACTCACATGCTAGGCCAAAAGAAATGCTCATGCAACACATGCAAAGTTTTCTTGACACCAAAATGTCCCATAAGACCACCCCCATGAGTTTCCCTAACCAACAACTCACGCATCGAGCACCTAGGCATGCATAATCTATGACCTTTGAATAAAAATCCATCATGCCTAAAGTAATCAAGATGAGCACGTTTAGAACATATAAGACCAGATTTTCGAAAAATCTAAATCATGCTCATATAATTCCTTAATACAATCGAAACCAAGCAATTTAGTTTGAAGAGTGGTAATAAGAGTATACCTTCTTGACAATGCATCAGCTACCACATTTTCTTTACCTTGCTTGTACTTGATTGTATATGGAAAGGACTCGATAAACTCCAACCACTTCGCATGTCTTTTGTTGAGCTTGCCTTGAGTCTTCAAAAACTTCAAGCTCTCATGGTCAGAGTGAATCACGAACTCTTTAGGAAGGAGATAGTGCTGACTAGGTTTGAAGAGTTCGCACAAGGGCATAGAGCTCCTTGTCATATGTGGGATAATTCAAGGTTGCACCACTTAGCTTCTCACTAAAGTACGCAATGGGCTTGGAATCCTGCATAAGAATGGCCCCAATACCTACTCCAGAAGCATCACATTCAACCTCGAAAAGCTTGTCAAAATTAGGTAAACACAACAAAGGTGCGTTAGTCAACGCTGTCCTTTAATAAATCAAATGCCTCTTGGTGTTTACTTTCCCACTTAAAAATAGAATTTTTCTTAACAAGTTCATTAAGAGGTGCAGCAATAGTAGAAAAATTTTCGCACAAATCTCCTATAAAAACTTGCTAGACCATGGAAAGACCTAACATCATTAGCACTTTTTGGTGTAGGCCAATCACGTATGGCTTGTACCTTAGACTCATCAACATGTACACCCCTAGAGCTAACAATGAATCCAAGAAACACAATGCTTTCCATGCAAAATGAACACTTTGCCAAGTTAGCATAAAGATGATGCTCTCGTAATACACACAAAACTTGGTGCAAGTGCTCAACATGATTCCTCAAGTGACCTACTATAGATTAGAATGTCATCAAAATAAACCACAACAAATTTACCAATGAAAGCCCTAAACACATAGTTCATAAGCCTCATGAATGTGCTAGGTGCATTAGTTAACCCAAAAGGCATAACTAACCATTCATACAATCCATACTTGGTCTTAAATGCAGTTTTCCATTCATCACCTACTTTCATTCTAATCTGATAATAGCCCACTTTTAAGAGTCAATTTTTGAGAAAATAGTAGAACCATGCAATTCATCAAGCATATCATCTAACCTAGGAATAGGATGACGATACTTTACCGTTATCTTGTTGATGGCTCTACAATCAACACACAGGCGCCATGTTCCATCCTTCTTTGGCACCAAAATGACTGGTATGGCACATGGTGACATACTCTCATGAACAAATCCTTTCTCCACTAAGCTCATCCACTTGTCTTTGAATCTCTTTCGTCTCCTCAGGATTTGCTCTATAGGCGGGGCGATTGGGTATACTAGCACCAGGTACAAAATCGATTTGGTGCTCAATTCCCCTCAATGGTAGGTAATCCATGTGGTATATCTTCAGGAAATACGTCTTCAAAACCCTGCAAAAGAGACACCACAATACTAGGTAAATTAGGATTAAGTGCATTAAACTCGCTCGAAGAAAGAAGAACATCTTTATATAAAACAAGTAGAAGTTGTTGCTTAACCTCCAAAGCTGAAACAATATCACTCTTGGTAGCAAAAGCATTCACTTGCTTCTTTCCCTCTTTCTTCTCACTTATAACCCTATTTTGTTCACCATTTACTATGCCATTTTGGTCAACCTCATGACCAAACCGAAGCCCCTTCTCAACTTCTCCACAGGCTTGTGACTTTTGTTCCTCCCTTACCTTGAATTCCTTTGCAATTCTTACTTGGTCTGCATGTGCCTCAGACGGTTTGATTGAATCCAAGGTGATTCTTCGGTTGTCCCACATGAAGGAATACCTATTCTTGTAGCCATCATAGGTAACCCTCCTATCAAATTGCCAAGGATGTCCAAGAAGTATGTGACACGCTTGCATGGGAATCACATCACACCACACCTCATCCTTGTACTTGTTGATGGAGAATGGCACCCTAACTTGCTTGGTAACCCTCATGTCCCCGACCTCAGCTAGCCAATGCAATTTGTATGTCTTGGGATGGTGTTTAGTCTCAAGGCCCAACTTATCTACAAACAAAGTAGAAGCAACATTAGTACAAGATCCACTGTCTATAATCATGCTACATACCTTGTTTTGCACGGTACACCTAGTGTGGAAGATATGATCTCTTGGTATGTCCACTTCATCCTCCTTAGGTGCAATGCTAAGAGCTCGCCTAGTGACAAGAACTTCACCTTGATCCCCACCATACACATTATCTTCATCTTCAGATCCTCCCTCTAATGGAGGCATCTCCTCATCATCTTCACTTGAAGCTACACTAGCTACTTCACCATCCTAAAAAATAACCATAGTGCACTTGTTTGGACAAGAAGCAGCTATGTGCCCGAACCCTTGGCACTTAAAACATTCAATCTCCCTTTGCCTATGCTTCACAATTTGCTTACCCTTAGGATCTTGCTTTGTAGTTGGTTCAGCTCTAGGCAATGGTGCATGAGTTGGAAGACCATGTGATTGTTCAACATCTCTAAAGCTCTTCCTTGGTTATTCAACTCTCCAACTAGTACGATTTTGTGTAGTGGAAAACCCTCTAGCACGCCTACTTTTTAGTTGTCTCTCAACCTTGATCGCTTTTTCCACCAAGTCGTCAATCTCTAGATAATGTTGCAGCTCTACAATTTCAACAATTTCTGAGTTCAAACCTGCTAGAAAACGTGACATAAGAGCCTCTCCATCCTCCCTAATGTCCGCTTTGATCATGAGCATTTCTCGTCAACGCTCATAGATCCTTGCTTCAAGAATTATAGACGCCTATGTAGGTCACGTGAGTAGCAACTTGGGACAAACCTCTTCTTCATAATGGCTTTCATCTCCCCCCAAGTCCTCACGGGTTCAGCTCCACACCTTCTCCTATCTTTGACAAGTAGATCCCACCAAACACTCGTGTAGTCGGTGAATTCAACTGCAGCTAGTTGCACTTTCTTTGCTTCGGAGTAGTTGTGACATTCAAATACATGTTGTCGCACCCAATTTTTTCAAAGGAGGACGGGAAAACAGAAGAATTAAAATGTGTGTTGGGTGTTGTTTATTGAGAAAAGAGTGTAGGTTTTTAGTAAACTAATTTTTAGAAAAAATACTTTACAAAAAGGTTTGACAAAAGATGTGATTTTTAGAAAATGCCTTATTTCAAAAATAAAAAGAAGAAGGGCCTAAAATGGGACTTTGAAAATGTGACGGTTTTGGGGCTCGAAAATAGAGTCTAAAAAGGGTTTTGAGTAAAAAGGGAGTCGCCACTTGGTATTGAGTTTTGGTGTACCAAGTTCACCAGAAAATATTTTATAAAAGGTAAGAAAATCAAGAATGATTTATTTAGAAAATGATTTTTGAGAAAAAATGTAAGAAAACAATAAAAACCCTTTTAGACAACTCCAGGTCTTTGAAAACAAGAGAAAAAGGTTCGAGAGTCACAGTTGAAGAAAGGGAAGGCAAAGGCTCGCGCCTAAGGCACCCTTTCAACCTAGCCGAAACTAGTTGTGACGGTTTAGTCTAAATTTTCCTAATATAACCCTAATGATTTTATCACATTTGGATGCAACTATATGAATGCAAATCTAGTCCTAAAAATGGATATCGTTAAGGGACAAAATATTCCATTGAGGTTTGGTCGGGATATTCGCATTAATTGCGAAACCGAGTCTAGACCTCGATGGAGTCACGAGTATAGATGCAAAATGGAATGCAAAAGAAAAGGAAAATAGTAATATAGATAGTAAGTGAACAAAGAAAGTGGGGATGCAACATAACGGGTACGGGGAACTAATAGACTCGTGACTAGCTATTCCTACTCACGAGGGGGGAACGGCATGTACGCCACCGCTTCCCACGTAAGTAGATGACTATTTCTTAGTCACAAAATCATACAAATGACTTAAGATTCTATGTGTAGTGGAGTCTAAATGTTATGCACTAAACATTTGTTTAAGATAGATAATAATTGATAAAGTATATACAAAAACCATACAAAATGGAAAAAGGCCTAAAAGAGAGAAAATGTGTGTGAAATGACATGAAATGCACACGAGAAATGATTCTAATACTAAAATGACCTAAAGGCCTAGCATTGGACTAGCCTATTTTCTATAAATTCTCCGCTAGCAGTTGGACTAGCGAAGAAACCGAAATTAACCACAACTAGCGCTTGGACTAGTGTGGCGACGATACACATATATTATAACAAGTAAGTAAATAAATAAATAAAACACAGATTAAAGCAATAATCACATAGAAGCAAATAATAGCACATAGGGGCATATAGCACACAAGCATAATATTCTAGATGCAAAATCCTAGAGAAAGTGGATAAAACACATAAGCACATAGCACACAAAAAGCCCTAACTATTACACTGGAGAAGCCTAATTATAATCTAAAATAAAAGAAAAGAAAATAAAAGATAACCTATCTCACCTATCGATTACATTTCCTATCTAAAATACATGGGCTTTTGTCAAATAGATAAAATATAAACTATCTATTACATTAACTATCTAAATGCAAAATTTTTGCTTCAAGAATATTACCTATCTATTACACTTCTTCAAAAAATTAAATTCAAATAAATAACATGCAATGAATAAATAAATATTCACGCATGAATGAAAATTATAAGCATAAAGAGATACACAAAAGAAAACATATAGGAAAAGCACGTAAGAGCATGTAGGAGCATAAAAAGAGACATTGAAGGGTAACAGAAGTACCTGCCATTCGTAAACTCGATACAAATTGCTAATAAAATCAACAAACATGTCAAGGTACCACTATTTAAAGTATAAAAATATGAAATACTTAAAATTGGGGATAAAATGTAAAGTTCGAGCAAAGCTAGGGGACTTAGAATAAAATTCCAGCAAGTTTAGGGATTTAGAATAAAATTCCAGCATCTATTTATGACCTAAAACTAAAATTCCAGCAAGTTTAGGGACTTAGAATAAAATTCCAGCAAGTATCTAGGACTTAAAACTAAGATTCCAGCAAATATCTATGGACAAAATACAATTCCAGCAACATATGGGGAGTAAAAATGTGAACTAGAGCAAACCTACGGGGTCAATTAAAATAAGTATGAACTTAAATGGATTAAACTAAAGTATTAAAGGGCATAATTAAACAATTAAGGATCTAGGGGGGCAAAATGTAGATAAATATAATCTGATGAAGATAATGAAAATAAATAACTAAAACAAAACTAAGTTTTGACTATGATTTTTCTTCTTTTTTCTCTTCGGTTTTTTTTTAATTCTCTCTTCGGCCTCCCTCTTCGATTTTTATTCTCTCTTCGGCCTCCCCCTCGATTTTTCTCTCTTCGGCCATTCTCCTCGGATTTTTCTCTTCAGCCTTCCTCCTCAGGTTTTCTCTCTTCGGCTATTCTCCTCGGATTTTTCTCTTCAGCCTTCCTCCTCGAGTTTTTCTCTCTTCGGCCATTCTCCTCACTCTCACTCTCTTCTTCTCTTCGGCTCACTCACTCCACTCTCTTCTTCTCTTCGGCTCACTCACTCTCACTCTTCTTCTCTTCTTCTCTTTGGCTCACTCACTCTCTAGTTCTTTCCTCAGCCTCTCTCCGAAAGTCAAAATCAATAATCAAAGACCCAAATCTCTTAAATCAAAACCCAAAATCCTCAAATCCAAAAATATAAACACCGTAAATCAAACATCCTATACACAACTTACATTAATTGGAATACAAATCAAAGCAATTAAGAGAGTTCCATGAAGCTTACCTTTTTTTCTGCCGAGGGAAGAGGTGGCCGGTTGTGATGGTGAAAATGATGGCTACCCTGTCGGTGGTAGTGGTTCAGCTTTGACTGAGTTCCCTTTTCTGTGTGTGTTTTATGTGTTTGTATGTGTTTGCCATTTGTGTGTGAATTGCGTGGGCATATACTGTGAGAGAGCTGAGGAGAAGGGAGAGGAAAAATGTGTGTCTTGTGTTGTTATTATGAGCTGGTGTATATGAGTTGTGTAAAAAAGTGAGAGCAAAAGTGTTTTTGTGTAAGTGTGGAGTGGGTGAAGAAGGAAGAAAATTCATCCAAAATCCCCTCAAAATTCATCTTTTGTAGGAGGTTTGGTTTGATTTCTCTGCTCGTTGCGTGCAGCAACTATAGAAGCACTGCAGCTGTTGTAGCAGCTTTTTTTTTTTTTTAATGAAAAATCCAAATAAATAGTAAATAGTATTGAAAAATTATGAAAATTTTATGAAAAATCTATAAATTCATAAAATGCGTGTATAAAATTTTTGATATGAAAATTCTAATCATAAAACATATTTGAATATCTGTCATAGTGACAAAATTATGAAAAGAAAAAATAAAAATACTAAATGACCATTAAAAATCACAAAATTTTTACACAAAATATATTATCACACAAAAATATGTATACTAAAATTTTCACTCAGAAATTTTAACATATATGCATTCTTGGGTAATGTGCCCTTAACAAACAAAAAAGACGAAAATTAAATAAATACTTAATTGGCCTCCAAAAATTGTGTAATTTTGACAGAAAATTTATGAATATAAAAAATGCAGATATGAAATTTTCACTTGAAAATTCTTGTAAAAAGAGTACATTGGCAAACGTGCCATTAAGTTTAAAATACTAAAATTTTAAATAAATAATGAATGACTTCCAAAAATTATTAAAATCATAAATAATGATAAAAAATAGTAAAATTATGTATTTAGGAAATAAAACAAAAATAGAATAATATTTAAGTGGTGAGATTACCATTTTGCCCTTGATGTGATGAACTAGTCATAAATTGCATGAAAACTGTAATTGACCCCCGAAAAAATGAAAAATATCCCCCTAAAATAAAGTAACACACATATTTTTACAAAACGTGTGTCAAAATTTGGTGTTTACAGCTTGCCCCTCTTTGTCGGGAATCTCGCAGAGATTTCAGACAGACGTAAACAAAATTAAATTTTGACTCACCTATGTATGAAACACAAATGCGTTGATTCCCGGTAAAGATGAGTGTAAGGAAAGCATAAAGAATGATCAGGCTCCCTAGGAGCTGCCTATGTATCCCGGTGAAGTGGAATTAGGTCAAACATAGTTCGAATGCAGGTGAACCGTGAACATAAAATGCAATTAATATTACAAGAACTTGATTTTTTGATTTTTTTTTTAAACATAAAAGAAATGGACCAATACCATGGCTAATGTATGATGACACAAGAAGAAGCAGAATGTTGAAGTAAGATGACTGAACATGCGATTGGAACAACGTAATTGATGAAAATTCAAAACCAAGACGGTACCCAATGCTGACAATTGAGCCTACCGCAACTGAAATTAAAGACGGTACCCAATGCTGGTGATTAAGCCTACCGCCAACTCAACATGAAGACGGTACCCAATGCTGATGATTGAGCCTACCGCAACTGAAAATGAAAATCGGTACCCAATGCTGAGATTGAGCCTACCGAGAACTGAAAATAAAGATCGATACCCAATGCAAAGATTGAGCCTACCGAGAACCGAAAAATAGAGATGGTACCCAATGCAAAGATTGAGCCTACCGAGAACTGAAAAATAAAGACGGTACCCAATGCTGATGATTGAGCCTACCGCAAACTGAAAATGAAGATCGGTACCCAATGCAAAGATTGAGCCTACTGAGAACTGGAAATAAAGATGGTACCCAATGCCGATTATTGAACTTACCGCAACTAAAAATGAAAATCGGTACCCAATGCAAAGATTGAGCCTACCGAGAACTGGAAGTAAAGACGGTACCCAATGCTGACGATTGAGCCTACCGCAAACTGAAAATGAAAATCGGTACCCAATGCAAAGTTGAGCCTACCGAGAACTGAAAATAAAGATCGATACCCAATGCAAAGATTGAGCCTACCAAGAACTGAAAAATAAAGACGGTACCCAATGCTGACGATTAAGCCTACCGCAAACTGAAAATGAAGATCGGTACCCGATGCAAAGATTGAGCCTACCGAGAACTTAAAATAAAGACGGTACCCAATGCTGACGATTGAGCCTACCGCAACTAAAAATAAAGACGAAAAAAAAAACCGTGAACACAATATGTGAACTACTGAACACATTAAAACACCGTGCAGCATGCTGGACAAATATGAGACAATGACTAAAATGAATGCAAATTTAGGAAAGTAAAACATGTTAATGGGGTTCAAGTTGCCAAACGAATGTATAAATGCATGAATAAAAAATACAGAATTTGAGTTGTCCAACAGAAATTAATACCCAACGGATGAGTTAGGACTTAAACAGAAAAGTAAGATATGCGTAACGCTGGACAAAAATCAAACTAATATGCAACATGCTAATCAAAATGATGAACAAGTGTCGATTTGAAAAAAGTAACACAAGATGATGTAACACAGGCTGCTAGATAAAATGTATGAATGCATGATCCTAAATTGATGAACAAAATGCACCATAATAAAATGAACAAAATGAGATCCAGACTGATGAAAAAAAATGCATAAAGAAATTTGAGATATGGGAAAACTTAAAACAATTATTGAACATTGTATCTAAATCGTCCCAAAGATAAAAATTTTTAAGAAATTTTGCCCCAGTGTATGGCATCAAACTAACCCGAAACCACTCTTTTTGAGAATTGGTATCAAAATCCAATTAAATTCATCCCTTGTAAAAAGCTTGTCCCAGTACAAATGAATCTCAAAATCAAATTTTTGCCAAAAAATTTGCCCCAGTGTCAATTTTTGAAATTGATTTTTGAAATGAATTGCACTCTTGATCAAATCATCATTATCTAAAAAATTTGCCCCAGTTTTCATTCTTGATGAAGGGCTCAATTGATGACGATGTAGTTGCACCTGCAAAAAGAGGAAACAACTACAATTGCAAAAGTGATGCCACCATCTGGCGGTCCTTTGACTCTGCTAGTGCATATAAATATGAGTATTGTCATTCTGAGTCTCTGACCAACCTCTTGCTTTATTCTCTGCAAGTTTCCGGATTCAGTGAATTCTGATTCGTGACTCAAATCCAAATCTCTCAAAATAGTCTTTCAATTCATGGATGTCTCTGACTTCTAATAAAATTAGGATTGCCTTTGCTTTTATTCAAATTTGAACACAGCAAATGTCAAAATTTTCAAAACATGAATTGGTTAGAAAAATGCTTCACATGCAATAATGTAAAAGAAATTATATACAGTAAACAATACGAAATACACCAGGACTAAATGAAATACAATTAAATGAAACATTTTTTCCAAAATTGATTTTGAAAATGATAGCTTAAAAGATGCCTTTTGATCTTCGAATGTCATCCCCATTTGAACCCTGACACTGCCACGAGTAATCAATGCAGATGAAAAAACCTCAATCAATTGTTCTCATCGACTTCCTAATGACTTCCATGTCAGCATACTAGTTTTCTCATCCATGATCTTTCAACTTGTTACATTCTCCTAACTATGGAGTTCTTCCTGATTACCGACTTCGGGAGGAGAAATGGAATGAACGACAGTGTCCAAAATTGAGATGATCTTTCCTTTTTCATTAAAAACAGACCAGTGCTCAAAGAATATTTGGCATCATTAAGGCAATCCTCCCTTGTTGATTGGGATAGATATATTAACATCATCTGCCAACGTGCTAAAATGCATCATTTTGACACTTGTCAATTCCCCCACACTTGAATCATCACTTGTCCTCAATTTGTTTGGAAAATATGAGATCAATTAATGATTCAAGCATTGAAATCACATATGTACATTCTAAACTGTATTTCCTCAAAACTAAGTAAATAACCATTATGCAATTTACCATCTTGTCTTTAATACTCATAATATCAAGTAAAGGAGAAGGGATTATATCACAATTAAGCAAATTCAACTTAATTTCTTTGCCTTACTAAATTTCACAAGTAAATGAATCATACGATCAATCAGAGAACATCACATGTCTATGGTCAATTTTATTTTTTCACTTGAGGGATATTTGTAATATCAAACTAATCACTCAAGATATGAGAATGTCTTTTGACGCGAAAACCGACATTGGTTATGAAGGTTCCTAGTTACTCAACACCTCAATCTCTAAGTAAATAGCAAAAACTGTATTTAAGAAGTACAATTTGTGACAACCCCACCTTCCCCTAAGGCGAACCAGAGGGTTTAGCGGACTGCCTGCCTAGCTCTCGCCAGGACTCGAGTCACTAAAGTAATAAACACGTAAACTAAACTTCAAAATATAAATAAACTTGCAATATTTTCAAACTAGTTGCCATACAAATATATAGAATCCCAAACTATTACAACTCTAACCTAGCTAAGATAAAATCCTAGTACAACATCAAAATATACATCAAGAGAAATGACTTAGAAGACTAGCACTCACACTCGTACCAACCTTCATGTCAATCGGAGCCTGCTAAGGAAAACAAGGATAAAAGCAGGTGAGCTAGAAGCTCAATGAGGTTCCAAAGCATGCAAACATACAAGTAACTTGTCAAAGCAATAAAGTATATAAAAGACAAGTAAAGATAAAGTAGGATACAGATCAACCGTGGGAGTCACTCGACCACGGGAAGGATAATTCAATGTTACTTCAAGTATAAGGATAAGTGTCTTCTCAACCATTGGCAAACAATGTTAACTTTCGCCAAAGGGAGAAATATTCAATTAAGATACAAGTCAAGTAATTCAAGGCAAATAAGATTCACATCATTGTTTGGATCAAATGGCAATAGTGCTTGGACGTTTCATTTTGTCCTTGCCAATGATCAAGGTAATTCTCCATCCCACCAATTCACCTTTCCTCCTCAAGACCACCACTCCATGTGAGATCGTCCTCAATGATGGAGGGCTAAAGATAGGGTAGCTCAAACCTAGGAATTGCCTTGTCCAGGACTTACATTCGTAAGGAGAGAGTTTAAATTCCCTTACCCCAACACCTTATAACCTCCAACCACTTATATGGTCCAATATCAATGAGTCAAGTATAGTTCAAGATCATTGAGTCAAATATAATTTATAATCGAAAGCTAGGGTCGAATACGATAAAGTACATATTCGCCCTTGTAACCACATTTTCATGCTTTCAAGTATGGCAAATAACACATGGAATCTAATAGGAAAAGCAAATAAACACTCGCAAGCGCAAGTAAAGGAACACTCACCTCAAGAGATTTTCAGGAAAATTCGGGATAAGGAGAAATATTTGACTGGAACCCTGGAAGTTCAAAGAATTAGGTTTAGTTACTATTCTAAGGTTAAATCCATAAATTTGTAGAAATTTAACTAAGGTTTCCAAAACGTTAATAAAAGGAATCATACTAGAAGGTTATATGTTAACTTAGCGTATGTGTCGAAAATTTATGTTTAATTATGGCTAAAATGAGTTTAACACTTTTCTAGGGAAATTAGATCCTAAAATCCCAAATTAAGTCACACCAAGTCTTAATAATATAAGTAAAATTCGAAACTAAACCTTATATAAATATAGTTTTTGTTTAAAAGTATTAAAGTGAACATTTTAAGGTTTTGGATCAAAACTAGTTTCTAAAAGAAAGGAAACTTAATTAGGTATAAAGTTGGAAAATCACTATTAGGGTTTACTATTAGGGTTTAGGGTTTATAAATACTATTAGGGTTTAGGGTTTTTTTTAACACTATTAGGGTTTAGGGTTTAGGGTTTTGAAACACTATTAGGGTTTAGGGTTTAGGGTTTTGAAACACTATTAGGGTTTAGGGTTTAGGGTTTAGATATTTTTAGGACTTATATGGAATAAGTAAAACTAATCAAGACATAAACAAATATAACTAATAAGTTAAGGGTCTAACTTGCAATAAACAATAACTATATTAACATTCAAGTTCTTGGAAGATCAAATGACATAAAATGATGCAAAAATGTCAAGAACATGAAGCAAAGTGGTTCAGCCAACAATAAGAAGATCAAACCAGAAATTTCCAGATTTGAAGATCAAATTTGATAGCTAATTCCCTAGCCAATTCATCTACCAAATCCTCCAACTTTTCTTGGGCAACTAAGGCATTATATAAAGCATTAAAAGAGCTAACAATTGCAGTAAATATATGGTGCAAGATGGAGTAAAACAGTCCACAAAATTCGTCCAAGAAGAAGGTCCCAAAATCAGAAAATTTTCAGCAAAGTTTCATAAGGAATCCATGGCTAAACTTCCACTAATTAAGCTCTAATCTAACCAAGTATTTATAGGCTATCAAAGGTGTAATCATAAACCATAAGTTAGCTAAAATATACAAGAATTAATGGTGCCAAAAGAACTAAATTCAACTATCAAAACAAGAAGCTAAACAAGAAGTGAAAAGTTGGAAATTTTGACAGCTTTGCTGCCGGTTTTTGTTCAGCTCCAAAACAGAAATTTAAGGGCTCAATTTTACAAGTTAGTTGAAGAGATATGTACCACAAGATGTTAGGTAGTTGTAGGTGCAATTGATGGTGCAACAACCCCTCCAAAGACTGCTGAAATTCGACTGGAATTGCAGGAAGAAAGCTGAAATTTCTTGGTGAAGTTTTGGTTGCTAGAAGTTGTGTTTTGTCTTGAGCTTTTGTGAGCTTTTGGAATGGTGCAAAATGAGATATTTCAGCTGCAAATGGAGCTATAAGGCACGAAATTTTGAGGGAAAAATGGAAGAGATTTGGCTGCAAAGAAATGAAAGAAAATGGAAATCATTTTACTTGGCTAAGGTTTGGCCAAAATGCAAGGTTAGGTGTCAAGCTTAGCTTAAACCAAGGAGTGAAATTAGGGTTGTGTTTCCTCAAGCACATGGCATGTTTGAGTGTTTTTAAAAGTGGTTTAAGGTCTTCTAATAAAGTCATTAAATGAAATACCCGTTTAAACGTCGAACGCGTAATTTTTGCACAAAAGTGTTTTTAGCGTAAAACCTATTATTATTATTATTTTTATTTTATTTTTTCCAAGTTAATACTTGAAATTGTGAAACTTGAGCATGTCAAATATTTGAAAATCATGAAAGTGGTTCAAAACTCTATTTTATGCAAAACACACACTAACACACACTCACGGTGTTTTCTCTTTCTCTTCTTCCGATTTTTTTTTTTTTCCAAAATGGAAAACCTTTCTCAACTAACATTAATTCAAAATAATATGCATAAAATGACATGTAATAAGAAAATTTGAATAGTAAAGCCCTAAGGCACTATTCCCGTGTTAGGGTTTTCACACAATTGCCTTTTTACGCAAGAATTGACATTGGTTAAATGAAGACCCCTGGTTACTCAACAACTTACTTACACAAATTTGCAATGCATTACTCATAATTCAAGTACCTTTTGACGCAAAAGTCGACATTTTTGATGAAGACTCTAGGTTGTGATATCCCACATCAGTGGGAGAAAGAAAAAATGTATAGTATATAACATCCTACGTTTGGGCTACTAAATAACTTGACTTAAGCATTTTGAGCCCGTGGTTTAAAAGCTCAAAAGTTATTGGGCCAACCCAGATGTGGGATGTTACACCGGTTACTAAGCACGAGAATCATTGGAGTAGAAAAAAGTTATGCCATACTTTTTCTTTCCTTTTTTTCTTTTTTCCTTTTTTTTTTTGCAGTATAAAAATCTCTCATAATAGATGCCATATTGCATATTACATGAATGCACTAATTGACCATAATCAATATTTAACGTGTGAAATCGAGTAAAGAAAAGAAAATTTTCATCAAACATGCAAAATTTTGGACATAATTTCAACCACTTTACATGATATATTTTCTATAAGAACAAAACTCCAAACAACATAATAATTATTTCTTGGTACTTGAAGAAAACATTTGTCAAAGTACATAAAGTAATTTCAACCAGTAGGGGATTTAGACAAAAATCAAAATTGCAAGTCATAACTCACAAGCGTATGACATCCCCTATCTTAACCTCACAATAACTCATACAACACATTCCAAAGGTGAATAAGAAATGGTGGGCATGAAACAATAAAACTCTCCTTGTGAATTGGTTGAAGCGGCATCCCCTGCATGTTTGTTCTTTTATCGTGCTTGAGTCGTCCAAACATACATCCAAATTGGCTTGACACTTTGCAGATCTTCGGAGCAAAAGTGCATTTTGACTTAACTCCTGACCGATGTCTTGGTGTCAATGTTCGTGATTTCTACCTCTTCCAAGATTAGTTTGGATTTTCCTTTCGTACCATTCAGAATCTTTAACACGAAGTCCAAATTCTTTTTCAATACCACTCTAACTCCTCATTAACAGCTTGTGTTATTTTAGAATCTGAAGAGATATCGAAATGGCAATCATTTGTTTCAAGCAAGGTGACATCCAAAATCCACAGGCATTTATTTTCATCATAAAAAATATATATATTTTTTGCATTAACTCATCAAAAGAGAAACTTTACACTTACACAGTCCTAACATTAGGCTTTGAGAAAAATGTGATTTATTTTGAGGTTTCATCAAAGAATTATTTTCTCAATATAACAAAAAGATTTGAAGCAAATTATTTTCAAAAACTAAATACCAAAAATGAAAGGAAAATCAAATGTCATAAGCAAATTTGAGAAAGCAACTTGTTTAACACTTCATTCTAAGAAAAAATTTTGAACATAAGGCAATTTTAAATTTATAGAAGGAGTGCAATTTATTAGTATCCAAATTATTACTATTCTTATTACAATTGTCCAGTTATGAAATACAATTTCATTTATCACACTGCTTATCTTAACCAAACTCACCTATCTAAGTTCTAGGTACTATCAATTCTAAAAAAATAGGTCGTGCCATGACCCTTCGAATAATTCAAAAGAAGCACTCATGTTTTTTATGTCTTACGGGTCTCGAGCATGTGACAGTTTATTTAGAATTGGACCATAATTTAAAATACTCAAACGTAAAGACCAAATATGTATCAGATGTCTTTCTTATTTTACCGCCTCCGTTAGAGGACCTGTAAAAATGAAAAAAATCAAAATTAGTATAAATGAAAACAAAAATGGATGCATGTCCTAGGGGAGCCCTTATTATGCCAAGGGTAGGCCTAGCATGAAATGCAATCCTTTAGGGTGAGACCCCCCTTTTTAATCGTAGATGGGCCAGATTTGCCGGGAAGAGATGCCTCCATTCTGCTCGTATTACCTTACCTAGGGTCTTACCCGCCAAGGATTTACTGAAAATATAAACGTGCATGTCTTTTAGGGTTAAGTACCCAAGACAAAAGGATAACTTTCCTATCATGGGATTCCGAAATGGCATTCCCTCTAGGGTTTATGCATGATGCCGGTTTATTAAAGTAGATTAAAATATGCAATAATGCAAAATTTGAAAAAATGATGTAGAATTTCTTTGAGTAAGATGGACCATGAATTGTACAAAAGAAATTACTGACTTCAAATTTATTTGATTGAAAAATCGAGCCCCAAGAGGTTATGGAACACAACATTGAAAGAAGGTAAAAAATTGTGACTTTATCTAGAAATATGCAAGTCAAAATGCCAATTTATTAAAGTAAAATGAAATATGTGTTAAAATCTCCTTTTGTGTTGCGTGGGATGGGAGGGTGGGGGATACGACAAAAATGACGCACTAATTTCTTTTAAAAAAAATGATAAATGCGAACTATACAAAAGTTTGACCACTTGGGCATATTTGTTAACTTTGAGAAGAATCGCTTTGGATAAAACTGACAGGTACAACAAGGATGAATTAAACTTTGAAAAAAGTTTAGAACTACAAATCTTATTCGGAAAAGTACACGTTAAGAAATCATATTATTATTATTATTATTTTTTGAAATTTTATAAAATTTACAATGATTGGACCCTTGGGGTGCTTTGTTTACAACCAAATGCAATTTTTTAAAATTTTTATGAAAATCTTATTTCCATCTTTCTTGAAGAAATTAAGTATGAAAACAAAATTTAAACGTGCCAAAAGAGGGTTGGTTTCCTACAAGAGCACCATGCCAGGGCTCTTTATTTTATAATTGTGAATACAATAAAAAAAGAAAGAAATTGCGTTAGTTTATTCAACAAATAACACGTAACACATTGGAAAAAATAAATAATACACATAGATAACAATAAATGGCATAACAGGGAAAATAAATGAGGTTGGTTCCCTCCTCTCGTGCCTTAGTGTACCTGACAGGGTAAGGTTGACTCTGCTCTAGGTTATTCTACATGGATGCATGAGGCTGGGCTCACTAATGCATCTAGACTCGATTAGGCTATCGGTTCCCAAGCCTGCAGACTAAGTGATCCAAAAAGTAACAAGTCCGTTAATTCCAAGGATCCCAGGAGTGATTCCCTGGACACTGCTACGTGCACGTCGGGCCATGGCCACGTGTCCAAGCAAATCAATTTTTAAAGCCCAAATCTCTAAACTTGTGGACTCAAGCCGAGATTTTGGGTGATCTCCTAGACAATGTTACGTGCACGTCGTGCCACAGTCACACGTCTAAGTAGATTGATCCTAATTCCTCAAGGGATGGGTGGGTGACAACCACCAAAAAGAGAAAAAAGGGTAAAAATATATCGTATGCACGTATGAAGTGCTCCCTGTGAGAGGAGAGAGAAGAAATATTAACACGCAAAAAGGTCTAAGGGTGAATGACCCCCTCCCCAAATGCAAGCGCGATACGAACATGCATCACAAATAAATAAATCATCCATCATATAGAGGCGAGAAACGAAAAGGCACATGTGAAATATAAAGCAAAAATCCTAAAAAAAGAAAAATGCAATCCTAAACATCCAAATGCGATAAAATGAAGAGGGTTAGAAAAAGAAGAAGATGACTAAACCTAGTGCTCGAACTCACTAGTGAACCCCAGTGCAGTGGCCAGCTGTCGCGCCCCATTTTTTCAAAGGAGGACGGGAAAACGGAAGAATTAAAATGTGTGTTGGGTGTTATTTATTGAGAAAAGAGTGCAGGTTTTTTGTAAACTAATTTTTAGAAAAAATACTTTCCAAAAAGGTTTGACAAAAGATGTGATTTTTAGAAAATGTCTTATTTCAAAAATAAAAAGAAGAAGGGCCTAAAATGGGACTTTGAAAATGTGACGGTTTTTGGGCCCGAAAATAGAGTCTAAAAAGAGTTTTGAGTAAAAAGGGAGTCACCACTTGGTATTGAGTTTTGGTGTACCAAGTCACCAGAAAATATTTTATAAAAGGTAAGAAAATCAAGAATGATTTATTTAGAAAATGATTTTTGAGAAAAAAAATGTAAGAAAACAATAAAAACCCTTTTAGACAACTCCAGGTCTTTGAAAACAAGAGAAAAAGGTTCGGGAGTCACAGTTGAAGAAAGGGAAGGCAAAGGCTCGCGCCTAAGGCACCCTTTCAACCTAGCCGAAACTAGTTGCGAGGTTTAGTCTAAATTTTCCTAATATAACCCTAATGATTTTATCACATTTGGATGCAACTATATGAATGCAAATCTAGTCCTAAAAATGGATATCGTTAAGGGACAAAATATTCCATTGAGGTTTGGTCGGGATTATCGCATTAATTGCGAAAACCGAGTCTAGACCTCGATGGAGTCACGAGTATAGATGCAAAATGGAATGCAAAAGAAAAGGAAAATAGTAATATAGATAGTAAGTGAACAAAGAAAGTGGAGATGCAACATAACGGGTACGGGAACTAATAGACTCATGACTAGCTATTCCTACTCACGGAAGGGGGGAACGGCATGTACGCCACCGCTTCCCACGTGAGTAGATGACTATTTCTTAGTCACAAAATCATACAAATGACCTAAGATTCTATGTGTAGTGGAGTCTAAATGTTATGCACTAAACATTTGTTTAAGATAGATAATAATTGATAAAGTATATACAAAAATCATACAAAATGGAAAAAGGCCTAAAAGAGAGAAAATGTGTGTGCAATGGCATGAAATGCACACGAGAAATGATTCTAATACTAAAATGACTTAAATGCCTAGCATTGGACTAGCCTATTTTCTATAAATTCTTCGCTAGTGTTGGACTAGCGAAGAAATCGAAATTAACCACAACTAGCGCTGGACTAGTGTGGCGGACGATACACATATATTATAACAAGTAAGTAAATAAATAAATAAAACACAGATTAAAGCAATAATCACATAGAAGCAAATAATAGCACATAGGAGCGCATAGCACACAAGCATAATATTCTAGATGCAAAATCCTAGAGAAAGTGGATAAAACACATAAGCACATAGCACACAAAAAGCCCTAACTATTACATCGGAGAAGCCTAATTACAATCTAAAATAAAAGAAAAGAAAATAAAGATAACCTATCTAACCAATCGATTACATTTTCTATCTAAAATACATGGGCTTTTGTCAAATAGATAAAATATAAACTATCTATTACATTAACTATCTAAATGCAAAATTTTTGCTTCAAGAATATTACCTATCTATTACACGTCTTCAAAAAATTAAATTCAAACAAATAACATGGAATGAATAAATAAATATTCACGCATGAATGAAAATTATAAGCACAAAGAGATACACAAAAGAAAACATATAGGAAAAGCACGTAAGAGCACGTAGGAGCATATAAAGAGACATTGAAGGGTAATTGAAGTACCTCCTATTCGTAAATTTGGTACAAATGGCTAATAAAATCAACAAACATGTCAAGGTACCACTATTTAAAGTATAAAAATATGAAATACTTAAAAGTGGGGATAAAATGTAAAGTTCGAGCAAAGCTAGGGGACTTAGAATAAAATTCCAGCAAGTTTAGGGATTTAGAATAAAATTCCAGCAAGTATTTATGACCTAAAACTAAAATTCCAGCAAGTTTAGGACTTAAAACTAAGATTCCAGCAAGTTTAGGGACTTAGAATAAAATTCCAGCAAATATCTAGGACTTAAACTAGGATTCTAGCATGTTTAGGGATTTAGAATAAAATTCCAGCAAGTATCTAGGACTTAAAACTAAGATTCCAGCAAATATCTAGGGACAAAATACAATTCCAGCAACATATGGGGAGTAAAAATGTGAACTAGAGCAAACCTAGGGGGTCAATTAAAATAAGTATGAACTTAAATGGATTAAACTAAAGTATTGAAGGGCATAATTAAACAATTAAGGATCTAGGGGGGCAAAATGTAGATAAATATAATCTGATGAAGATAATGAAAATAAATAACTAAAACAAAACTAAGTTTTGACTATGATTTTTCTTCTTTTTTCTCTTCGTTTTTTTTTATTCTCTCTTCGGCCTCCCTCTTCGGTTTTTATTCTCTCTTCGGCCATTCTCCTCGGATTTTTCTCTCTTCAACCCCTCTCCTCAGTTTTTCTCTCTTCGGCCGTTCTTCTCAGATTTTTCTCTTCGGCCTTCGTCCTCGGGTTTTTCTCTCTTCGGCCATTCTCCTCAGATTTTTCTCTTCGGCCTTCCTCTTCGGGTTTTTCTCTCTTCGGCCATTCTCCTCGGATTTTTCTCTTCAGCCTTCCTCCTCGGGTTTTTCTCTCTTCAGCCATTCTCCTCGGATTTTTCTCTTCGGCCATTCTCCTCGGATTTTTCTCTTCGGCCTTCCTCCTTGGGTTTTTCTCTCTTCGGCCATTCTCCTCACTCTCACTCTCTTCTTCTCTTCTTCTCTTCGGCTCACTCACTCCACTCTCTTCTTCTCTTCGGCTCGCTCACTCTCACTCTCTCTTCTTCTCTTCGGCTCACTCACTCTCTAGTTCCTTCCTCAGCCTCTCTCCGAAAGCCAAAATCAATAATCAAAGACCCAAATCTCTTAAATCAAAACCCAAAATCCTCAAATCCAAAATTATAAACACCGTAAATCGAACATCCTATACACAACTTACATTAATTGGAATACAAATCAAAGCAATTAAGAGAGTTCCATGAAGCTTACCTTTTTTTCTGCCGAGGGAAGAGGTGGCCGGTTGTGATGGTGAAAATGATGGCTACCCTGTCGGTGGTAGTGGTTTAGCTTTGACTGAGTTCCCTTTTCTGTGTGTGTTTTATGTGTTTGTATGTGTTTGCCATTTGTGTGTGAATTGCGTGGGTGTATACTGTGAGAGAGCTGAGGAGAAGGGAGAGAAAAATGTGTATCTTGTGTTGTTGTTATGAGCTGGTGTGTAACACCCTAGAAATGCACATATAAGAGACATTTTTCTTTCTTATTTAGGGTTAAGTGTTAATCCTTGATTTATTAGTTAGAAGATTTCTTGAGTTAATTAGGTTAATTAGTTAAGATTTTCATTTTTAAGCAAGAACACTTAAGTACTAAAGTTAGAATAATTTTACTTGACTATTTAACTTATATTAGTGTTTAAATTTTGACTAGTTCATTTTACTATTTTCTAGTCTTTGGACTACTTGAAAATTTTGCTCAATTTTTCTCAAAAGTTTCACTTATTTTCTTACTTTATTTTCTTTTTCCCTTGGCTGAAATTTTTCTCTCTCTTTTCTTTCTTTCTTGGCCGAAATTCTCTCTCTTTTCTTTCTTCTTGTGGCCGGTTCTCTCTCTCCCTAATTTACTCTATTTTTGCTTTAATGATTTATGTCTTATTATTGTTTATATTAAGTGATAAGAGTTAATAATTTCAACCAATCAAATTAAACCAAGTCTCCATACTTGCATTAAATTCTCACTTTTTGCTTTACTCATGTGGGACTTTCATTGGCCAACTAATTTTCCACCTTTTCTTCATTTCTTTTTCATTTTTCCTAGACTATTTCTTTCTCTTTTTCTCTCCCCTTGGCCGGCCATCTTCTTTCTTCTTCTTCCCTCATTTTTGCTTCCAACTTCTTGGACTTTCATCTCTCAAGTTGGAACAAATCCACCATAGGAAGTGGGCTTCTATCTTTTCTAAGCAAAGTTCTAAGCATATCTAAGGTATTTACCATGAACTTATCTTATTAATTTCATGTTTTAATTAGTTTTTATGCAAGTTTAAGACTAAGTTTCTTGTTAATACTACTTAGAGAAATTAGTTAGAACTTGAGAATTACTTGCTATATAAAGTGTTCTTGTGGTTAGATAGACTAGTATATGGCCTTTAAACCTTGAAAATTTATGTTTTATATGTGGTTTAGTTGAAGATTTAAGTTGGAACTTAAGAACACTTAAAACAGTCATGCTGGACCAGTTTTAGTAAAACTTTCATAACTTGGTGTAGATAGCTTGGATTCGAATGATTCTTGTTGTTTTAGAAACTAGATTCATAGGGCTTTCAAACGGTATAAAGCTTGCATGGTGGTTCATTGTGTATTAACCGCAGAAAGCTTGCAAAGTTGGCTGAAAATTCGGTTCTGCGTAAACAGTTTTGATGAAGAGCCAACTTGGGGCCTGATTTTGAACCTGTTCTAGTTGGAATTTTAAGTGATGATCTTCATGAAAGTTGTAGCCCTATAAACGTACTTTCAAACCATGTAATCACAATTCCCTAGTTCTTAGTGGATTGACCCCAGCAATGGCACGAAGTTGGCTGAAAACCAACCCTGTGCAGAGTTGGGTGATGATTCTTGGAGTAGGGATTTTGAATTTGAGTGGAATCTTGATTGAATTTGAGTTTAAATTGAACATAGAAGTTGTGGTACATGTTGAATGGATTGGGTTGTTGAATTTTCTTGCAGGTTTAAAATTTTGGTTAGTCCGATTTAAGGGGAAATGCTGCCGAAATTTCGGTAGAATTAAAAGAAGAAAAATGGATAAGTGAAATTTTAAGCTTAGAATGTGTTCAATTGAGGGAAATTTAAGTGTAGGAATTTTTAGAAATGATCTAGTGATAGATTAGACTTTCTTAGAATAAGTAAACTCTAAACCCTAGAAACCCTAAAACCAAAACCCTAGAAATAAGTGGGGTATTTTCTTGATTTTTCTTACTAAATTTACTAGGATTTTAATTGAGTTTTTATGTTATTATTTCTTTTAAATTTCAGGGTCCGAAAACACAGCACGACCGTTTCACGAGATATTTTCTTAGGCTTTCAAGGTGAGTGTCCTTATGTGTGTATGATGCATGAAATGTGATATTTATTTGGTAAATATTATGCTAAGATTTAAATCACTATGTGAGTACATGTGTTACTTGAGGAAAGATGTGTACTTTATCACATCTATTCCGCAATGTGTTACTTGCTTTCATTGACTAATGTGTTAAGTGTGTGTGAGACTACCGTGACTAACTTCATCGTTATTTCACGGATAGTCAACCCGGCTGCACGTGGGAGGTCATAAGGTGCTGGGTGTTTTAGGGTGTGATGTTCTTTCCTTTTGAGTTGTGAATCCTCAAAGAGGCCAACTCCGGATTGAACTTTTGTGTGCTTGTTGGCCCTTCAGGGTTGAGATTTTCTCCCCTGGATGTGGTAGCTTGTACGGAGGTTATAAGGTGCTTGGCGATTAGGGTTTGTGTTTGATAAAACTGATATGTTCTTTGATAAAGACCTGAGCTATTATCTCGGTCCAAATATCGTGGCTACATGATCAGTACTTGCTCTTTCTGCGGTTAAGCTTGCTTCCGTAGTTGAGCCCTGTATCCTCCTTTGACTACATGTTAAATTAAATTGTTTATATCTTGATTTATTAATTTAATTGTTCGATTATTTCATTTACTAAAATAATGAGTTCTTGATATGATTGCATGACTTGGACATTCACTGGGCTATTATAGCTCATTCCATTTTATTTGTTTTCCTTTACTCAGGTCACCTGAAAAATTAAAGCTGGATCAACTAGTTTTTGATTACTATAAAAGTTTCAGTTATTGTAATAGCCGAACTGTGTTAGGCTATTTTTGATGAAAAATCATGTATATTAGGACACGTATACTTTTGATGTGAATTGTACCGTATGTTAAATAAAATGAGTGTATTTTATTTATTTCATTTTATTTTAGTTTATTTTATTTTAAGTTAAGTACGCTCGGACGTTTGCGTGAGTGCGTATCGAGACCTGACGAGAGCTAGGCAGGCAGTCCAGCTGAGCCCTTTGGTGCGCCTCTGGGTAAGGTGGGGCTGTCACATGGTGTAGATGAGTTGTGTAAAAAAGTGAGAGCAAAAGTGTTTTTGTGTAAGTGTGGAGTGGGTGAAGAAGGAAGAAAATTCATCCAAAATCCCCTCAAAATTCATCTTTTGCAGGAGGTTTGGTTTGATTTCTCTACTGGCTGCGTGTAGCAGCTGTAGAAGCACTGCAGCTGTTGTAGCAGCTTTTTTTTTAATGAAAAATCCAAATAAATAGTAAATAGTATTGAAAAATTATGAAAATTTTATGAAAAATCTATAAATTCATAAAATGCGTGTATAAAATTTTTGATATGAAAATTCTAATCATAAAACATATTTGAATATGTGTCATATGTGACAAAATTATGAAAAGAAAAAATAAAAATACTAAATGACCATTAAAAATCACAAAATTTTTACACAAAATATATTATCACACAAAAATATGTATACTAAAATTTTCACTCAGAAATTTTAACATATATGTATTCTTGGGTAATGTGCCCTTAACAAACAAAAAAGATGAAAATTAAATAAATACCTAAATGGCCTCCAAAAATTATGCAATTTTGACAAAAAATTTATGAATACAAAAAATGCACATATGAATTTTTTCACTTGAAAATTCTTGTAAAAAGAGTACATTGGTAAACGTGCCATTAAGTTTAAAATACTGAAATTTTAAATAAATAATGAATGACTTCCAAAAATCATTAAAATCATAAATAATGATAAAAAATAGTAAAATTATGTATTTAGGAAATAAAACAAAAAATAGAATAATATTTAAGTGGTGAAATTACCATTTTGCCCCTTACGTGACGAACCAGTCATAAATTGCATGAAAACTGTAATTGACCCCTGAAAAAATAAAAAATATCTCCCCTAAAATAAAGTAACACACATATTTATACAAAAGGTGTGTCAAAATTTGGTGTCTACACATGTTCCACCTTTCTTTCCCATTCAAGATATGCCTCGCGGTCTAACTTGCTTTAGAATGAAGGTATTTTCATCTTAATGCTTCCCAAATTTCCATCGGGCTCACGTGGTATCCTCCTTCCTCTCCTTTGAATAACTTCATCAAACTCCGACCCCTCTTCAATATCATCATTATAAGCTGGATTTCGAGTCATTCTAGTGTTGGAACCAACTTCTCTACCATCATATTGATCTCCTCGAGCTCTAGATGCTTGCTCCACATTGTCCATTCTCATGGACATGCTTTGCATTTGCTCCATGAGGCGTTGGCAGTTATCTTGCATGCCTCTCATCATGGCTTTAAGATCATCATGTTCCGCCATAGTACCTTAAACCTGCAAAATAAAAGGTTAGAACAATATAAACAGGAATTTGTAGATCACTCCTTTAGTGTTTGCACTCGCTTCCCTCAAATTTGTTGGCTTTTACCCTCCTTGTGCTCACTACTAAGCCTTTTCCCATTCAATGAATTTTCTTGTTGGCCCTTTAGAGAAGAACCAGCTCACTCAATCTTACCAAGGCTTATAGCAACACCAATCTGTGAGAGTAAATGTAGAGGTCAAGAATAAGTATGCTTAGAGTATTTTGTTCAAGAGAGTAACAAAGAATGACCAAGAATCAAGAACAGACACAATATAGACACCCTAATGTGTGGTATAATTGTGTGATGTTTCTTGATTTTTAATGTTCTTTGGAAGACAAATAACCAAACTTATACAAAACAATACTCCAACAAAGCACCAAGAACAAGAAGAGTAGAATCTGGTCAATTAAACTTTCGTACGTGGCGTTGTTCTCTGTCTAACGATCTGTTTGTTTCAACAGATCTACTTAGTTGCGCAAGGACAGTATTCCAGCCAAATATACTTCAGCTTAATTGGTTTAGTTCGTGTGCTTGGATTTTATCACTTTGCACGCCTCTTTCACTTTCTTTTGTGTTGCACGACTTTTCTTTGTGCAAGACTTTTTTTTTTTTTTTTTGTGAATTCAAAACCCAGATAACTCACAAAACTCAAACAAACAAGTAAAATTCACCGAATAAACACTGATTTCCGATGAACAGTATCTGCCGTGAATAGTAAACCCTAGGCGTGAACAGTAGCCACCGTGAACAGTGATGCTACAGTCGTGAACAGTGACGCGACTTTTTTTTTTTTCCAAGAATCTTCAACCCTAGGATGGCAAGTCCAAGAAACCGATTCTCTTTGAAAGATTTTAGCACAAGAATTCCAAGAAAACAGTAAAAATAGTTAAGAAACACAAAATACCACACAACTATAGAATTCTTGATTGAGAAGCAACCAAGAACAACTCTAAACAAACCCTAAAGCACGAATTTAATAAGGAAACAACGAAAACTAAAGGCTGAAATTTTAAGAATGTTAAAGACAGGCATAAACAAAACTCAACGAAGGCAAACACAATTTGAAAAGAAAAAGACAGCATGAAACAAACAAACTATTAGGGCTAGGCACGAAGCTCTTGCCTTAATATCACGAAGCAACAAACAAAGGGATATATCCACAATTCCAAAGGAACAAATAGATTGATAGAACCTGGAAATCCAAAGAACTTTGACTCTGATACCAATTGATGCGCGCACGTGTACGGAAAACTACCAAGACCCTTGGATTTTAGGCTTACTATTCGTTGAACTCAAGACCCCTTGGATGGATCTTCCAAAAACCCTTGACGTGGAGTAGGTTGCTCGAATTTTCCCCTTGAAGATACCCTCGATCCTAGGAAAACCAAGATGAACCGAATTGAGCGCGTTCAATTGTTCAACCTAATTCTCTAAAGAACTTGAACAAAACCGAAAGGAAACTCTAAGCGAGATTGGACGGTCGCCACAAGCAAAGCTTGATAAGACCTATGGTGGTTCTCAATCACCAAAGAACCAAGAAAACTCTGAAGAGAATTCACTCAAAAATATCATAAAACGTCGTGTCTAATGTTGTTCACAAGAAACCCTTATATAGGGCGGCACAAAAAACATAAACCAAGAAAGTACTTTACCCTAGTTGTAGCCTAACACTCGACTACTAAAGATTACAACTAAAAAAATTGCATAAAACAACTTAAACGGACTTTCTGATCGTAAGGGTACGGGGTGCGGGTTCGGTCAGAAAGTTTGGCACTTCAAACATTTCACGAACGAGCCTTCTGATTGTACCCGCAGCACCTATACGCAGCACGGGTTCATGGCACGGGTTCGGTCAGAAGGTTTGGCACTTCATTCCCATGCTTGAATCATCCTTCCTTCCTTGGTCAGCCCATAAGCAATGCACAATACGTGACAAAGGATCCATGTTGGTCGCCTTGCACACATTATCCAGCGTGTCCACAATGAGACCATGCAAAACATCCTTCATTTTCCTAGCTCTTGACCTAGTCATAGGACCATCCAAGTCTTAAAGCACATCCTCAGTCACCTTAGAAGCTTGCTGACCTTGGGACCTATCAACAAGTTTTGCCAAACCAACTTGCTTCCTAATATCACCTCCACCATCTGACAACCTACTCAGCTTTGATCATCGATGATGTTTTGGGGATGTTGGGAGTTAAGAAAACGATAATGCCTGTTTTTGGAGTGCCACTTTCTCATTCCTCTCTAGACCTATCTTCTCTTTTTTTGAAATAGAACCGTCTCCAATGTAGTCTCCTTTATCAGTGCCCTATTGCTCTGATTGACCTGGGGAGATTCCTAGTGTAATGGTCCAATCTCATTCCCACTTCCATCTTGAGTCTGGCCTTCAACCAAAGGGATATATGGTATTACTTCTGAGGAATTTTTAGGCCGAATGCATGATATTTAGATTGCATTTTATATGAAATTCTTAGGTCATTTGTGTGCCTTGACTACAAGCAGTCACCCTCTTTATGCAGGAAATGGGCAAGATTGGCCTTCCCCAGGCTTTAGCCCCTTTCTGTGAGTAAGAACTATCAGTCACGAGTTTTTAGTTCCCCACACCCATCATGATTGCATCTCTTCTTTCTTTGATCACTTTCTAGCTATACTACTATTTTCCTTTGATTTTTTACATCTCATTTTTTACATTTACACTCGTGACTCTTTCAAGGCCTCGTTTCGGGTTTCGTAACTCACGCGATAATCCCGATCAAGCCTTAAAGGGATATTTTGTTCCTCTCGATGTTCCATTACATATAGGATTTGATTGCATTTAGTCATATCCAAATGTGATAGAATTTGGGTTATTTTAGGAAAATTTTGATTAAACCTCGCAACTAGTTTCAGCTAGGGAGAAATGATGCTTTAGGCGCAAGCTTTTGCCTTCCATTTTTTTTCAAATGTGACTCTCGAGCTCGTTTCTCTCATTTTCAAGGACCTGGAATTGTAAAACGGTTTTTCAAACATTTTTCTAAAATTGTTTTGTTTTGTTTTAAGGTTTTTTGAGTGACTTGGTACACCCAAACTCATTATCAAGTGGCGACTCCATTCTTTTATAAAAAACCCTTTTTTCCAAAAATTTTGACCAAAGCTATCACATTTTAATCCTGAACTTGTTTTAATTGTCATGGAAAACAAAAGATCTTTTTTGGTAAAAGTACACTTTTTCACAACAAAAAAAAAAAAACCCGATTTTCCCACTCGATTTTCCAATAGAAAGACTTTTAAAGATTTTTTAGTTTTTTGAGGCACGATACCAACCCCTAACACACTTGTAATTGTGATTTACTCCATTTGTTTTATTACAAGTTATTGAATTTTCCATATTGCATGCCAACTATTTGATGATTTGTCTAGATAATAAGGAAAGTGATTAACTTTAGTACTTGCCAATTCATGTTTCCTTGAGAGATCAACTCTAATACTTCTCCTACTACAATTAACCCATGCACTTGTGGAAAGGGGTATTAGGTTTAAATTTTATTACTTGTTTATATGAATTTTTCCTAATTTTGATATTACCTAAACCTCACAATTATTGAGTTATCAAGCACCCCCTTAGCTAAAGTAAAGATTGAGAATTTCAACTTCAGTAACAACTAAAGTCATGTTTTTCAAACTTGATTTCAATTGAAATTTATTTATCTCATCATTTGTTTAAAGTCAAATTTCTTCCTCAAACCCAACTTTAGAGAAAATTTTTTTTTTTTTAAATTTGCTTGAAGTCGAGATTGAAAAACTCGACTTCAAAGGCAAGTTTTCCAATTTTTGATTTCATGACTTATGCAACACAAATATAAACATTAATTTTTTAATTTGTTTTAAGAATCAACAATATTTAGGCTTCCAACTATCATCACAATTATTTATTGAAAATCAATTAAGGAAAATTAATTTTGCACAAAAGAAGTTTATCGATTTACTGCATTTTTGCCTCTTTTTTTAATTTATGTATAATTGCAGTTTTTTGTTACACCCATGTGTAGTTATTAAATGAGATAATTAGTTGGACTGTTATGGTAATATTTCTTTGTTTGGTTAAAAATAAAGAAAGTCAGATAATAAGAAAACTAGCATATTAAAAAGTGTTAGTGTATGCTAAAACTAGACCGGTTTCGGGTTGTATCTCCATGTGTGTGTATGTGTCTGTGTGACATGAGAAAGTGCGAAATATAAAACTATATCTATATATTTATATTACGTACATATGTACACAACACGTACGTATATGTATGAGTTTGTGTATGTGGATATGTACGGCATTTATATATTTGTTATGTGTATGTGTATGGCATATATATTTATTATTTACCATACTTGTTTACATAATAAAATCTAAATAATATCAACTGTATATAGGAAATTATGAAGAGTCACAATTTGAGATTCATATTACGAAGTTGTATTGTCAAATATTTCTATTACGCATAAGTTGTATTGTCCAATATTTCTAGTCATAGTATTAACGAGACTGGATATTGTTGAGATAGAGAGAGTAGCACATATTTTGCCTCTACTTATGATAAATCATATTTGATCCATCAATTATGGTGCTTGATACCTAAGCTGATATATAAATGATCGTTGAAGAATAAATTCACTAGATTGAACTGTCAAAAGACACCATATGGATAACTATTTAGTGCCAATGATGCAAATTCTTCATAGCATTGGTATAAGTGATCTTAGAACTTAAGATTACTATAGTATCTTAAATATGAATTACTATACTTTGACTCTATTCATTGTTGCTCACGAAGAGTCTCTCATAGGGCAGAGATTGTGTTCGGTATGAGCTATCAAAAGATAGTGAGTAATTAACACAAGATTCACCACTCCTAATAATAAGAAAGTATATCCAGTACTAGCCAATTGATGAAAATATTAACTTGGTGAATCTTCTACTCAGAAGTGAAAGGATAACCTGAAGTATTATAAGGTTGTAATTTATGAGAGTTATATTACGAGAACAAGAAAAGAATAATTAGTCAAATAGAACTTGGTGTTAGGTAATAAGGGGAGTAACGCAGTGGAAAATTTAAAAATTCATTACCTTAGTCATGGATCTCTTTGATGTAATCTATACGATTAAAGGGTGTTTAGTATAAATACCTCAAGCATAGAAGGTTTCTATGCTTCAGAGGGCAAGATCTTATTCGATGAAGGTATTGATCTACCATGGAAAGCCCTCTAAGTGTAGAGCCTCCAACGGTATCCACACGAACATGATCTTTGAGAACCTCTGGGCTTGCTTGCCTTGCCTTTTGAGTGCTAGCTCCCTTGAATTTCATGAAGAACACAGGAACAAGAAGACGAAGAATATAAAACCCTAACCCTTAGGGAGTGTTAGTGTATGCTCTAAAACCAAGTTGGTTTTTGAGATTTTTATTACGCTTATTTCGTGTTATACTTATATATGTGGCATTTTCTTTGTCATTTAATACTTGTTATTAATATTACTTGTTTATTTGATAAAGTCCATAGAATATTAACTGTGTATAAGAGATTGTAAGAGTTACAATGATGAGACTCTTATTACACATTAAGTTATATTCTTAAATATCCCTAGTCGTAGTATTAATGAGATTGGACATCATTAATATGGGAAGACTAGCACATACTTTGCCTCTACTTATGGTAAGTAGTAGTTGATCTCGTCAACTATGGCGTGTGACACCTAAGCTGGTATGTGGATGCTTGTTAGAGAACAAGTTCATTGGATTGATCCGCCAAGAGTTACTATTCATAGTGCTAATGAATTATACTCTTAATGGCAATGGTGTAAGTGATCCTTAGACTTGAGATTACCATGGTATCTTGAGTGTGGATTGCTATGCTTTGACTCTATTGCTCGGTGCTCGTAAAAGAGTAGCCCATACGGTAGAGATTGGGTATAGTATGAAGCATGGAAGGATAGTGAGTAATCGATATAGGATTCACCACTCCTTATTATAGGAGAGTATATCCCGGATTGGCCACTTGTTGAAATATGACTTAAAGAATCTTTTGCGCAAAAGTGAAAGTATGACTTGAAAGAGTTTCAAGGTTATACTTTTATGGAAAGTTATATTTCGGGAACAAGAAATCATTAATTAGTCATTTAAAGAGTGCGCACTACACTCTTAGACTAATTGGGATATAGTGTGGTGAAAGGATATTAATTACACGGTAACATTGTCATTGATAGGTGTAGTCTACCATATGACTTTCCTATTCACTTGGGTGGTCATGATGCATTGCTAGACGCCACTCATGATCTATAAGTGCAAATTAATTAATTAGTGAATTAATGATAAATTAAAGTGTTAATTTATCTGGCTCTTAATTAATTAATTAATGAGTTATAATTTGTACTTATTGCCAACGTGAATGGAACCTAATGGGTCACACACAATAAGAACATGGTCTTTGGGTTAAATTGTTATTAAGATAAGTATAAGATACTTATGGGGTTAATTTATGTGATAAATTAACTTAAAGGACTTAATTATAAATATTCTAAGTCTTGATGGAAATTAGTTTCCTAAAAGGAATTAAGAAGCTATTTGGTTTCCTTTTGGAATAGGTTTCCTAAAGGAATAGGATTAGCTTAAGGTAAGCTTCCTAAACCTTCTTGGTTTCCAATTGCTCTTGTTTCCTTAAAGACTAGGATACTACATCTATAAATAAGTCCATGCCTTGACTCTTGATAGATTGATGAAACACAAGATAAAATTTAGAGAGAGAAAAATTGAGAGAGGCGTGTTTTCTCCCAAGAAAAACGCCACACCCTCTTCTCCCTAAGGGTTAGGGTTTTGTCTTCCTCCTCTTCTTGTTCTTGTGTTCTTCATGATATTCAAGGGAGCTAGCACTCAAAAGGCAAGGCAAGCAAGCCCAAAGGTTCCTAAAGATCATGTTCGTGTGGATACCGTTGGAGGCTCGACACTTGGAGGGCTTTTCATGGTAGATCAACACCTTCATCGAATAGGATCTTGCCCTTTGAAGCATAGAAACCTTCTATGCTTGAGGTATTTGTGCTAAACACCCTTTAATCGTATAGATTACATCAAAGAGATCCATGGCTAAGGTAATAAATTTTTAAATTTTCCGCTGCGTTACTCCCCTTATTACCTTACAGTGGTATCAGAGCCTACTTTGATTATATCTATATGATTTGTGTTTATTTAATTGTCATAAATATGGATGGTTTGTTCTTGATGAAATTTGTCTCAAAATTGTTTTAGAAAAATCAAGAGTTTGATTTTTAAGATAAGTTCTTAATTGTTTAAAAGTGTTTTAAATAATTAAGATGAGTTCTTATGGTTGTATTCAAGGTTTCTAAATTATTTTTACGTGCTAAAAGGGTTTTAACATGTTTTGATTCAAAAGAGTTTTGAAAAAGACCAAAGAATTTCAAAGATCGTATTTTCTGGACACAAACCGCGCGAAAACTCGCGCGCGTTTTTACCCACGGTTAAAAACTCGTATGTTCTGTCAACAAACCGCGGATGAAACCGCGCACGGTTTGTCCCACGGTTTGTAAACCGCGGATGAACCCGCGCACGGTTTGTCCCACGGTTTGCTGGCAGAGTTCTAGCGGGATTTTTCCTAATTTTTTGAAAAACACGGATTTTTGAAATTTCTCTATAAAAACACTTTCCAACTTTAATTGTTAATATTTGGAAAGTTAAATTTTGGAAACCTACACCTTCTATAACTTTATTTTTGAGACAAATAAATTCAAGAATATTAATCTAATTAAATTAGACCATGTGATTTATGACTAGAATTAAATAAAGTAATTTATTTAATTGTTAAATATTATGATGGCATGGTGGATGATTATGGACTATGACCAATGTGATTGAATGGTTGAATTTTTATCAATTTTGATGGTTGGCTTGTATTGGTTTTTAAAATAGGGCCTGCGCTGTCCTGCCTTCTCTATTATTCTCATGTAATTCTCTTCTCACCTAACTCCCCTCGAATGTAACTCGAGGTTTCTTAGTCAATACATGTAATGTACATTGTGTAGGTTAGAGTTAGGTTTTAATTTTCTAAATTGTTTAGAATAGAATTACATGTGTAATGTACAAAGAAGATGGAGATGGAACCAAGGAGCAACCATGGAGGCTTATCAAGAGTTGAAGACCTCCCAAGGAATGCATCAAGGAGTTGATCACATCCCTTAGGAATTTGACCATATATTTTCCTTAAGGCTCGAGGAAAATATCTTAGTAAAGTCCATAATCATCCACGGTTTATTATGCATGTTTTTATTTTATATGTCGATATATTTTAATTACATGCTATGATGAGACTGTATATTGTATAATTAAAATAAAATCCCTCAAATAAAATATTAAGTCACTAGCCTTCCATTATTGTAGTAAAAATCATTAGTTTTTGTTAAGTGTTGACTTGTTGGCCCACCGTCAAGGTCACCTTACCTAGAGCATGTTTTTTACTATGAGATATGATCTCCAAATAATGGGCCTGACTTAACAAAAATGCTTAACTTGTTGGTCTCCATCAAGGCTATGGTGTTTTTGAGGCGATATTAAGTCAATATATATAAGTTGCCTTCCATTATTATAGCAAAAACGAAGAGTTCCTATTAAGTGTTGACACGTTGGCCTCCGTCAAGGTCACCTTACTCGGAATATGTTCTTGCTATGAGATGTGATCTTTGAATAATGGGTATGACTTAACAAAAATACATAACGAGTTTGGCCTCCGTCAATGTTATGATATTTTTGAGGCAATGTTGGGAAACAAATAAGATGTGAATATCAAGAGTTGATACCCAACTATCTAGGAGTCACAAGAGTTGTGATTGATAAAAGTTATCTACCTAATCGAAGTTACCTTTGGGGCATTGGCCTCCGTCAAACCCAAAGTTAATTAGATGGGATCCTAGCCCACTAGGAATTTCCAATGGATTCCCGAATCAATAGATTGAGGGTTATTGATTTGAAGTAAAATAGTGGGAGCAAACCAAATAAATTCGAAGCCCACATTTTTGGTTTGCAATTATAACATGAAACAAATACTTGTACTATCTTTTCACTTGTTGTAGAATACATGTACACATGAACACACTTATCACCCTATATCTCCATACATATGCGATTTTCTTGGACTAGTGTAAAACTTGAGAATAGTTCTTAAGCACAATTGGCTATGTCCTTGATACCCACTTCCACTTGTCCTATAGTGATAATTATAGTTAGGAAACTAATGTGCATACAAGATGCATAAAAGATGATAATGATATTGCTACTTGTATCGTAATGTCATCTATAATTCCTAAGCTATAAAAGTAGCACAAATTGATAGATCTTTTTGTCTGTGATTGTGCATCTCAAAGAGTTGTTGATACACAATCTAGGACCATTAGATATGAGATATCTAAAGAGTAGTCTATCAAGGAAGAAAGGGGCACTTTATTGTTTGTCAAGGGTAAAACCTAGCGTGGTCTTGAGAAGACCCATGTAGCTATGACAAAGCTTAAAGGTGTGATCAAAATGGACAAGTCTAAGGGCACATGTTTCCAATTCTATTGGAAAGGGAATTGTAAGGCTCGTTTCAATACTAAGAAGTTAAAGAGGCTTAGTGAAGCTTCTACTTCTAAGTATGTTTATATTTGAGATAAATTCATCTACTAATTAAGACCATTGGGTATAAGATACTGGATTTAGATCCCATATTTGCAAAATATGCAAGGTCATAAGCATAGTAGACAATAAGGAAAGAGAAAGTCAAACTACGTGTGATGAATGGAGCAAGAGTTGCTACACTAGCTGTAGAGACTTATACACTTTTTACCAACTGGGCTTGTTCTAGAATTTAAAACATTGTTATTATGTTGTGATACTTACAAAAGAGCACTGAAATCAATTCACATTAAATGTGAAAAGATTTACCATTACAAAAGAGAATATATACTGTTCTTTTACGTAGTGGTGTTCTTTGTGCTATTAGATCACTAAAACAACGTTTTATAAATCCTAGACCTTGATAAGTCCATTCTCAAACATAGACAAAAACTCTATATTTTGAAACAACTATCCTTCTGGCATTATAGACTTGGTCATGTGAATGAGAAACGCACTTCTAAATTACATAATAGTTGTGTACTTGGACTCTTTCAATTGTGAATCGTTTGAGACATGCGATTCTCATTTACTTAGAGAGATGACCATAACACCTTTTATTATAAAAAGGTGAATATGCTAGTGATCTTCATAGACCTTCAACATATAGATGTTTTTGGCCCAATGTCGATCTATGCTAGAGGTTGTTTATCATACTTCATCACTTTCATGGATGATCATATGGGATATGATTATGTGTATCATATGATACACGCATCCATGGCCTTTGAAGTGTTCAAAGTCATTAGCATTGAAGTAAGAAAAACAAAGTTGACAAGAGTATTAAAACACTAAAGATTTGATCTATGTGGCTAATACTCAATGTCAAGTGTTTCAAAATAATTAAAGAAGAATGTGATTCTTTCTCAATGTCTCCATTTGAAACACCATTATTGATGATGTGTGAAAGAGGAGAAGTTGTACCCTATGAGATATGGCGCAAACCATGATGAAGTCATACTACAATTCCTAACCTCATTTAAGGGGTTCTTGCCTTAGACGCCACTCCCATACACTCAACCATGTTCCAACAAGTATCTATTTGTGGGGTATCCTTGTGAAAACATTGGACACCACTTCTATAATTCCCTTGAGAAAAATGTTTGTCTCAAGAAATGTCTTTTTCTAGAAAAATAGTTTATTCTTAAAAGAGACAGTGGGAGCAAGATAGAACTTGAAAGGTTCAAGAACCATGAATTGACAAAGATCAATAGTTGGAACTAGAGCTTATGCCACATGTTGAATGAGGCGCAACGGAAGCTCAAAGTACACAAAATCTTCAAAAGACTGGTAGAGTGCATTATACTCTTGAGAAATATAGATTTCTCACACATGAGAGATATAGACTTTCTCATTAGCAAGAGCAATAATTGTACTTAGTCATATATGATGACAAACCTACTAGTCACGAAGAGGCTTTGTCTAATGTAGACTCCTTGACATGGCAAGATGCCATAAAATTCCAAAATGGATTCCATGTACAAGAACAAGGTGTAGACCTTGCTCAAGTCACCTAATCGGATAAAACCCATAGGGTGCAAGTAGGTCTTTATGAAGAAAGACTGACATGGATGGTAATGTAGTTACCTATAAAGCAAGGTTAATGGAAAAGGATTCAATTCAAAGGCTTGACTTTGAAAGAAACCATTTTCACCAATAGCCATGCTTAAATCCATTTAAGATTTTACTTGCAATAGCTGCTTTTATGGCTATGACAAATGGATATGAAGACTTCATCCCTTAACGGGAATTAAAAGGTATGTATATGACACATCCCTTGGGCCTTCACTTCCATTGATAGTCATTGGGTACGCAAGCTTCAAGGGTCCATTTGTGGATTCTTGCAAGTGTCAAGGTGTTGGAGCATTTGTTTTGATAAGATAATCAAAGAGTTTAGATTTTCTTGAAAACAAAGACAAGCTTTGTGTAAATGTAAAGTTGAGTGGGAGCATTGTCATTTTCTTGATACTATATGTGGATGACATATCGTTGATGGAAACAACATACTTTAAAGGTAAAGATATGGTTGTCCAAGAATTTCTTAATAAAGGAGAGGCGATCTCTAATCTAGGAATTAAGATCTATATAGATAGATCCAAGAGGTTGCTTGGTCTCACTAGATCCACGTACATAGGCTAAGATGCTAAAGGGTTTAGCATAGTGCAATCGAAGAAGGGGTTTTACCTATGATGATAGGAGATTACTCTTTCAAGAGACATGTGTCTTTGACACTTGTTGAGATTGATAGCATTAATAGATCCCGTATGCTTTTGCAATGGATTCTATTTTGTATGCTATCCTATGTACGAGACCCGATGTCTTCTGGCTTTAAGTGTTACGAGCAATTCTGGTGAGTGTCACTAGATGGTTATCAAAGAATATTCTTAAGTACTCTAGAAGCACTAAAAGACTATTCTTGACTATGGAGATTACACTTAAGAAGTGTGGGATTTTAAGATACAAGCTTTTAATCCAATAGGGATGATAAGTAAATCATGAGATGAATTGGTGTTCACGTTGAACTGTAGTGGATAAAAGCGTTTTATGATAGACACTACAACATATTCTACAACAAAGGCGAGTACATGGTAGCTTTAGAAGTTACTATGGATCAAGGGATTCTTTGTTGGACAAAGAATAGTTCCTTCTATTGTTTTATGAAAACAATTGTGCCATCGCTTAATCAAGGAACTAAAGTCTCATCCATGATCCTAAAGTGTAGGTTCGTGCCAGCCATCTATTTGTGGAAATAGTTTGGTACAAATGATGAAAAGATAGAGGAAGTTCCACAATAGTAAGTGTCACTAATCCTTTCACCATGGCCTTATCCCAGAGTTGGCATGATAGTCGTGCTTATGGCCTAAAACTTAAAGGTGATTGGTTTTAGTGCAAGTGGGAGTTTGTTAGTGTATGCTCTAAAACCAAGTTGGTTTTTGAGATTTTTATTACGCTTATTTCGTGTTATACTTATATATGTGGCATTTTCTTTGTCATTTAATACTTGTTATTAATATTACTTGTTTATTTGATAAAGTCCATAGAATATTAACTGTGTATAAGAGATTGTAAGAGTTACAATGATGAGACTCTTATTACACATTAAGTTATATTCTTAAATATCCCTAGTCGTAGTATTAATGAGATTGGACATCATTAATATGGGAAGACTAGCACATACTTTGCCTCTACTTAGGGTAAGTAGTAGTTGATCTCGTCAACTATGGTGTGTGACACCTAAGCTGGTATGTGGATGCTTGTTAGAGAACAAGTTCATTGGATTGATCCGCCAAGAGTTACTATTCATAGTGCTAATGAATTATACTCTTAATGGCAATGGTGTAAGTGATCCTTAGACTTGAGATTACCATGGTATCTTGAGTGTGGATTGCTATGCTTTGACTCTATTGCTCGGTGCTCGTAAAAGAGTAGCCCATACGGTAGAGATTGGGTATAGTATGAAGCATGGAAGGATAGTGAGTAATCGATATAGGATTCACCACTCCTTATTATAGGAGAGTATATCCCGGATTGGCCACTTGTTGAAATATGACTTAAAGAATCTTTTGCGCAAAAGTGAAAGTATGACTTGAAAGAGTTTCAAGGTTATACTTTTATGGAAAGTTATATTTCGGGAACAAGAAATCATTAATTAGTCATTTAAAGAGTGCGCACTACACTCTTAGACTAATTGGGATATAGTGTGGTGAAAGGATATTAATTACACGGTAACATTGTCATTGATAGGTGTAGTCTACCATATGACTTTCCTATTCACTTGGGTGGTCATGATGCATTGCTAGACGCCACTCATGATCTATAAGTGCAAATTAATTAATTAGTGAATTAATGATAAATTAAAGTGTTAATTTATCTGGCTCTTAATTAATTAATTAATGAGTTATAATTTGTACTTATTGCCAACGTGAATGGAACCTAATGGGTCACACACAATAAGAACATGGTCTTTGGGTTAAATTGTTATTAAGATAAGTATAAGATACTTATGGGGTTAATTTATGTGATAAATTAACTTAAAGGACTTAATTATAAATATTCTAAGTCTTGATGGAAATTAGTTTCCTAAAAGGAATTAAGAAGCTATTTGGTTTCCTTTTGGAATAGGTTTCCTAAAGGAATAGGATTAGCTTAAGGTAAGCTTCCTAAACCTTCTTGGTTTCCAATTGCTCTTGTTTCCTTAAAGACTAGGATACTACATCTATAAATAAGTCCATGCCTTGACTCTTGATAGATTGATGAAACACAAGATAAAATTTAGAGAGAGAAAAATTGAGAGAGGCGTGCTTTTCTCCCAAGAAAAACGCCACACCCTCTTCTCCCTAAGGGTTAGGGTTTTGTCTTCCTCCTCTTCTTGTTTTTGTGTTCTTCATGATATTCAAGGGAGCTACCACTCAAAAGGCAGGGCAAGCAAGCCCAAAGGTTCCTAAAGATCATGTTCGTGTGGATACTGTTAGAGGCTCGACACTTGGAGGGCTTTTCATGGTAGATCAACACCTTCATCGAATAGGATCTTGCCCTTTGAAGCATAGAAACCTTCTATGCTTGAGGTATTTGTGCTAAACACCCTTTAATCGTATAAATTACATCAAAGAGATCCATGGCTAAGGTAATAAATTTTTAAATTTTTCACTGCGTTACTCCCCTTATTACCTTACAGGGAGAAGAGGGTGTGGCGTTTTTTTTGGGAGAAAAACATGCCTCTCTCAATTATTCTCTCTCTAAATTTTATCTTGTGTTTCATCCATCTTCCAAGAGTCAAGGCATGGACTTATTTATAGATGTAGTATCCTAGTCTTTAAGGAAACAAGAGCAATTGGAAACCAAGAAGGTTTAGGAAGCTTACCTTAAGCTAATCCTATTCCTTTAGGAAACCTATTCCAAAAGGAAACCAAATAGCTTCTTAATTCCTTTTAGGAAACTAATTTCCATCAAAACTTAGAATATTTATAATTAAGTCCTTTAAGTTAATTTATCACATAAATTAACCCCATAAGTATCAAATACTTATCTTAATAACAATTGAACCCAAAGACCACGTTCTTATTGTGTGTGACCCATTAGGTTCCATTCACGTTGGCAATAAATACAAATTATAACTCATTAATTAATTAATTAAGAGCTAGATAAATTAACACTTTAATTTATCATTAATTCACTAATTAATTAATTTGCACTTATAGATCATGAGTGGCGTCTAGCAATGCATCATGACCATCCAAGTGAATAGGAAAGTCATATGGTAGACTACACCTATCAATGACAATGTTTCCGTGTAATTAATATCTTTTCACCACATTATATCCCAATTAGTCTAAGAGTGTAGTGCGTGCTCTTTAAATGACTAATTAATGATTTCTTGTTCCCGAAATATAAATTTGCATAAAAGTATAACCTTGAAACTCTTTCAAGTCATACTTTCACTTTTGCGCAAAAGATTCTTTAAGTCATATTTCAACAAGTGGCCAATCCGGGATATACTCTCCTATAATAAGGAGTGGTGAATCCTATATTGATTACTCACTATCCTTCTATGCTTCATACTATACCCAATCTCTACCGTATGGGCTACTCTTTTACGAGCACTGAGCAATAGAGTCAAAGCATAGCAATCCACACTCAAGATACCATGGTAATCTCAAGTCTAAGTGTAGCAGCCCCACCTTACCCAGAGGCGCACCAAAGGGCTTAGCGGACTGCCTGCCTAGCTCTCTCCAGGTCTCGATCCACGCACTCACGCAGACGACCGAGCGCACTTAACTTAAAATAAAATAAACTAAAATAAAATGGAACAAAATAAAATACACTCTTATTATTTAACTGAAAGGTACAAGTCATACCACACGTTTACAAGTCATAATATACATGATTTTCACAAAATAGCCTAACACAGTTCGGCTATTACAATAGTTACAACATCCATAATAATCGAAAACCAGTGGGTCCAGCTTTAATTTATCAAGTAACCTGAGTAAAGGAAAACAAATAAAATGGAATGAGCTATAATAGCCCAGTGAGTGCTCAAGTCATGCGATCATACCAGTGAAATGTGATTTTTTTTTCGATAAAATATTTAATGAGTAAATAAACAATTTGTGAACAAATTAATTAACAAATAGTCAATGGCGGATACGGGCTCACTGCAGAAGCAAGCTTAGGTCCAGCATACTCGTAAAATTCAATCCGGAGTTACCCTCTTTGAGGAATGAAACTCTTATCGGAAAGAATATCAAGCACCTATATTCTCCAGCACCTTATATCACCCCAAACGCTCCCGGATGACTAACCGAGGAGTAACGGTGAAGTTAGCCTCGGAAGTCCAAGATCAAGAATACAATTCAATCATGAGTTAGCCTTTTTCAGGACTTTACTCAGATATACAAGTAACACACACCGAATACCGCCCAACACCTTATATCTCTCCCATACGCTCCCAGTCTGATTAACCATGGGAAAATAGCCAAATTGACCATGAAAGTCACAAGCACAATTAACACATTAGATAGTGAAAGCATGTAACACATTACGGAATAGATGCGATAAAGTACACATCTTTCCTCAAATAACACATTTTTATAATATACTCATGTCAAGTGTAATCATACCATTTCATGCATGGAAATAATAATAACTAGTATGACATGGCATTTCATGCATCATGCACACAGAAGAACACTCACCTGGTGCCTAAGAAAAGATCTCGTAGAAAGGTCGGGAACCACTTCCGGATCCTGAAATTCACGAGAAAGAATCGTGTAAAAACCCTGACTAAAATCTAAGAAATTTCATAAGAAATTCAAGAAATACCCCAAGTCTTTCTAGAGTTAAGTTTCTAGGGTTTTGGAGCTTAGGGTTTTACCCTAGGGTTTAGGGTTTTCGAAATTAGGGTTTTCTAACTTTGTAGGGTTTTGGCTCGGAAAGGTTTAATTCACTAATAGCTAATCTACAAAAATTTCTGCACACTTAAATCACTAAATTACAGCTTATAAAGTCTTAAATCATAGCCTAATCACTTTTATTTCCTAGGTTTTACCGAAATTTCGGCAGCATTTCCCCTATAACCGGACTAACCCAAAAATTTAAAACCTGCAAGAAAACATCCAACAACCCAATTTCAACAAGTTCTACAACTTCTAGGTTCAATTTAAACTCAAATTCAATCAAGATTCCACTCAAATTCAAAATCCCTACTCCAAGGATCATCACTCAAATCTACACAGGGTTGGTTTTCAGCCAACTTCGTGCCATTTCTGGGGTCAATCCATTAAGAACTAAGAAATTATGATTACATAGTTTTAAAGTACATTTATAGGGCTACAACTTTCGTGAAGATCATCAATCCAAATTCCAACTAGAACAGGTTCAAAATCAGCCCCCAAGTTGGCTCTTCACCAAAACTGTTTCACGCAGAACCGAATTTTCAGCCAACTTTGCAAGCTTTCTGCGGTTAATACACAATGAACCACCATGCAAGACTTATACCGTTGGAAATCTCTATCAATCTAGTTTCTAAAACAACAAGAATCACTCGAATCCAAGTTGTGTATACCAAGTTATGAAAGTTTTACTAAAACTGGTCCAGCGTGACTGTTTTTAAGTGTTCTTGAGTTCCATCTTAAATCCTCAACTAAACCACATATAAAACATAAATTTCCAAGGTTTAAAGGCCATATACTAGTCTATCTAACCACAAGAACACTTTATATAGCAAGTATATATCAAGTTCTAACTAATTTCTTCAAGTAGTATTAACAAGAAACTTGGTATTAAGCTTGCATAAAAACTAATTAAAACATGAAATTAATAAGGTAAGTTCATGGGAAATACCTTAGATATGCCTAGAACTTTGCTTAGAAGAGATAGAAGTCCACTTCCTATGGTTGATTTGTGTCCACTTGAGAGATGATAGTCCAAGAAGTTGAGAGCAAAAAATGAGAGGAAAAGAGAGGGAGTATGGCCGGCCAAGGGAGAGTGAAAAGAGGGAGAAATAGGCTAGGAAAAATGAAAAAGAAATGAAGAAAAGATGGGAAAAAAAATGGTCCAATTAAAACCTCACAAGAGTAAAGTAAAAAGTAATCTTATTAATGCAATAGTAACTACTTGGACTAAGTTAATTGGTGGAACTCATTAACTTCTTATCACTTACTACTAACATTAATAAAACACAAATTATTAAAGCAAAATGAGAGTAGAATAGGGAGAGAGAGATCCGGCCCCAAAGAGAAAGAAAATAAAAGGAATTTCGGCCAAAGAAAAGAAAAGAAAGAGAAAGAATTTTGGCCAAGAAAGAAAGAAAAGAGAGAGGAAAATTTCAGCTAAGGGAAAAGAAAATATAGCAAGAAAATAAGTGAAATTTTTGAGTAAAGTTGAGCTAAAATTCAAGTAGTCAAAAGACTAGAAAATAGTAGAATAAATTAATCAAAATTTAAACACTAATATAAATTAAATGGTCAAGTAATATTATTCTAACTTTAGTACTTAATTGTTCTTGCTTCACAATGAAAAATCTTAGCTAATTAACCTAATTAACTCAAGAAATCTCCCAACTAATAAATCAAGGTTAACACTTAACCCTAAATAAGAAAAGAAAATGTCTCTTATATGTGCATTTTCTAGGGTGTTACACTAAGGATCACTTACACCATTGCCATTAAGAGTATAATTCATTAGCACTATGAATAGTAACTCTTGGCGGATCAATCCAATGAACTTGTTCTCTAACAAGCATCCACATACCAGCTTAGGTGTCGCACACTATAGTTGACGAGATCAACTACTAGTTACCCTAAGTAGAAACAAAGTATGTGCTAGTCTTCCTATATTAATGATGTCCAATCTCATTAATACTACGACTAGGGATATTTAAGAATATAACTTAATGTGTAATAAGAGTCTCATCATCGTAACTCTTACAATCTCTTATACATAGTTAATATTCTATGGACTTTATCAAATAAACAAGTAATATTAATAACAAGTATTAAATGACAAAGAAAGAGCCACATATATAAGTATAACACGAAATAAGCATAATAAAAATCCCAAAAACCAACTTGGTTTTAGGGCATACACTAACACTTGGCCCTAAATTCATACTCCTATACTAATTAGAGATATAGTGTACTGAAAGAATATTAATTATATGGTAACAATATTATTGATAGGTGATATCTTACCATATGATTTTTCTTATTCGCTTGATTGGTCATGACGTGTTGCCAAACACTACTCTTAATCTATAAGTAGGAATCAGTTGATTAGTCAAATTAATAATAATTAAAGGATTTTATTTATCTAACTCTTAATTAGTTAATTAGCGAGCTATAATTTGTACTTATTACCAACATGGATGGAACCTCACAGCTCACACACATTAAGGATGAGATCTTCAAGTTAAATTATATATTAATAAGTATGAAAGACTTATGGGGTTAATTTATGAAATAAATGAACCGTAAGGACTTATGAGCAATTAATCTAAATCTTAGGAGATCAGATTTTGGTTTTTACGTGGAATTAGACTTGCTTAATCTTATCTTGCAAGATAAGCTTCTATTTACCTATTGGATTCCAAATTATTAATTCCTACATGAATAAGATTAGTTAACTATAAGTACCTTATCCTTGACATATAACATAATTAGAACACCAAAGTTGTGGTAAGAGAACATTTGGAGAGCAAGCAAAACAAAGTGTTGTGACATGAAAGTTTGGAAAAGTGACTTTTTCTCCTATTTTTCTCTAACATGTAGCTTCTCCATAAAATATAGGGTTGTTGTCTTCTTCCTCTATCATTGTTTGTGTGTCAAGTAATCAAGGGAACTATTGCTCAAAAGATAAAGCCCTTTGTTGCTGTTGTGGCAACTTCGGTCTTTGCGGTGGGAGTGGTTCAGCCATATCCCCATCTTGATCTTCACTCATTGAATTCTCTCCCTCACTTTCTTCCACTAACTTTTGCTCTCTTCTTTGTTTTCTCACCTTCCTGTAGTTCTTTCAATCTCTAGATCGAAAGAAACCACAAGTTGAAGAGCTCTGAGCATACAACTACCAGCACAATCAAAAACAAAATAAAGTTAAAAGACAACAAAATAAATAAGTAAAAAAGTTTAAAATAATAGGATTTATATCAACCTTAATATTTTACCAAGTTCCAAGATAACGACGCCAAAAACTTGACTTAGGGTGCAATTAGGTAAAACAATGCAGCAATTAAACTCAAATATCTCTCAATTAGGCCAAGTTAAAACACCTAATTACCTTAGTCTACAATGCAGAGGTTGTGTGGTAGTAAGAGTAACAGCGTGAATCCCACAAAGAACGGTTCGAATTACTAAGGCTATTGTATAAATCCTATTATTTAAACCCCTTTCTTAGACAAAATTGAGATTAAATTAAACTAGACTAGTGAAAATAATGAGAGGAAAAAAATAAAAGAATAACAATTTTAGGAGAATCTCTATATATAAATAACCTACACTTTAGAGTTCACTAATGGATCATAAGACACAATTGCTTGAATTACATATGCTACCACATTTGTTTCATTTAGGGTTTAATTCTAATAGTTCTTAATCCTAATTCTTGTGACAAATTAACAACTAACAACCTACTAGGCCATTTCTACTATCACGGTAAAGACTATAGCATTAGTTCATTTAGCCTATGAATCGCCTAATTGACCTACTTAGGTGCACCAATACTCCCATAGGCCATGCAGCCTAAGCTCCATCTATTCCAATTCCATCATTATTACTAACTATTGGTGCTATAATATGACTAATTTATTCACTATTGGTGGTCAATCAACATTGAATCCATGTGATGTGGGCGGATTAGGTATACAAATATAGCAACAAATCTCTCAAATTTCACACACATACAAGTAATAAAAATACCTAATTCCCTTTTAACTGCAAGTATATGGGTCAAAAAAAGTATAGGGATATTAGGGTCAATCCCATGAGGAAACTTTAGTGGCAATTACCAAAGCTTGTTAACTTACTTTTTTTTTTTAAGGCTAACCCCGTACACCGGGGGGGGGGGGACGCCACCCCCAATTTTATTAAAATTTATTAAAAATAAAATTACAGGAGGGGGATATAGACCTAACCTCCGAAGTACATGAATTATTCAAGAAAGAAAATAAAGCAACTAGAGCCAACTTAAAACTGATAAAACTTAATTAGTTACAAAACGAAAGGAAGGAAATCCAAATCTATCTAAATTATCTGCTTCCCGAGCCTTCTGAGGAAGAGAAGCAAACTCATCAAATACATGATTATCCTTCAGTGTGATACCTACATTGGACAAAACGTCTGCTGGAATATTTGCTTCCCTGAAATAGTGGGAGATCGAGAAGCACATGTTGCTGTAATTTTTTAATTTCCACCAAGTACCTTTGAAGATGCCATGGACATAAGGTAAATCCTTTTAAGATATTAACCAACATCAAAGAATCAGACTCCAAATGAATCATAAAAACACCTTTTGCCACACACAATTGAATACCATATAACATTGCCTTCATTTCAGCTTCCAGACTTGTCCCAAATCCAAGGAAAGAAGAAAAGGAAAAATTAATTTTCCATGTCCATGCCTTAACAGACCCCCTCCACCACAAACTCCCGAGTTTCCTTTTGAACAACCATCAGTATTTAATTTAAATCCAAAAGAAGGATGCAACCATTTTACTTTCATCACCTTCACTCGCTTTTTACAAGAACAAACCGTAATGTATAACTCCAACCAATTTGAACAGGTGAAATTGTACCTTGATTTTATGCTCCATGGCAAGGCAAGCATCTCTATAAACATCCCATACAATTTGCTCCCAATCATGAATAGTACCTTCAAAAACAAAACTATTTCGTATCTTCCACAAGTGCCAAAATATGAGAATTGGGATAATTTTAAGCAAAAACGTTGAGAACTCATTTTTGGTAGGAAACAACCACCACTTCATTAGGCACATGCAGATATGCTCATGCCTCAAGTTAATTCCCAATGGTTGCCCAAAAAAATCCCACACCTTTAGATGGAATTTCCCCCCAACAAAATATATGATCTATCCATTCCACCGAATGCTGTCTACAACAAAAACATATAGATGGACCATGAATTCTCAATTTTTGTTACCACATCCATAGTAGGAATCCTTCTATATAGCAATTGAAGCATAAAAAAGGATATTTTTAAAGGAATAGAAGAATCCCAAATCCTTTTAAAGAAAAACCTCGACACCTTGCACTCCCTTACAGAATCAAAGGCAGTTTCCATAGAAAACAAACCTGAGGAAGATAACGACCAAACCATTGTTACCTCCACCTCTTGAGCTTGATTCGAAGCAATAGAGCCATCCTGTAGCATCCACACTATGTTTTTTTCAGCCACCTCATGCATGCTCATGATTCGTTTCCATGCTATCGAATCCCTCCTATTTATGTTTACTTGCATCGGGTGCTTCAGCTTGCAATACTTGGCAGCTAAAAATGAAGACCATAACGACTTCTGTTCTCTAAACTTCCACCACAATTTAATAGAAAAGGCCTTGTAAATATCTTCCAGGGAACGGCAACCAACGCCCCCTTCCTCATTGGGGAAACACAATTGTCGCCATCCAATCCACTGAAAATTAGATCTCTCACCATCTTGTCCCCATAAAAATTTGGCAAACATCCTTTCCATCTGCATGAATATACCCTTTAGTGTACAAGCTGCAGCCAAAATATGCAAAGGAATAGAAGTTAAAGCATGCTTTATAAGAATTAATCTACCTCCCATAGACAGGAATCGGTTTTCCCAAGCAAAAAGTTTCTTCATGATTGCCATTCCAAGATCTGAAAAATAAGATTTTTTACATTTTCCAACAAACAGAGGGCATCCCAAGTACTTTACCGGAAAATCTTTTTCAACAAACCCTGTGATATTCTTTATAATTAACCTTCTGGAGCGAGAAGTTTTAGGATGACAGAAATAACCACTTTTAGAATAGTTAATTCTCTGTCCTGAATTCTGCTCATACTTCTGCAATACAACCATCACCATCTTCAAAGCCTTTTTGGAAGCACCTGAAAAAATAATCACGTCATCAGCAAACGCAAGGTGTGAAAGCACAGGATATCCAGCAAGTACTTTAAAAGGAGTGTATCTCGGATTCTGATTAAGATGATTCAAAGCTCTGGACAATCCTTCAACAGTTATGACAAAAAGCGCGGGAGAGATTGGATCCCCTTGACGCAGGCCCCTAGAGGATTTGAAGAAACCTTTCACAACACCATTTATAAGAACAGAAAACCAAGAGTTAGAGACAAATCTCCAAATCATATCAATCAACCTTTCTCCAAAACCAAAACCATGTAGTACTTTAATCAGATAAAGCCAAGATACACGATCGTAAGCTTTGGCCATATCTAACTTTAGTACTACATTACCACCCCAAGTTTTCTTACCCAATCCTCCAATAATCTCCTGGGCTAGTATGAAATTTTCTGACATTACACGTCCTTTAACAAAGCCACTTTGTTGACTAGAAATGATCCGAGGAAGAACAAAAGCTAACCTGGTGGCCAATAATCTTGAAATAATTTTGTTGAATACAAGCTAATTGGCCGAAATTGAGAGAAGTCTTCGGGATGGTCAACCTTCGGGACAAGAACTAGCAAAGTAGAGGTGATGCTTCTAGGAATTTCCTCCCCACAAAAGAAACTGACTATAGCATAATGCAAATCATCAGCCACTACATCCCATGCCATTAGTAAAAAATTTTCCTGTAAAACCATCCGGTCCAGCTGCGCTCCCCCCATCCATATCAAAGACAACCTGACGGACCTCATCTAAAGATGAAAATTGCTCCAACATTTGATTTTCCTCCTCCGTGATAAAGTTAGGAATATGTTCCACTACACCACTTAACTGATTATCTTCCTGAGAAAATAAAGATCCGAAATACTCACAAGCTGCCTGTGCTATATCATCTTTAGACTATAGCCAAGCTCCTTGTGAATCATTGATTCGGTGTATGATAGATTTATTCCTTCTTTCGGCTACAATGGAATGAAAGAATTTAGAGTTATGGTCCCCTTCTCTCCACCACTTAACATGTGCCTTTTGCCTCCAGTAGTTTTCTTCTAGACAAAGAGCTTTAGATAGCTCATCTCTTACATTTTGCAAGTTGTGAAGATCATGATCCAATCCTTGCTTATCATACAATTTCTCTAATTCAGTTGCCTTTTTCTCCAAGTGTTTAACATTTGCAAAAATATCACCAAAGGTGCATCGAGACCAATCCCAAAGAGCAACTTTCATAGCCTTTAGTTTCAATGCCAACCTTACCAAATGAGAACCCGCAAATTCACCCCTCCATGCTTGGGCAACAATCTTTAGAAAATCTTGATGATCGTACCAAAATTCCATAAACCTAAAAGCTTTAGGTTTGTTATCCAGCCTGTCCTTCCCACTGATAAATAAAGAAGCATGATCCGAGGGCCGTCGCGAAAGGTGCTGCACAGAAATCTCCATATGTAATTCAGATAATGCATCATTCACTAGCACACAATCTAAGTCTTTTCCAAACCCTTGATAAACCTTGTCTATTGTTACACCAAGTGAACTTGGAGCCAGAAAACCCTGTATCATATACCTAGATCTCATGCATAAACATTAGAAAATCAGTAGCTTCACTCAAATGAAAGGGTCTACCATCCTCTCTTTTCATCTGCATTCACCACCAAATTAAAATCTCCAGCGATAAGCCAAGGAAAGTTCCCAATAAATTCATCTTTCAGATTGTTCCATAGCATTGTTCTATCATCTACAGAACATTTAGCATGCAAGAAAGACAATCTACATGCCGAGGGAAACAATGACGAACCAGCCAATAAAGTCACATGTTGATCACTCTCTCCAACCAAATTACAAGACAAAGATTGTTTAAAGAACACCCACACCGAGCCATTATTATTCTGAAAACCCGCATCCATACCCAATTTATTTCTTATTTCATGGAACCTACCACTACCAATCTTAGGTTCACAAATAGCTACTAACGGAGCATGAGAAATTTTAATCTACTTTTTCAATATTCTTAAATTCGGAGCCTTTGCTATGCCCCTAATATTCCAGAAAATAAAATTAATCATTTAAAAGGACAACAAAGGAATTTTGGGAGGATCTTACTTGAGATCTCAACACTCTATCTGACTGAAATTTCGAATAAATGGCTTTCTTCTTCCCACCGTTTGGCTACTGCCATTCACCTTGCTGTTCTTGAGCTTCGTAGAATTGCTTGGCTAAAATTTCTAGATTACAGAAGGCAAGACATTGCTCCATTCCATGTTCATCTTCATGACTGATTTCCATTCCACGCAGTGAAAGATTTCCAGCCAGAGCTTCAGCTTCTTTTATGAGGTCTTGCTACAACAATGACTTCTCTCCAACCATCTAACTGCTTGTGACATTGCCCGTTACATCAACCTCCTGCTGAATCCTGTTCATCTCCACAGTCTGCTGGCCCTCCATACCAAACTCCTCTTGCATCTTAAAAATCATCTGTTGACATGTTGGTGAAGCAAGGCTTGATTGCTCACCAACTTCTGCACAGGTAGCATTTACCTTTGGCCTTGACAAGATAGTCACCTGTAGTTCCGCAGGTGAAGTGTTAATCTCAGTGGCCTGATCAATAGCCAAACCAGGCATTGGGACAACTGGATTGGCTGTGGCATTCACGTTTTCCTGCACCATATGGCAACAGGTTCAGGAACATCTCCCTCAATATTCTGGACAACAAAATTTCACTGCTTAGGAACATAAACAGGTTTGGAGGCTTGCTGCGCCTTGCCCTTTCGATCCTTTTCCTCGTCTTCCCGTAGATTTGGATTAAGCAATTTGCATCTCTTTGCTTCATGGCCTTGCTTCTGGCAATTACTACAAAATTGAGGAAGATCTTCATATCCTATTTTTTGTCAATATCCCCCCTGGCCAGACACAATCCAGATGCGACGTGGGAGTTCTTTCAGCAGGTCTAATTCCACACGAACTCTTGCAATATTAGGTCTAGACATATTTGCTGTAGCCGAATCAAGTTTCAGCTAGGTGCCAACAAAACATGCAATCATAAAGATTGCTATTTTGTCAAAGAAATGAATGGGCAACCCTTCCATGTTAATCCAAACAGGAGCATGCGAAGGTTCTTTATCTAGTCTGAAATCTGGGCTCCATTTAAAAACCCTCATAGGGAATTCTTGGATCAGCCAATATCCCCTCAACCAGCATCGCAAGAAATCATCTTCAACCTAGAATCGAATCAAGGCATGTCTATGATCCATAAGCTCGAGAGAATAAGCTCCAAAAAATCTGATAGCAGTAAACAATCGACGCATGCTCTCCATTTTAGGTCTACCATGAGAGAACTTCCCCACCAAGGCAAACCAAAATAGAGCAGCCAACTTATCTATGTCTGCCTGAGAAAAGAATATAGCCAGTTCTCCTCTATATAGTGAAGGTTGTTTAATTTTGATTGGGGATGGGGCACTAGATGCAAGAATCTCAGCAAAGGAACGATTAGGGGCAGTAGGTGCAGTTGGATGCCCTTCAACCGAAGGTTGAAGGGCAGCCATGGCTGATGAAGAAACCCTAAAATTCAAAAACTACAAGAGAGGGAAGTTTTAGAGAAAGAAAGTAGAGAGAGAGAGAAAGTCTAACTTACTTTATTATCTAGACATTTCATTGAACATGTGGTAAGCGAAGTAAAGAAAGTTCAAACACTTTAAGAAAAGCTAATGGATGGAATTCACAAATACAAGTATAGGGTGTAGAATCCACTAATGGTCACAATTATGCATAATAAGATCAATAACTTCTTATAACACCTTGTCTTACTAAGGATTCAATTCTATTAGCAACCAAAACTTATTCTCATAATGAATTGATTACTACTACCAAACCTCATTCTCACGATGATTTGATGTTACTAACAACAAGATTTCCTATTCTCATAGTGAAGTTTCCTATTACTAGCATGTTATCATCATGAATTGTGATTATTACTTGTTAAACAAATAACCTTATTCCACCTATAAGCACCACATCCTCATGTGTTTACTAATAGGTTTCATCTACTTTTCTCTATTGTTACATGCAATTCTCATTGTCATATAACAAACAAGATAATTTACAATTGAGATTAATCAACCACAAATATGAAAACCAAGTAAATGAATAAGCAACAACAAGACATATCAAGATAAGTCTTTATTCAATGCATATTATTAGTTTCATCCACCCCATAAACTAGTATTTAGATTATAATGAAAAATATAGCATGAGTCATGAAATCAATACGCAAAACGATAACAATGTAAGTAAATAAGAGATAGGATCAAGAAATGTTATTCAAATGATGAACAAGGCTCCAAGTTTTTTCTTTTTCTTTCTTGAAAATGGATTGATACATAAGAATTCCTCAAGAGTTTTCTTACAAGTATTGATATTTTGTATAAACTACAAAGAAAACTACTAAGCTAACTACTTTGGGAGTGCTCCTCCCTTCAAAACTTGGTTTTCATCAAACCAAGCATATCTTCAATGAACTACAAAGGCATGTATTTATAGGAAAAACCCTAGCTCAAGTCATTGTCCAAGTTGAAGGTGATATGATGAAAGTTAATTCCAAATCTTCAAAAATCTTGCCTTGAACTTTGCAATATTCTCCTAGGGCTATGTAGATGTAGCTAGACATTGAATTTAGCTGTAAAAGTTGTGTGAATATGCTGCAAATTGCAGCCAACCGACACCTGAAAGTGGGCTTGATCCATGGGTCATCTGCGAGTTAGTTAACCCGTGGATGTGACTTACGGATTGCTCCCAGAAGATGGCCGAATTAGCTTTCTAACACCACAAGAATTAGGTCATTTGGAGTTTGGATGCAAAGATATGGCCAAAATATTGAGAGTTGGTTGGAAGAACTTTGTTCTTTAGTAATTTGGATTTTTGACTATGAAGATGTGAGAACTGGATTTTGATGTCTCATAAGAACTGTAGATTGTCCTCTTAGCTTTAATATGCAAGAAGAATCATCCCAATCCAATATTTGCAGCTCAAGTTATTGCCAAAATACTGAAATATATCATTGTTGTAAACCTCTAGTTTTCTCCATTTCTTCTCTTCCATTGCATCGTTGCACTTCTTTTTTGCTTCTTATTCCTCATGTCCCCTTCAGACCTTTTTGTGATCTTGACCTTGTAATTCCATTGTGAATATGTCGGTGAGAATTTCTCAAAAGTTGAGCAAAACAATCCTCTAAGTTTGAACGTAAAAGTTGTGCTTTGAACCCCTTATCCAATCATCCTTGAATCTACAATGAATGTGATGACTTGTGTTCCAATTGATCCAAATTATGATTGAAGGTGTAAAACCTATAAGCTTGTACAAAGATGTTGCATTAATTTGCTCAAAATATAAATTTTGCTTCAAAACCATAAAAATCAGGTAAAAACCCTAATTTTTGAGAAAAACTTCAAATAAAAAAACACTTAATCAAATTGAGCCAAATTTTAACTAAAAATACTAAATCACATTAAAAACACATAACAATTTTTTTTTTTGGCTAACCCCATAAATGGGGGAGGGCGCCACTCCACATTTTATTAACAATTGATTTTAAAAATGAGGAGTACTACTCCTTATTACATCAAAATCATGATGACACGATCCGGGTTGATCTCCCTTTTCGTGTGTCACAGGAACATCCCCAACGGACCGTCTTGAAGATTAGGCGATAACCCAATCCAATCCCTCCTGCAGAATTGGACCAAATTATCAAATAATACAAACTCTCACCGAATCACTCGACCCCAATCCAACCCCGTGGAATGAAACCGTTTGAATCTAACAAGAAGAAAACCTAAACCCTAATCAAACCTGTTGACTAGAACATAAGGTATAGGAAAACCTAACAAGAATCACTCTTGAAAAGACAAAAATAGTTCTCATCGCAAGAACTAACGAGATCCCTCAAAGGGAGAAAATCAATTCATTGATTTCAAATCATAATTCAACATAAACTTGACAATAAACGATGATAGTTAGCCTTATATAGGCGTACAAACCCTAAAACTAAATATGAAAATTTTAAATTAAATGAAACTTAAAAATTAAACTAAAACTAATTAAAACAATAAAAATTTCATGTTGCGGACGAAGGCCGCGGGCAAAGCCGCGGGGCGGCCTTAGGAGCGGCCTTGGTCAGAAGCAATTTTGGCCTTGGCACGCATTCTGATCCAGGCCGTGAGGAAGGCCGCGAGACGGCCTAGGGTGCGTCCTCTATCAGAATGTCAGCAACTGGCTTCTGGTCTTATCCTTTGAAAATTCTATCTCATACTTTCGACCTTAGAAGTGACCACCAGCCTTTGGCCCCTTGAATGGATGCTAACTCAGCCATCTCTGTTGATCCGTTGTCATGCCTTGAACACTTTAAAACCTCCAATTTGCACGGAATGATAAAATCCGTTGGTGAAGCTTGAATGATAGGAATCATGGCCACAGGATTCGTATCACATGACTTACAATTTCTAAAAGAAGGAAAGCCTAACTTATCTAATCGAAGTACCTCTTGCCAAAAAAGGCAAATCTAGCTTATTTAGAAACACCGAATTTCTTTGATCTAAACAGCCCATATTAGCAAGAATGTCTGCCACCTTATTTGCTTCTCTATAAACATGATTAATAGAAATGAACCTATCTACGTGAGATAACAGTTGACGAAATTCCTGTGTAATGACCCATGGAATTGATACCTTTTGTTGCAGCATTTGAACAAATATCTATCAACTCAATATGGAACTTTGAAAAACCAAATTCCAAACAAAGATCCACACCATAGATAAGAACTGATGCAACTCAAGCCACACCAACACCTCCCAAGCTTGTTGATGATGAGATCTATAGCAAAATTCAAACATTCACACCATTCTTGAGCTTTGAGGAAGGAATACAAGGTCTACTATCAAAGGAAGATGAGGAAATGGACAGGAAAGAGTTTGACAGCATGACATGCTTTGGTATTTTGATGATAACTCCAGCTACAAGACATGGATGGAGATTATTCTTAGTGTATTTCGAAGCTAATAGAATGCTCTACAACTTATATGAAACATGAAAGTCCACTTCTAATGATTTCATAGCTAAAAGCTTGAATTATTAAAGTGTGTCTGCACTGCAAGGCTCTCTAGTTAGTCTTTAGTATTTCAATCATATCTTTGCCTCCGAACCTTTAAATCATATGAATCTTGTACCATTGGAAAGATAACTCAAAGGGATACAACTTTGTTGTTTTGCACAATAGCTGATTCGGTCATTTTCAAGGAGAAATTTGGCAAAGAATTTGATCCACGGAGCTGGATCCGCGGGTCAGTCATGGATTTGGTTTTTTCACCAATGTGGTGGTGATGTTTCTAACCAAGGCCGTGGGTAAGGCCCATGGCCTAGAATAGAATGTCACATGTTTTTGGCTATTTGTTTCATTTTGAGCCTCATCTTTTATTGTATTAATGTAGGTTGTAAGTAGGGATATAAGGATCATCTTTCTAGCTATTATAAGGCCTATAAATACTTTATTTCTTGTAAGACTAATCGGTCTTTGATATTATTTTAAATGAAATTTCATCTTTTGAGGGTTTTCTCCTCTTGGCTTCTTATAAGATTTCTTTGAATGCTTTAGGGTTTGCTCTGAGTGTTCTTGGCTTATCAATTAAGTAATCACCTTAATTGTGGCGCCTCCTACTTTGGCTTATCAATTGAGTATCCACCTTCGTTGTGGCGCCTTCCATCTTTGCCATCTCGTTAGGTTTCTTCATCCTCCAAGCTTGGATAATTGGCTAGATCCCACGTTCGCATCAAGAGCCTTGATCTCAGCTTGCATACTGGTGATCTCCTCGAAGAATGTAAGAAAAGCCAAAACTAATTTGCCCAAAGAATCTCTGAGAACTCCCCCACCTCCACTAGGACCCGGGTTCCCATGAGAGCTACCATCAGTATTTAATTTGAAGCTATCGAGAGAAGGATGTATCCATTTCACCAATCGAAAGATGACTGATTTTTGCAAATGACGGATAGAGTGCACAAACAAAAGCCTATCACGTCCCAAAAATCGTGAAAGCAAAAGGGGTGTTAGTGGGGTCGTTGACTGTCGTGTCTGAAAAGACGGTCCGGTCTCGGTGACCCTTTTGAAAATAATGGTTTTTGGAAAAACCGTGCGTGTGTGAGAAAAAATCAGATTTTAGTAAAAAAGTGTATTTTAAGAAAAATGGTATTTTAAAAGAAAACAAGGCCGGGACTAAAAGTACGACAGATTTGGCCAAATAATTTTTGAAAAAGGGTTTTATTTTGAAAAATGGAGTCGCCACTTGGTACTGAGTTAGGGTGTACCAAGTCACCCGAAAAAATCGTTTAACAAAACAAAAAAAAATTTAGAAAAATCATTTAAAACCCTTTTTCGACTCCGGTCTACGAAAAAATGAGAGAAAAAGGTTCGGGAGTCACATTTGAAGAAAGGGAAGGCAAAGGCTTCGCCTAAGGCACCCTTTCAACCTAGCCGAGGCTAGTTGTGAGGTTAATCAAAATTTCCTAAATTAACCCTAGATTCTATCGCCCTTGGATGTATCTAAATGAATACAAATCCTAAGTCTAAATGTGGGTATCGGGAGGGTAGGAATGTTCCCGTCGAAGGCTTGATCGGAATTATCGCATTAATTGCGAAACCTGAGTCGAGACCTCGAGGGAGTCACGAGTTTTTATGCAAAATGTGATGCAAAAAAGAAAAAAAAAGAATAATATATAGTAAGTGAAGAAAGAAGGTGGGTATGCAACATGACGGGTATGGGGGACTAATAACTCGTGACTGAATGTTTCTACTCACAGAAGGGGGGAACGGCATGTACGCCACCGCTTCCGACGTGAGTAGACAACTATTCCTAGTCGAATCACACAAATTTCCTAATTTGTAAGTGAAATGCAACCTAGATGTCATGCATTTAAAGATGTGTCAAAATAATAATAATAATAAGAATAATAATAATAAAAGTCATGCCAAATGGAAAGAAAACTAAAAAGTGTGAAGTGGGATGTAAAAATGCACATGAGTGCACCTAACACTAACATGCCATAAGGGTCTAGCGTTGGACTAGACTGTTCTAAGAATGCCCACTAGCGTTGGACTAGCGAAAAACGAATGAAGCCACAACTAGCGTTGGACTAGTGTGGTGACGGAATAACATAAAAACATGAATTTAAATAATAAAGCGTGAATTAAAAGCAAATTAAACATATAAAACATATAAGATCACATAGGAGCACATAACACATAAGCATAATATTCTAGATGCAAAAATCCTAAGGAAAGCGGTAAAAGAAATAAACACATAAGCACGCAAAAACAAATAAATCCTAACTATTACACCGGGGGGCTTGATTTACAATTTAAGGGGGGAAATTAAAAATGTACTATCTATTACACTTTCTATCTAATTACACAATTCTTGCTAAAATATGATAAAATAACCTAGCTATTACATTAACTAGCTAAATACAAAATATTATATTTTTGCCGAAATAATTAAAACTCGAAATTAAATAGCATAAAATAAATAAATACACAATAATCATGTAAAAATAAAAATGTGAAGAAAATGCATAATAAATCACATAAAACACCTTGGAACACATAAAAAAGCAAGTAAAAGGTAAGGAAAATACCTCTTTTGAAGACCGGGTACTAATGCTTAAAAACACAAGTAAACGCGTCAAGGCATCGCAATAAATAAATAAAGCGCAAAATATAAAATGCTAACGAATTAGGGATGCAAATGCAATTTCCATGAAGCTAAAAGGCTAGAAAAAAAAATTGTAATTCTAAGGGGCCCAAGGATAAAACTAGAATTTATAACTAATTGAAGGGTAAAAAGAAAATAAATAAAATAAAACATAATAATAATAAAAATCTCACAACTCTAAAGGATAGAAATGCAAACTTAAAGTAAATTGGGGGACAAAACAATAAATTCATGCAAATATGAAGTGAATTGCAAATTATAAGATTTAATTGAAATAATAGCAAAATCTAGGAGGTCAATTCACAGTTAGGGGGGACTTGATTGCATGTCATAAATAGTTTCTAGGGTATGTCAATTATTTTAGAAACAGACAAGGATTTGAACATAAATTTATTTATTTGAGATGAAGTTTCTCAAAATAAAATAAAATAAAATGATCTAAACTAGATTAATTAAACATATTATCTTAATTAAATAGCACAAACATTAAACTAAAGTAAGATGAATCACAAATCAGTAATCAATAGAACATGATTAAGCTAGAAAACTAAAAACAAAACAAACAAACAACAAGAAAAATCAAAACACCAAAAAAAACTCCCCCAATCTAAATCGGTTTAAAACAAAATGATTAACCCTTAAACCCAATTTTTCCCAAAATTCAGTTTCTTCTTCTTCAAACCCCCAAAACATTTCCCCCCAGTCTTCCTCTTCCCACTCGGCCTTCTTCCCAATTTCTCTCTCACCTCTCTCTTGCCTTTCTTTCTCTCCTCCCGATTCCCTCTCTGCTCCTCTCAGTTTCTTCTTTCCCTCGTCGAGTCTCAACCTCCCTGTTCTCTTCTTGTCTTTTTTTTCTTTTCTATTTCTTCAGCTCTTCCCACTTCTCTCTCTCGCGTGTCTCCTTAGCCACTCTTCTCTCTCTCTCTCTCTGTCTTCTCCAATTTCCTGGTTTTCTTCTCTTTCTCTCTGCCAACCAAAGTTAGCCCTATGTTCTCTCTATTTCTTTCTCTGTTATTTTTTTTTTCTTTTTTTTTTCTGTTTCCCCTCTCTTTTCGTTCCGTCTCCCTCTCCATCTTGCACCGAACGATTACCCAGATTGAGGGGAAAAACTGTGGTGCATATGGGGTTCAAGTCAGTCGGAGAGAGAGGGGCAAAGGCGGGCAATTGGAAGCTGATTTGAAGGCGGATGGAGGTGGTTCATTGGTGACTGAATTTTTGTTTGTGTTTGTGTTGTTGTTTTCTTTGCAGGTGTGAATGATGGTAGCTTGTGATGGATTGGGTGGTTTTGATTTCAGGCAGTGGTGGTTGAATTGAGTGGCTTCGAATTGGGATTGGGGGACTGCAGTGAACGGTGAAGTGAATTGGGTGGTCTATCAGGTGACGTTAGTGGTTGTGAGAGGAGGTGGGGATGAGCGTGTGTATGTGTGTATTCTGTATGTGTTCCTGTGTGTTCTGTGTATGACTGTGTGTGTGTGACAGAGTGTGGAAATTGTAATGTTGTAGGTGTTGTAAGGTGTGTGAAATTGTGTGTGATAGTGTGCATTTCTGGGTGTAAGGTGTGTGGAATTGTTGGCTGTCCAGTGGTGATGATTTGGTTGCAAATGGTTGTTCTCGAAGGTTATTTGTTGTTTGTTTTTTCAGCTGATTTATGGGATTGTTTTGCAGTAAATGAGGGGATGGACATTGGTGTTAATGGGGCTGCTATTGTGGAGGTAATTGCAGCAGAGAGGCACTTTAGGGGGAGCTGTTTGCTTGATTGTTTGTGTGATTGTGTATGCGTGGATGTGAAATTTGGTGGTGAAGTGGAATGAGGTTTGGCTAGGGTTGTGGGATTTGGTTGGTTTTGTGTGTGGGTGAGTTTGAAGAAAGTGGCCAATAGGGTCTGTTTTGCAATGGGTCTTGGTGGGTTTTGTAGATGAGCGTTGGGATTGTGATTCTGGGTAATGGTAGTGAGAGTGATTGCTTTGGCCTTTGGTGATGGTGGTGGAGGCAAGGTGGCAAGAAGGTTGATTGGTATTGATGATGGGTCTTCCGGTGAGTTTCTAACTGGGACTGGGCTCATGGAATTGGTGAAATTGCAATAAAACTATGACAATTGGGAGCTGATTATGATGACTTTATGGCTGTTAGGCAGGGGAAGTATTGTGCGGTGGTGAGGCTGTTGATTGGTGGTGAAGGCAAGTGGTGGAGGAGAGCTGGTGAGGTTCTGGTGAACTGGTGGATGGGTGGTGGTAGAAGGGTGGAGAGGCGGTGGAAGAGGGAGAGAGAGAGAGAGAAGAGAGAGAGCTAGCAACGGAAGAAGAATAACAACCCCAGAAAAACAAATCCTCAAAAAGAGTAAAAGAAAATCCCAGTAATAAAATGAAAAACAAGAACAAGAACAAAAAGCAAGATAATAATCTGATTACAATTTTAATAAATAAACACAATTACTCAAATTTGGCTTAGAAAATAGAAGAAAGAAGATAAATAAAAGAGAAGAACTAACCTTTTTAAATGCTTGAAAATGATCTGATAAACAGTAACGTGATCTTAGGTTGAAGATGATGAATAGTAGCCAGAGAAAGAATGGCGGCTTGGTGTCTTTTTTTAGGTGTGAAAATGTGTGGTCTTTGATCCTTGACACATAAAAATCAAACTGTTTTTAGGGTTTTTCTTCTTTTTTTTTTTTTTTTTGCTGATATAAAGGAGGTACTTATAGCCCACTTGTCTTATTGGCCAAGAATGCTGTAAAATAATGAAAATGCCACCGGTATTAAAAAATGCTAATTTTATTATTCAAAAAATATTTTTTAACACTAAAATTAAAAAGAATATGACAACAATTTCTAAAATTTTTTAAAATAATTCACAGTAGATTTCAAAATAAAAAACTAGAGCTCAAAACTAATAAAAACGCGCTCAGGGTGTAAAATGACGATTTTGCCCCCGAACAACAAAAATACACAAAAAATAGATATTAGTCTCAAAAAATTACCAAAAATTAAAAATAAGCTTAAAACACTAGAAAATGCATTTTTGACAAAAAATAAATTTAAACTGTAAAATGATGATTTTGCCCTTGGGCAATGAAAATTCACAGAAAAATAGTAATCATCTCTAAAAAATCAATAAAATTAAAAAACATGTTTAAAGAATTAGAAAAATGAATTTGAAATTAAAAATGAGCTGCTAGAGAAAATATTTACAGATAAAATTACCAGTTTACCCCCCAAATTATTTGAAAATTAAAATTTGTCCCAAAAAGTGCAAACATGCCCTTCTAATGTTTGAAAATAAATAGTATGTCAAAATTTGGTGTCTACAAAGCCAATTACGCCCACTCACCCTTCCGCTTGTAAATTTTGAGAAAAACATGTCTTTCATATCTTCAAAAATGTTTCACAACAAAGAAGGAATAGGCTGCTTAACATCTTGGAACCTTGCAGCATTTCTCCATTTCCAAAGATACCAACATATGATAATAGGCAAAACCTAAAAAACAAAAGACATGTATGGATTTTTCGAGCCCTTTAACCACCAAATAGCAAGCAAGTGCCTAATGGAAGAGGCTGAATTTATAATGCCACATTCACCCATAAAATAATTCCATGTGTTAGTCACCAAATCACTAAAAATGAATACATGATCAAGCGATTCTATGGCTGAATTTTGGCAGCAAAGACATTTTGAAGGACCAATTATGCCAAAATGCTGTAAAGAAACATCAAAAGGTAGCTTGTTGCCTAAGAGGTGAAGAGTAAAACAAGAAATCTTCAAAGGAATGATTGAATCCCAGGCTTTCCATATGCATAAACGAAGAAGCTTCGAACATTTCTAACAATATTAAAAGCAGAAGCAACCGAGAACTTCCCTGAAGAAGTAGGAGTCCATACACACACATTTTGTAGAGAATCACTCCTCCATAAAATGTGAGATTCCGCCACTATCCCGTACCAATAACATTCGCTTCCATGTTAAAGATGCAGAAGGTGTCAGACTGACTTGCAATCGAAGATTCCTTTGAACAATACTTTGCAGCCATGAAAGAAGCCCATAAAGATTCTGAAGTTCTAAACCGTCACCATAATTTCATAGAAAAAGCTGCAAAAACATCAAACAAAGATCGAAAACCAACTCCTCCCTCATTCTGAGAAGACAAAGATCCTTCCATCTAATCCAATGCAACTTGTTTTTTACACTCATAATCCCCCCATAAAAAATCAGCCATCACTTTTTCAATAGAACTAAGCACACCTTTTGTTGGATTGGATGAAGCCAAAATATGAATAGGCATGGAAGCTACAACATGTTTTATCAATATAATCTTACCTGCACTAGATAATAACCTATTCTGCCAAGACAATATTCGAGCCACAATTGTTTGACATAGATAAGCAAAATAAGCAGATTTTCCTAGGACCAGCATACAAAAAGGAGCCAAGATACCGAATAGGAAAACCCTTATTTGCAAATCCAGTAATTTGCTCAATCCTCAATTTTCTCTAAATATTAACAGTTGAATGTGTTAAAAAGGCAGCTTTTTTGAGGGTTAACCAATTGCCCTGACACTGCCTAATAATCCCTTAATATTTGCATAACACATTTAAGAGACTTTGTTGCCGCATTCCAAAAAATGAGGACATCATCCGCATAGGCCAAATGAGAAATTCTAGGACAATTCTTAGGAGCTTTAAAGGCCAACAAGGAATTACTTTCAGCATAAACATTTAAAGTTCTGGACAGTACCTCAGCACTAAGAACAAATAAAGCAGGAGAAATAGGATCTCCTTGTCTCAAGCCCCTAGTAAATTTAAAAAAACCATGACTAGACCCATTAACAATCACTGAAAACCAAGAATTAGAGATCAAATGCCATACCATATCAATGAAATGTTCTCCAAATCCAAAGGCCCTAAGAACTTGGATCAAATAAGGCCAGGAAATCCCGGTCATAAGCCTTTTGCCATATCGAGCTTAAGTGCAACATTGCCTCCTCTATTCTTGCTTCCTATCCCTGCGATCATCTCCTATGCTAGAAGGAAATTTTCTGAGATAATTCTGCCTCGAACAAACCCACATTGATTTGAAGAGACGAGCTTTGGTAAAATCATAGCCAACCTGTTAGAAAGCAAACGAGAAATGATTTTATTAATAAAATTACATACACTTATAGGTCGATATTGAGAAAATTCTTGAGGGCATTATATTTTTGGAATCAAAATGATAGAAGTAGCAGTCACATTGCTTAGCAATTCTGCACCACAGAAAAAACTAATGACCACATTATAAACATCCGTTCCTATCACTTCCCAAGTAGAAGTAAAAAACTTCCCCTTAGAACCATCCGTACCAGGAGAACTTTCTCCATCCATAGCAAAAACTATATTGGGAACCTCATCAACTGATGGACACTCCTCCAATGCACAATTCTTCTCATCAAGCACAAGCCTTGGCAATACCTGAAGCATGTCCATATTTAGAGAACCACCCTCAGCAGAAAAAAGGAATTGAAAAAAATCCACTGCCTCAAGTCCAATATCCATGTCCAAAGTTAACCAATCATCATTTTTAGTTCTAATTCGGTGAATCATAGCCTGAGATCTCCTTTGTTTCACTATAGCATACCGAGCCTTCTGCTTCCAATATTGCTCCTCCAAGGTCAAGTAATGATTCAATTTATTTTTTGCCTAAGCAAAAAACTCCATTGCCTCTGTAGAGTCATCCTGTTCAAACCTTAATTCAGCCACTTCCAATGATTTTTCAGCCTCTACAACATGGTGAAAAATATTCCCAAAGGATTCTTTGTTCCATTGTTGCAAAGAGCCTTTAAGACGTCATAATTTTGCATACAAAATGAAAAAAGGGTTGCCTTCCTGCGGCTGCTCCCAAGAATCACGCACCACTCGTAAAAACCCTTCATGACTAGGCCAGACATTTAAAAAACGAAATGGTCTAGGCTTTTTATCCAAACGTGTAGAGACTGAAACCAATAGAGGAGAGTGATTTGATGGAGCTCTAGGCACATGTGTCACCAAAATATTAAAAGCATCAGCACATTCTGAGTTCAAACACAACCTATCAAGACACTTCCAGATTCTCATACGACAATGGCGATTATTGCACCAAGTGTATGTTGAACTAGAAAAACCACCATCAGAAAAACGACATGCAGATAAAAAGGATAAAAAACCACTTGCCTCACTTGGACAAAATGGTCTACCACCCCGTTTCTCTGATGAAGCAAGAACCACATTGAAGTCTCCACATAAAATCCAAAGTCTACCCATCGGATTGTCTTGAGAGAGAGCTGACCATAATTCCATTCTTTCAGACTCCAAACGTTTTGCATGAGCCACTAATAATACAGATGAAACAGGCAATTTTGCATGTGAACATTAAGAGATAGATGCTATCTACTTTGACCAATGATCGAGCAAGTGAAAAAAGAATTGTAAAAAACCCACATTGAACCTTCATCATTGTGCATTGCCGAATCAAAATGAAGTCTCCTCTTATATACCTCTCAATTAGAAATATCTTTCTTTGGTTCCCAAATCATTAGTAGCTGAATTCGGTGATGTTGAACAAACCTCTTTAATAATTCGAAATTCTCACCTTTTGCAACACCTCTTATGTTCCAAAATAAAGACTCAATCATTGAGAAGGCAAAAGAGAAGTATGCGAGGAGTGAACTGAAAACCGAAGCTCTCTATCCAAAGGGAATTTTGCCCAAATACCCGTAACCAAAGGCTTGTTCGTCATTTCAACATGAACCATAGATTACAGATTACTCACAGCAGGAAGATGTTCACAAGTAGGTGACGAAGGCACATTGCGAATAGACACGGTTCCACCAGCAGAAGAAGATCGAAAGGCCTTCAATCTCTAGTACCTCAGGTTCCTTAGCCAGACTTGTTTGACTCTTAATCTGATGATTCTCTATAGGAAGCAGCTCTTTTAATTGACTAGGATGATCTACATGTTACAAAGCTGGCGCTGGAATTGGATCGTTAACATTAGAAGAATATGCAAGAGGCTCTTGTTGATCAACAAGTTATGCATTGGTTTCGCAGTCATTGTTCTTTTCCATTCTCTCAGGTTGCAGTAACGTGGAATGAACCACACCCACATTCTCCTCCAATTTGCCAACGACATCAGTTGCAGTAGGTTTGGACGCATTTAACTCAACATTCTTTGTTTCTTTTCCAGTTTCTTTAGGCACCCAGACCTGTTTGTTAACGGGCACCAGACCCTGATTTAGCAATCTGCAAGATTCTTTAGCGTGTCCCAATTTGCAACAATGATCATAGTAACTAGGAAGATTTTCATATTCAATTCTTTGCCAGAAATCAAATGAGCCATTATTAATCCAAACCTTATCAGGAAGAGATAATTTCAAATCAACTTCAACACATATTTGTGCCATACTCGGTCTTGCTAATGTCACAATAGAAGAGTCCATACGTAATGGAGATCCAATCAAATTAGCAATGGAGAATAGAGGAGCTTTACCAAAGAGATGAATCGGCAGATGGGGAAATCGAATCCATACAGGAACAATGGAAGATTCAATGTCAACTGAAAAGGATGGAGACCACTTGAACACACGCATGATGAAACCCTGTAGAGACCACATGCCAAGGAGCTAGCATTGGTGATAGTCCTCTTCAAGTTCAAAGCGAATTAAAATATGCCTGGTATCAAGCAATCCGATCGAAAATGGCTCTTTGAAGCCAATGGAATTAAAATCCTTTCGGATGGACTCCATGGAAGGCCGTCCCTTGGAAAATTTCCCAACCAAAGAAAACCTAAATGGGGAAGCCAGTTGCGTGACCTCATCAACAGAGAAAGATGTGGTAGGAAGACCCTGGTATTGTTGAGGAGGCTTGACTCCAGTGAAGGCAGAAGAAGAATCTGATGTGCCGAAAACAATATCAGCAAAGGATCTTTTGGCTAGAGAAAGATATCCAACCATTGGAGGGATCGGTTGAAGGCTGTCAGACGGCAATACGGCCGTCCAAACAACCTATCACCAAGAAGACAATTTGAAAAAGAAGAGAATCACCGGAAACCACCCACCAAGAGGTGGCTGGAAATTTTAAATTCAAAAGGCGGGTTTTTAGGAAAGAAGGTTTAGAGAGAAAGAAGGTTCGCTGATTTTTTAACCTCTCTCTCTTGCTGGTGATTAAAAAACACATAATAATAGGTTCGCCAATTTTTTAACCTCTCTCTCTTGCTAGTAATTAAAAAACACATAATAATACATATGCTAAAATAGGTAAAATTATCTCTTATCACCATGCATACGAAATAGAGGATAAACAATAACAAGAAGTAGCATGTTTTGTTCACACAAAATGCAATCCAATCAACCCAGTAGTTTAATCTAAATCTTAACATTGAGATTTAGTTACCCAAAATGAAATACACCATTTCAAATCTTTACACATACAGGACAAAATGACTTAGGATATAAAAGTAAAGATAAAGAAAACTTAGTCTTTGTTGTAGAAAATTTGTATCCAATCTACATTTGTTGAAGTCCTGAGTTGATTACACCAATCTCCCGAGGCCTCTCTTAAAAAACTACTCCCATGTTTTACGGTGTTCTATCTCCAAAGTCCTCTTAGAAATAAACATAAAAATCCCTCTTTTGTAACCCCTACATGGTTACAATAGAAAAAAAAAATCTCATAAGTGGCTTAAAGAAGCATAATATTCTGTCCTAATCATGACCGACATTGATGGTGAGACTACACTAGGAATCAACTTAATCACATTTCCTTCTTGGTCAGAATACATGACTAGTGTTTACACCAGTGATAAAATCAGCATCAGTCATGGTTCTACTTTTTCTTTAACTTTTAGCAACCAATTTAATTTAATGCCAATTCTACATCTTTCAACACTCAACCCTGAGTAAAAACCCATTTTAGGTCATATATTTTCTCAAGCAAACCCAAGAACAAGCACATTAAACATAATTTAGATACATAAAACATAGACTAAATATGGTTTATCAACTATCATGAATCACTCAATCAAGCCTTAACGAAGATATTTACATATAAAAAATAAATAGAATATACAAAATTTATATCAATTTTAAGTGATGGCCCTTACACAAGCGGCCAGATGGGATATTGATCGTGGTGTAGAGTAGGTATAACAATTATGAACAAAAATACATCAATCAAGTAATAAAAACCTAATCTCCCAACTTAATCCGCAAGTGCACGGGTCGGGTGTAGTATTTGGAGTATTAGGTGTCGAATCCCATAGGGAATCAAATATGTGCAAATACTACAGCTTTTTCACTAACTTTTATTATCTAAACACAATTTAAAGCATGATGGATAAGGGGTCCCTTCAATAGAGTAGGTTTACGATTGAGAACTTTTTGTAAAATTCAAGTCAAAGAAGCCTAGAGCATAGAATTCACTAATGAAGCATGCATGAATGACTCACTAAGTGTTGTCTTGATTTGTTTAGAATCTAATTCCTTAAGTGTCATAACTAGATCTCTCTATGAAATCACAAGCTTTCAACTATTCTCATGATGAAACCTTATAAAAATATGAATTGTATTGATTCACTTAAGCATTCATTATTTTCATATGAACTACTTAAGCATTACTTATTCATTTTCCATTGTTACATGCATCTCTCAATGTCAAGTAGCAACTAAATGACTTGTTTAAGTTGGCCAAGCAAAAACAAGTGTTAAAACTTGAACAAGTAAACAAACAAATGCAAGCCTAGGGAGTGTAATAGAGTTAAGTCATGTTTGTTGATTCATTAGCTTCATCTATGGTCCAGGTGATGCTTTTAGTTCAACATGCTTAGTTAAACAACTAAAAGTTCAACTTCAAAGATAGAATTCATGGCAACTATTGAAAGTAAAAGAGATAGAGTTTGAGAATTGCTCAACCAATATGAGATTAGTCCTCTTCTTTATTCACCTTCTAAAGATTGCACTACAAAAAGTCTCTTACAATGGTCCTCAGAACTCTATTGAAGGATTAAGAGAATTCCATTAATTCTCCATCAAACTAAGTATAAAACTATAACTACTTTCTACTTCTAAATTTGTTCTCTTCCTCCCAACTCTCCTTTATGCTTTACAAATGACTTCTATTTATAGACAAATGCTCCTTAGGTCATTTTCCAACTTGCATGAATCATTAATGCATGGAAATGATGAAGATTTGCTTGGGGATTCTAAATGGGCAAAAACGTCTTCACTTATGCTTCCAATGTATTATCCGACTTGCAAAACCTTATCCTCATCTGAAAGTGTCTGCAAAAACCAACTAGAAGAGGATGCAAGTTGATGTCCTAGAAAGTCCATGATACACGCGGATAAATGTGGAATTGCTTGAAAGACCAAGTATGAATTTCAAACTTTTCCCCTTGGATGAACTAGACTATAGAATCAGCACCAATGCCTTGAACACGCAGGATGAACAACCCAAAAATTTAAGGAAGCTTTGAACCTCCTTATGGAACGAACAAGAACTCAAGTAATCAACACCTCGAACGCTTGATCAAACCAATACGGTAACTCTAAGCTAGGGTTTTGAACTTGGAATCACTCTACAAGTTCGGGGGTTGTTCTTAATCAGCAAAGAACAAAAGAAAGCACTCAATTTGAGAACTCACAAATTTATTAATCATCAAACTTATAAAATTCGTATGAATAGTACCCTCTATCTATAAGGTGTAAGGTAATAGCATAGGTAACGCAGCGGAAAAATAAAAATTTATTACCTTAACCATGGATCTCTTTGACATATCTATATGATTAACAAGGGGGTTTGCATGAAGATTACCTTAAGCACAGAAGATTTCTATGCTTCTAGGCAAAGATCCTTCGAAGAAGATGTTAGATCTACCACGAAAAGCCCTCCAAGCGTAGAGCCTCTAACGATATCCACATGAACAACTTCTTTGGGAACCTTGTAGGCTTGCTTGCTTTGACTTTTGAGTGCTAGCTCCCTTGAATTATTAAGAACACAAGAAGAAGAAAAACCTAACCCTTAGGAGAGAGAGAAAGAGAGACACCTAGAGAGAGAAAGAGGCGTGACTTTTTTCTCTTCAATTTTTCTCTCACTAGTTTTCTTTTGTGCTAGCAATAATAATGATTCAAGAGTCAAAGCATGAACCTATTTATAGAGGAAGTAATCTAGTCTTTTAGGAAATAAAGCTAATTAGAAACCAAGAAGGTTTAGGCAACTTACTTTAAGCTAATCCTTCTCCTTTAGGAAAATCTATTCCATAAGGAAACCAATTAGTTACTTTATTTCTTTTAGGAAACTAATTTCCTGCAAGACTTAGAATATTTATAAATAAGTCCTTTAAGTTAATTTCATCGCATAAATTAACCCCATAAGTATCTCATACTTATCTTAATTACATTTTAACCCAAAGATTTTGTTCTTTATGTGTGTGACCCATTAGGTTCCATTCACGTTGGCAATAAGTATAAATTATAACTCATTAATTGAGCTAGATAAATTAAACACTTTTAATTTATCATTAATTCACTAATTAATCAATTCATACTTATAGATCATGAGTGGCGTCTAGCAATGCATCATGACCACCCAAGTGAATAGGAAAGTCATATGGTAGACCATACCCTTCAATGACAATGTTACCTGTGTAATTAATATCCTTTCACCACACTATATCCCAATTAGTCTAAAAGTATAGTGCATACTTTTAAATGACTAATTTATATTTTCTTGTTCCAGAAATATAACTCTCCATGATGTATAACCTTGAAACTACTTCCAAGTTATACTATCACTTCTGCAGAAGATTTATGAGTTAATATTTCCAACAAGTGGCCATTAAGGGATATACTCTCCTATTAAGGAGTGGTGAATCCTATATTGATTACTCACTATCTTTCCATGCTTCAAACTATACCCAATCTCTAACCTATGAGCTACCCTTTTACGGGCACCGAGGAATAGAGTCAAAGTATAGCAATCCACACTCAAGATACTATGGTAATCTCAAGTCAAAGGATCACTTACACCATTGCCATTAAGAGTTCAACTATTGGCACTATAGTTGAAACTCTTGGTGGATCAATCCAATGAACTTGTTCTCAAACAAGCATCCACATACTAGCTTAAGTGTCACGCACACCATAGTCAATGAGATCAACTACTACTTACCATAAGTAGAGGCAAAGTATGTGCTAGTCTATCCGTATTAATGATGTCCAATCTCATTAATACTATGACTAGGGATATTTAAGAATATGACTTTATGTATTAGAGTCTCATAATTGTAACCCTTACAATCTCTAATACACAGTCAATATTCTAAGGACTTTATCAATCAAACAAGTAACATGGAAATACAAGTATAGATGATAAAGAAAAATACCACATGGATAAATATAATATATAAAACACCTTAAACCATCTTGGCTTTAGGGCATACACTAACATAAGGTTACACAGATGATTCCAGAACTTAGAAAATAAAGCAACTACTTAAAGCTGAACATTAACTAATTGAAACACTTAACTTAAAACACTTGTAACTACTATAGAAGTCTAAACAAAAGAAAGAAATAAATTAAAACAACTAAAAAGAGCCATTCTTCTTGCATTTGGGCTGGTCGTCCAATGCTAAAGCCCAATAGACCAAAAAGCCAACTCCAAGATGATGATGGGCTTCCATCTTCAATCAAATAACATATGGGTTGGATGATTTCTGTTTGATGCTCCATGAATCTACTTGAGAAGCCCAAATACTATGTTGTGAAGCTTCTTTGTAGTTAAACTTGATCCATAACCAAAGCTTCAACTCTTGGCCCATCTTATGCACTAAAATAACTTGAACAATGAGTCCAAAGAAAGGCCCAAATGTACGTGAATCAACAAAATAGTAATGAAGCTTGAACATCCTTTTCATGATCAACCACAAATTGATCTCATCAAGGCCCAAACGAGCTAACTTTCCTTGCTCTACACGTTGGAGTCCAAGCTCATGGAGAGCATGTATCAACAACAAAATTGTGATTGAACTTTGGATCATATCAGTCCAACTAACTTACGATCCACAGATTACAATATGCGGATGGCAACCATTGGATCTCCATCCGTGAATCACACATTTGTGGCCCCTATTTGATTTCTAATTTTTGCTGAGCTGGATCTTAGTGTGTAAGCCTTTTCCATGTATTTCCACACATTGTGATGAAAGATTGGATTTTTTCATTATTTTTGCACAATAATTCCTTTAAGTTGTTTATCTGACCCTAGCTCTTTGAATCACCTTTGACTTTGATCTTTCTTTACTCCAATTGATCCAAAACGAGTTTAAGTGTGATGAACCTGCAATTATACCAAAGAATTGTGCATTAATTTGCTCAAGTAAAGATTCTGCCTTAAAATCCCAAGTCCAATAAAAACCTTGATTCTTAACAATCATTGAAAAATGAATCATTTGGAGCCAAAATTACTATAAGTATGCTAAAATAATATTAAAATACATAATAATAGATATCATAATATTGGTAAATTTATTACTTATCAAACTCCCCCACAATTGAATCATTGCTTGTCCTCAAGCAATTGGAAAATCAAAGGATCAACAACATGATTCAAGGCTTGAAATATAAAATGCCACAGTGTTGAATGTATTTTCACAAAAAAAAGTAAATAGACATCATGCAATTCCTTGTGAAGTTTCTAGTACTAATCATATCAAGTAAAAGGGAAATAATTATACTAAGATTAAAACTTGTTCAACAAAATTGCAATGCCTTACACAATTTTACATCCTAAGTTTTCAATATAGACAAGCATATACAACTTAGTTTTTCCACACTAGGGACATATTACATTTTGTGCTTCGTAAGTGTCTTTTGACACAAAGGTTGACATTTTTAGATGAGAACCCCACTCAACACTTTGATCATTTAACCTCTTTTTAGCCTTTTAGTTTGAGAAATGAAGTTGTCTTTTGATGAAAAGATCGACATTTTGTGATGAAGACCCCTTATTACTCAACAATTCACTTTCAATCAAACTTGCTATGCATACTCTTAATTCAATTGCCGTTTGATGCGAAAATCGACATTTTGTGATGAAGATTCCCGATTACTAAGCAATTTGAATCATTGGAGTAGAGATAAATAAACATTCATCAATAACCTTCATAATATTATTGTCCTTTAATTCAAATAAGTATACTTTTTGTCCATATCTACCACTTAAGAATGTAAAATTAAGTAAAGAAAAAAAACTTAGAATCAAACATGCCAAATCAAGACATAATTATAACCATTTGACAAGATATATTTTCCTAAAAACAAACTCCTAATCACATAATGACTATTTCTTCATATATTTGTAGAAAATATTCAAGCTAAAGTGCGTAAATTATTTCCAAAAAGTAAAGGAATTCAACAAGTTTATGGCATAAAAGCATGTTAATAAAGCAATTTTAAAAAATTTTGGCCGTATTTTACCAAACAATATCTTGACACTATTTTCTTCAAATTTCAACCAATCATACTCTCATACCTTCCCCCCCCCCCACACTTAAAATGAAACATTGTCCCCAGTGTGTAAAGAAAAATGGAGCAAGAAAGCTCCCCTTGGTTGGTTGATGCATCCTTAAGTTGATAGTGTTTTTTCCTTGAAGTCCTTTGGCCCTGACAAGTCTCTTTTTGCAATGGTCCATCATGTTCCTCATTTGATTTCCACTTGCTCATTGTTCTTGTTTTCATAATTCAAAACACTTGAATGCTATGTTAGATGATGAATGAATAGTTAATGAAGCATAATATCAACATAGCATGCTTGAAGCTCATGATTTCTCCCACACTTAATTTGTGCAATGTGGTTCAAGGGGGTGAAATTTTGAAAGACAAGTTATGTGACAGTTCCACCTTACCCAGAGGAGCACCAAAGGGCTTAGCGGACTGCCTGCCTAGCTCTTGCCAAGACTCAAGTCGAGCACTCACTCAGAACATGCACGCGTGCTTAACTCCAAATAAAATGAAATAAAATAGAATAAAATAAAATATATTCATATTACTTAATTTAAAGGTACAAGTAACATCAAGAAGTTTACACGTCACAATATACATGATTTTCACCAAGATAGCCCAAAATAGTTTGGCTATCAAAATACACGAAATAAAACATGTACACGTCCAAAATCAGCTTTTCCCTGCTTTAGTATTTTTGGAAACCTGGTTAAAGAAAACAAATGAACGGGATGAGCTATAATAGCCCAGTGAGTGTCCAAGTCATGCAGTCATACCCAGAATCTATTATTTTATTGAACAAAATAATTGACTAAGATTAAATAAGTAGGGCATGAACACTTTAATTAACAAGTAGTCAATGGCAGATACAGGGCTCAACTATGGAAGCAAGCTTAACCGCAGAAAGAGCAAGTACTGATCATGTAACCATGATGTTAGGACTGAGATAATAGCTCAGGTCTTTATCAAAGGTCATGCCAGTATTATCAAGCAAGAACCCTAACCACCGTTCACCTTATAACCTCCGTACAGGCTACCACATCCAGGGAGAAAATCTCAACCCTGGAGGGCCAACACGCAAGAAAGTTCAATTCGGAGTTGGCCTCTTTGAGGATTCACAACTCATAAGGGAAAGAACATCACGCCCTAAAACACCCAGCACCTTATATCCTCCCAAGCCTGTCCAAGTTGACTATCCGTGAAGTAACTGTGAAGTTAGTCACGAAAGTCTCATGCACAAGTAACACGTTGGATGATGAAAGCGTGTAACACATTGCAGAATAGATGTGATAAAGTACACATCTTTCCTCAAGTAACACATGTCATAACATAACAATTACAAGCATAACATAATATTTCTTAATATAACATTCTCAAGTACGACAAAGCATTTCATGCATCATGCACACAGTAGAGACACTTCACCTGGAATGCCCAGAAAATATTTCGTAAAAAGTCGAGATTCACTTTCAAGTCCTGAAATTTAAAAGAAATAATCTGATGAAAACCCTATGTAAATTAGCAAGAAAATTCAAGAAATAACCCAATTATTTCTAGGGTTTCATTTCTAGGGTTTCTAGAGCTTAGGGTTTTACCCTAGGGTTTAGGGTTTTAGATTTAGGGTTTTGGCTCTAGGGTTTTCCCGTCCTAGAAAAATTCAATTCATCACTAGATGATTTTCTAAAAATTCCTGCACATCAATTTCCTTAAATTGAGCACATTCTAGGTTAGAAATGTTCATCTACCATTTTTCCCTTATTTATTTCTACCGAAATTTCGGCAGCATCTCCACTTAAAATCGGACTAACCCAATTTTTTAACCTGCAAGAAAGACAGCCATCCAACCCAATTCAACAAGTTCTACAACTTCTATGTTCAATTCAAGCTCAAATTCAATCAAAATTCCACTCAATTTCAAGAATTCTACTCCAAGAATCTTCAACCAAGCAACATATAATACTTGAGATTTCAAGGTTTAAATGCTAGTTACTAGTCTATCTAACCACAAAAACACTTTATCTAGCAAGTAAATCTTCAATTCAAACTATGTTCTTCATGTAGTAGTACCAAGAATCTAGATATAAACTTGTACAAAACACTAAATAAAACTTGAAATTACTAGGAAAAGTTCATAGTAAATACCTTGATCAAGCTTAGAAGGTTGCTTAGGAAGAAGAAAAACTAAATTTCTATGGTGAAATTGCTCTAATCTTGGAGAGAAAGCTTCAAGAAGTTGAGAGAAAATGAGAGGAAAAGAGAGACAAGAGGGCCGGCCAAGAGAAATGAAAAAGAGAGAGAAATAGGCTAGAAAAATAGAAAGGAAATAAAGAAAATGGTAGGTAAAATAATAACCAATTAAAGCATAACAAGAGTAAGACTAGGGTTTAGTCTTTTAATGCACTAGTTGTTAACTTGGCTGAATCTAATTGGTGGAACTCTTAACCTCTTTATCACCTAGTAATTAGTAATATTATGGAATAAATATTAAAGCAAAATGAGAGGAAAATAGAGAGAGAAAATCCAGCCACAAGCAAGAGAAGAAGAGAAAGAAATTCGGCCAAGAAGAAAAAGAAAAAGAAAGAAGAAATTCAGCCAAGCGAAGAAGAAAAAGAAAGAAGAAAATTTAGCCAAGCAAAAAGAAATTAAAGCAAGAGAACAAGTGAAATTTTGAGTAAAAATTGAGGTAAGATTCAAGTAGTCAAGAGACTAGAAAATAGTAGATTAAACTAGTTAAAATTAAACACTATTATAAACTAATGATCCAACGAAATTAATCCAAATATAGTACTTAGATGTCCCACTTAATCATGGAAGAATCTCATTTTCTTAACCTAATTAACTTAAGTAATCTTCCAACTAATAAATCAAGATTAACACTAAACCTTAAATAAAAGAAATCTCCTTATAAAATGTATTTCGGTTTTCCTTTTCTTTTCTCTTCTCTTTTCTCTTTTTCTACTAATAGACATAACATGAATCAAATGATTTGAAAATTTGAAAGACCAGTTATATGAGCAAATGCATTATGTATAGATGCAGTAAAGTGCTAAAGAAACTGGCTCAAATTTACTTTATTTCAAAAGTAAACCATTTCATGCCAATCTGTCAAAATTTTTAAAGCACTATGGAATAATAAAAATGTAAGATTGAAACATGTTAAAGTGTTAATTAAAGTGTTCTCAACATGTACACAAATGATGCAAAAAAAGTTGTAAAAAAACCAAATGGGAAGCATTAGAAACATTCTAGAAAAACAGAAAATTAAGGTGATCCGTGAGTGGAAGTCTGCGGATCTCCTGGCTCATCCGCGTATCTCTGTGCAGAGGATTAGCCCTACCTCCCAGAAGTTGATACGCGGATGCAATCCGCAGATGACATCCGCGTAGCTGATCCGCAGATCTCATCCTGCAACAGGCAGTGATTTCTAGAAAATGCAGGTTACTGTTCCATTGGTTATTTCAATTTTCTGCAACAACTTCACACTTAATTTTAACATGTTTATGAACAAATTAACACTTGAGGCAAGTTCAAAACATGAAAATATATATGTGCAAAAACTAATCCTTCAAATTTTGGATCAAAATTGCAACATGATCAATAGAATGAGCTTGAATCTTTAAGTTGCATATTTTGCCAAAATGAAATACAACCGTTAAACCAACTATGCACACAAGTTTCTTTAGGCATATTAAGCTCATAATCAAGGTCAAACATCATATAATCTAACTAAATCATTAAATGACCTTTTGGATCAAAAAGTTTTTCACTATGAATAGTGGCTTCTATGAATTTTTAACTTCAAAAATACATTACATACTCTACATAAAACATGATCAACATACTTTCTAAGTATGAAATGCATTCAAATAGGGGTCTAGAAATCAAACTCATGGTCTTGAGTCTTCTTTAACCATTCTTGCACTTTTGGTTCCTTAGTGAAATTCCTACAAAACAACATAATAGCACACTTGAAACTTCATAATATATAGTAAATCAAACTGAAATTTCACAAAAAGATTAATTGGGTTGCCTCCCAACAAGCGCTTCATTTAGAGTCTAGAGCTAGACTTTGTAGGTGTAGGCTTCACTTTTGAGGACCATAACCCAAAGAATCCTCCACTTCCTTGGGTGTAGATATATCAATGAAGTGTATTTGGTCCTTTCTTTTTGTCATTCTTTTTCTTGTGCTTCCATAACCTAGAAATGATCCATTTGGACACATCATCATTCAAATCATCAATAAAGTACATGTTAAAAGTAGAAGAGGGTTGTTTCATCATATCATTTAAATCAAAAGTTATTTCTTCTTCTCCTACTTTTAACTTTAATGTGCCATTCTTAACATCAATTATTGCACCGGCAGGTAGCAAGAAAAGGTCTTCCAAGTATAATAGGCATGTTAATATCATCTTCCATATCTAAAACAACAAAATCTACTGAGATGATGAATTTGTCCACTTTCATTAAAACATTTTCAAGAATACCAAGTGGATGCCTAATGGACCTATCGGCTAGTTGCAATGTAATGTTTGTGCTTTGAACTTCCTTAAAACCTAGCCTTCTAGCTATTGACATGGGGATTAATGATACACTAGCACCCAAATCACATAAAGCATTGGAAAAATTAACATCACCAATAGTGCATGGGATAGAAAAACTCCCTGGATCCTTGAGTTTTGGTGGCAATTTGTTTTGGATCCTTGCACTACATTCTTCGTGAGTGCTATAGTTGCAAAGTCATCAAGACTTTTCCTCCTTGTCAAAAGATCCTTTAAAAACTTGTTGTACTTGGGAACCTACAAAAATGCATCTACGAAAGGAATGTTTACATGTAATTGCTTAAGCATTTGTGCAATTCTTCCCAATTCTTTTTCTTGCTTTTCATTCTTAAGCCTTTGTGGAAATGGAATTTGAGGTGGAAGAGGAATAGTTTGTGATGTCATATTTTCAACACCAACTTCATTATCACTCACTATTTCTTTCCCTTTTTCTTCTTTTTCATCCTTTTTCACTTTCACATTCTTCAATGATTGGTTCATTTAGCATTTCTACCGCTTCTCAATGCTAATTGCTTGGACTTGTTCCTTAGGATTAATTTCCGTTTTACTTGGTAACTCCCTTGGTTTCCTAAGGTTTATTTGTTCGATATTTGAACAATTTGATTCTCTAAAGATCTAGTCATTCCTATCATTCTATTTTCAAATTGTCCAACCCTTTCCATCACTTTTTCACTTGCCTACTTCCCAAGCCTGTTTGTTTTGTGAAAATCTGGGTTGAGTAATCATCTTTGGTTCCCTCCACCCAAGATTTGGATGGTTTCTCCACCCTGGATTATATGTGTTAGAAAAAGGATTATTAGAAGAAGAAGAAGGAGGCTTGTAGTTATTAACATATTGAACTTGTGCACAAGTAGATGGATCATGAGAATCACCACACAAATGACAATATGCAACACTACTTGATGAATTTTGACTTACTATAGACATGTCTATTAAAAACATTCATCATGTTTTGCATTTGAGCACGTAACATATCTAAAGTATCAGTTTTATACATACCTTGTGGTCTTCTATTAATACTTCTTTCATTGGCCCATTGGTAGTGATTTGTCGCCATTTCTTCTATCAATTCTTGGCCTCTTCCGCTAATTTTACCATAAGAGCTCCTCCTACAGCTGCATCTATATTGATTTTTGTTTGATAATTAAGTCTGTTATAGAAGGTTTGAATTATTAACTAACTGGGATGTCCATGGTGTGGACATTTTCTAATTAGATCCGTAAAGTGGTCCCAAGCCTCATATAGAGACTCTCCTTCGCTTTGGTGAAAATTGGTAATGTCCATTCTTAGTCTTGCAGTCTTTTCGATGGGAAATATTTGTTCAAGAATGCTTTGGAAAGGTCTATCCAATTTGCAAAGCTATTTGGTGGATATGCTTGAAGCCATTGCTTAGCCTTGTCTCTCGAAGAGAATGGAAATAATCTTAGCCTTATGGCATCTTCGGTAACACCATTTAACTTAATTGTATCACATATTTCCAAAAAATTGGCCAAGTGTAAATGTGGATCTTCATTTATATTACCACCAAATTGGTTTTGTTGAACCATTTGAATTAGTCCTGGCTTAAGTTCAAAATTATTTGCATTTACCGATGGTCTAATTATGCTTGCGTGAGAACCAATTGGATCGGGCATAGCAAAATATCTTAAAGAATGAGTTTGAGGATTTGGATTTTGATTTACCTCCTCCATAGCTACTTCTTGTTGTTCTTGAAGTTGATATGTACTTGAGGTGTCACCAATCTCCTCCACCTTAACTTATTTTTCTTGCCTTTTTCTTCTTGCCTTTCGTGCGGTTCTTTCTATTTCTGGATCAAATGGAAGAACAACTCTTAAGCTCCTATGCATACACCTACAAACAAACGAAAATAGTTATTTACAAGCAAATATGTACAAAGTTTAGATTAATAAAGTTAGCCTTGGCCTTAATATTGCTTCGATTCCCCGGCAACGGCACCAAAAACTCGACTTGGTGTAGATTAGGGATAGCAATTATGAACAAAAACACATCAATCAAGTAATAAAAACCTAATCTCCCAACTTAATCCGCAAGTGCACGGGTCGGGTGTAGTATTTGGAGTATTAGGTGCCGAATCCCATAGGGAATCAAATATGTGCAATTACTAAAGCTTTTTCACTCACTTTTATTATCTAAACACAATTTAAAGCATGATAGATAAGGGGTCCCTTCAATAGAGTAGATATATAATTGAGAACTTTTTGTAAAATTCAAGTCAAAGAAGCCTAGAGCATAGAATTCACTAATGAAGCATGCATGAATGACTCACTAAGTGTTGTCTTGCTTTATTTAGAATCCAATTCCTTAAGTGTCATAACTAGATCTCTCTATGAAATCACAAGCTTTCAACTATTCTCATGATGAAACCTTATGAAAATATGAATTGTATTGATTCACTTAAGCATTTATTATTTTCATATGAACTACTTAAGCATTACTTGTTCATTTTCCATTCTTACATGCATCTCTCAATATCAAGTAGCAACTAAATAACTTGTTTAAGTTGGCCAAGCAAAAACAAGTGTTAAAACTTGAACAAGTAAACAAACAAATGCAAGCCTAGGGAGTGCAATAGAGTTAAGTCATGTTTGTTGATTCATTAGCTTCATCTATGGTCTAGGTGAAGCTTTTAGTTCAACATGGTTAGTGAAACAACTAAAAGTTCAACTTCAAAGATAGAATTCATGGCAACTATTGAAAGTAAAAGAGATAGAGTTTGAGAATTGCTCAACCAATATGAGAATTAGTCCTCTTCTTTATTCACCTTCTAAAGATTGCACTACAAAAAGTCTCTTACAATGGCCCTCAGAACTCTATTGAAGGATTAAGAGAATTCTATTAATTCTCCATCAAACTAAGTATAAAACTATAACTACTTTCTACTTCTAAATTTGTTCTCTTCCTCCCAACTCTCTTTTATGCTTTACAAATGACTTCTATTTATAGACAAATGCTCCTTAGGTCATTTTCCAACTTGCATGAATAATTAATGCATGGAAATGATAAAGATTTGCTTGGGGATTCCAAATGGGCACAAAAGTCTTCATTTATGCTTCCAATGTATTCTCTCACTTGCAAAACCTTATCCTCATCTAAAAATGTTTGTAAAAACTAGTTGGAAGAGGATGCAAGTTGATACCCTAGAAAGTCCAGCCGACTTGCGATAAAAATTAGTGATAATAATGCTCAAGCTGGTGGAACAAAATTAAATGTTGGAAAAAAAAATCAACAAATATGAAGAGTTTATCTACTAAATCAAGATTGAAATATGATATCTAGGCTGTTGTTGTGACGCCCCAAAAAATTCATATAATTCATATTATGTTTATTGGTAGAAAAAAAAAAGTGAGAAAAGAAAGGGCAAAAAAAAATTTGAAATGCATTTTATAAGGGAATTTCTTTTATTTAGGGTTTAGTGATAATCTTTGATTTATTAGTTGAAAGGTTTCTTAAGTTAATTAGTTTAACTAAATGAGATTCTTTCATGATTAAGTAGTACACCTAAGTATCAAACTTGGATTAATTTTATTGGACCATTAGTTTATAATAGTGTTTAAATTTGACTAACTAATCTTATCATTTTCAAGACTTTTGACTAAGTAAGCTTTAGTTCAAAATTTTGAGCTAAAAATTTCACTAATCTCCCTTGCTTTTTCTCTCTATATAGCCGTCCCTCTCTTTCTCTATTTTCTTTCATTTTGCTTTAAAATTTGTGCCAAGAAGTTCACTAATTACTAGGAGATAAGTGACTAAAATTTTCACTAATCAAATTTAACCAAGTTAGCCAACCTTTCATTAAAAGCATACACACTCATATGATTCTTGTCATGTTATAATTGGTGATTCTTTCCTCCATTATTTTCTTCATTTCTTTTCTATTTTTCTTGGCCATTTTTCTTCTCTTTTTATTCCTTCATGGCCGGCCCTCCTACTTCTTCTTTTCCTCTCTTTTGTTTTAAAATTTATGTCATGAAACTTACTAAATACTAAGTGATAGATGAATAAAATTTGTACTAATTATATTTAGCCAACTAATACCTATTATGTCAAAATATCTAAACCCTAGCTTGACTCTTGTTTAGTTTTGATTGGTTGCACTTTCCTCCATTATTTCTTTTATTTCTTTTATACTTTCTTGACCTAATTCTTTCAATTCTCTTACCCTCTTGGCCAAACTCCCTCTTGCTTCCTCTTTACTCTCTCTTGTTCTTCATTTTCTTGGAGCTTTCTTTCCAATTTTAGACAAATTCCACCATAGAAAGTGAGCTTTTCTTCTTCCTAAGCATAGTTCTAAGCTTGTTTAAGGTATGTACTATGAACTTTTGCTATTAATTTCAAGTTTTATTTAGTTTTTGTTCAAGTTTTATACTAAGTATTTGTTAGTAGTACTTGAAGATTTAAGCTTGAACTTAAGAACACTTGAACAGTCATGCTGGACCAGTTTTAGTAAAACTTTCATAACTTGGTATAGATAACTTGGATTCGAATGATTCTTGTTGTTTTATAAACTAGATTCATAGGGCTTTCAAACGGTGTAAAGCTTGCACTGTGGTTCATTGTGTATTAATTGCATAAAGTTTGCAAACTGGGCTGAAAATTAGATTCTACGTAAACAGTATTGATGATGAGCCAAATTGAGGGCTGATTTTAAACTTGTTCTAGTTGGAATTTGAATGGATGATCTTCACGAAAGTTGTAGTCCTAGAAACGTACTTCAACCCATGTAATCACAATTCCCTGGTTCTTGGTGGATTGACCCCAGCAATGGCATGAACTTGGGCAAAAACCAACCCTGTGCAGATTGGGTTGATGAAGCACTAGGTTGTGGACCGATTTTGGAATGGTTTTTGTTAGAATTTGACATGGTGCTCTTCATAAAAGTTTTAGCCCTTAAAATATAGTTTCTATCCATATAATCACTTTTCTCATACGACATATCAATTAGAAGTTATGTTCTGTTGAATACCCATATTTGGTAAACTTGAAAGCATAAGTTACCAAAGAAAAATGGGTTTAAGATGGTAATTTGATCAGGTTGCAATTGGAACCCAAATTCGATGTCAGAGTGGAAAATGTTCCGAATTAAGTCTAGTTTATAGTGATGTTGAGCTTGTGACATTTGGTTGAGTGAATTTTCTAGAATAAGAAAACCTTAAAATTGACCCTAAACTCTAAAACCCTAGAAATGAAGCCCTAGAAATAATTGGGGTTTTTCTTGAATTTTCTTGCTAATTTACTTAGGGTTTTCACTAGATTATTTCTTGTAAATTCTAGGATCCAAAAGTGAACCTCCACCATTATACGAAATATTTTCTTAAGTGATCCAGGTGAGTGTCCTTTTACTTGTGCATGTGAGTGTTCCTTTACTTGCGTTTGTGAGTGTTTCTTCATATATACATGATGCATGTTCAAATGTGACTTCACTTGTACTTGATACTCGTGACTTGTTACAATGTGCCATGTGAGTGTTCCTTTACTTGTGCTTGTGAGTGTTTCCTGGTGTATGCTCGACGCATGTTCAAATGTTAATTCAATGTGTACTTGATATTCATGAGTTTTCACAATGTACTATGTGAAGGGAAGATGTGTACTTTATCACACCTATCCCGTAATTTGTTACATATGCAATTTCTATCTAATGTGAATATATTTGTTGTGAACTTTCTACTAAATTAAACTCGTGAGCCTTCGGGCGGTAGTGGCGGAAAATATAAGGTGCTGGGTGTTTTAGGGCGTGTTGTTCTTTCCCTTGGGTTGTGAATCCTCAAAGAGGCCAACTCCGAATTGAACTAACTTGCTTGTTGCCCTTCGGGGTGGAGATCTCACCCTGGATGTGGCGGTAGTGCCAGAGGATATAAGGTGAATAGTGGTCAGGGATCTTGCTCGATAATGCCGGAACGACCGGTGATCCAAACCTGGAAAATTATCTCAATCTCAACATCATGGTTACCTGATCGGTACTTGCTCTCTTGGTGGTGGATGTATCCTCCATTGTTTAAATAATTATTTACTTAATTATTTCCTATGTGATTTTGTGACACATGTTATTTGCTTACTTACTCTGTCTTGGTTTGTCTCCGTGTCTGCATGTGTGGGACCTTACTGGGCTATCATAGCTCACCCTCTTTTATTTGTTTTCCTTAAGCAGGCTCCTATCTCTAAACCCGGTGGTGAGGATTCAAGGGTAGATTTTGGGAGGATTTTGATAGAAAACTGCTTGTGATATTATTGTATTAGTGAACGTATATGATGTAAACTGCTAAACTAGTACTTTTACTTTTAAGTTTTGAATTTTATGTGACCCTGAGATACTGTCACAGTGGTATCTACGAGTTTTCTACTGAATTACCATTGCTTACAAATTTTTAATGTGTACTTGACTCGAGTCCTGGCGAGAGCCAGGCAGGCAGTCCGCTAAGCCCTTTGGTGCGCCTCTGGGTAAGGTGGGCCTGTCACAGTTGTATTTAAAATTTTAAGCATAAAATAGCTAATATTCCAAATTGGACTACTTTCAAACTAAAAGGATTACAATGAAAGGCAGTATTTTGAATTGATGGGGATGATAATTAAAACAAACTATCCTAGCTACAAACTAAATTAAATGGTATCTAATGCTTTGAACTAGATTTGAATAACTATCAACCTTACCAATTGGATTTAAATGATGCCACTTATATGAATTGGACTTGATGAACGTCAATCCTATGAATGGACTTGATGAATACCAATCTTATAAATTGGAAAGTGCTAATCTTACAAATTGGACTGAATAAATTGAAATGATACCTAATGCTGTGAACTGGACTTGATGAATCCCAATCATACAAATTGGAATTGAATGAGACTAAATGATTAAAATAATTGCCAATATTACGTGTTAGGCCTCAACAACTTAAGAAGGGGATGAATTAGGTTCTTTTTTTAACTTAATGGAATTAAATACAAGATTCTCAATTCTTAAACTCACCAAAGTTGTTTATATAATCACACAAATTGTTAATACAACAAATAATAACAATGGATAAGATAAAGCAATAATAATTGTCCAAACAAGTAGTAAAAGAGATAATGGAATAAAGAAAGGAGTTTGTAGACTACAAACTTCCAAGTTTACTCAAAACTTGAAGTTTAAGTACACGATGGAGTTTTTTCACTTCTGTGTGATTCAATACCACCTTGTATAAAGAAAGACTCACCTCTTGCTCACCCTAATCACTCCTTAGCTAGATCAAGAGATTTTACAACTCTCACTAGCAAATTCTTTTCAAGCTACAATTGAATTGATCGCTCTCAACAATAAAGAATCCAATTTACAAACTTACAAATACAAAGGGAAACTTTTTCTTGCTCGGAGGCACTCTAGAAAGCTTGTATTTTTAATAACTTTAAGCTTCATAGATTTTATAGGGCTTTAAAAAGTTATCATTATTTTCCTCCAACGACCAAGTATTTAATGCAGGAAAAAACTAGTTGTTAGGGGAGTTTGGCCAACCTAAGTCCTACAGCACTGGATGAAGTGCTAGCCGAAGTCATAATCCTCACAATTGCAGAGTGACTTTGGATGGCTGAAGTAGTACCTATCGTCTGAAGTCCTGGTGGAATTATGCTGATAAATCTAATGTCTATTCGAATGGCTAATATGGTGCCCGAACTAACGATCGAACTTTTCTGACTATTTAGATGTAGCTTCAACGGCTGATGAGATGTTCGAACTGTAAACACTAAATTTTGACACACCATTTATTTCTCCAACAGTGAGGGTATTTTTCCTATTTTAGGGTCAAATTCTGATTTTTGAGCAAAAATGAACAAAATCAACAATCTATGGGGGGCAAACAATAATTTTTAGCTTTAAATATTTTTCATTAGCTTTGGGGCTTTCAAATTCATATTTTATACTATCATACATATTTTTATATTTCTGCGATTTTTTCGGGTTTTACTGGTATTTTTCTATATTTTGCCGGCACAGAGGCAAAATGGTAATTTCACCCCGAGAACACTATTTTTCGCTCATTTTAAGTTCAAAATTTATTTTTCAAACTTTTAAGTGGGTTTCTAAATTTTTTTGATTTTTTAAGGACTAATTGCTATTTTTTCTGTGAGCACTGTTTTTAGGGGCAAAATAGTCATTTCACATCTAAAACACATGTTTGTCAAGTTTTTGGGGTTTCTAAAATCATTTTTAGGTTTTTGAGTCTATTTCTAATTTTTGGTAATTTTTTGGGATCATTTTTCATTTTTTTGTAAATACTGAATTTAGTGGGTAAAGCGGTAATTTTGCATAAAAATTTATTTTTCGTCCGAATTTGTTAATAAATTTATTATTTGCTCTTTCTTTGCTTTTTTCTATTTTTTGGACGTTTTAAAAAAAGTCATGACATTTTTTTAATTTTTTAGTCTTAAGTTCTAATTTCAAATTTAATTTTTGTGGGTCACAAGTCATTTTTAGGAACAAAAAGGTAATTTTCATTGTTAGAGACGTTTTGGTCTTTTACTCATTTCTTGGAAGATAAGTCTTTTGTGCACTATAAATAACCTATTTTTTGCTGCAAAAAAAAAGGAGAAAAAAACCTTGAGAGAGTTTTTAGTTTTATCTATTACATCAAGAACACCAAAACACACACTTTTTCCTACATTTATCTTTAAGTTTTCACCAAGAACACCTTCTAGGTTTTAGTATATCTTTAAGTCTATACCTAGAACACCTAGAACATACACTAATACATTTTTAACCCCACACCTAGAACACACACTAGTAATCTTCAACCTCACACCTAGAACACCTAGAACACACACTAGTACATCTTCAAGCCTACACCTAGAACACCAAGAACACACACTAGCTAATCTCACACACTTATTCACTTTCTCTCTCATGCACTACACACACTCTTCCATACGCTTCTTGCACTTTCTCTCTCACGCATTACACAAATTATCCCATCCATTTCTTACACTTTCTCTCTCACATACATCACATACTTGCACACATTACACACACATTCACACATACCTCACTTCACAAACACGCACACACTCACAGTCACACACCAAAAACACACACTAACATATGTTTCCAAACACACACAATCACACACAGTCCATCCATACATATTTACACACACGCTCTTTACACACAAAATCTGCATACACACAGTTCCAAACACAGCCACACACTATCATTACACTCACAACACAAACAGACAATTCACACTTAAACAAAGACTCATACATGCATCAAACACACACCAAATTCACATGCAAACCACCCTAATCTGTTGTCCTCAACCCCCATTCATTACAAAGCAACGAACCAACCACCAAAACCATCTACCATCACCATCCCCTCCTATGCAGCAAACAGTCAAAATCACCACAGCCAAATCAATCTTCAACCTTTCCAATCATCACCACCAAAATTCCCTCTACTCCACTGTTTCATTGTCAAAGTTCCCAAATCATCACAAACCCGACCAAATTCCCCATTTCCTGTGACACCCTAGAAATTCATATGAAACTATTTTATTCATGTATGTTTATATGTAGCTCAAAATAATAATGGTAATGGTAGAAAAAAAAAACCATAAAACGTACTTAAAAGAAAAATTCTTTCATTTGAAATCTAGCATTAACTCTTGATTTATTATTTGGAGGATTTCTTAAGTTAATTAGGTTAATTAACTAAGTTTCTTTCCTCATGGAGTAGAAAACCTAAGAATTAAATTTGGATTAAATTCATTAGATCATTAGGTTTTCATAGTGTTTCATTTTAACTAGTTTATATTACTATTTCTAGTTTTTTTTACTACTTAAACTTTAGCTCATTTTTCTCAAAAAATTTCACTTATTCACTTGTTTTATTTTCTCTTCTTGGCAGAATTTTTATTTTTCTCTTTTCTTCTTCCTTGGCCGAAAATTCTTCTTTCTTTTCTTTTTTTTTCCTTTGGCCGAATTTTTCTCTCCTTTCTTTCCCTCATGGCCGGATGTCCCTTCTCTTTATTTCTTCTCTTTTTGCTTTAATATTTATGTCATAATATTATTAATTACTAGGTGGAAGAGATCTTTCTTGTGTCACCAATTAAATTAAAACAAGTTTACCACTAATGCCTACAAAGCCTAAAGCCTAACTTGCTTCTTGTAATATTTTTATTGGTTAATCTTTCTCCCAACTTTTCCATTATTTCTTCTCTATTTTCCTAGACTATTTCCTTCTCTTTCATTTTACTTGGCCGGCCTTGCTCTCTCTCCTTTTCTCTCATATTTCTCTCAACTTCTTGGAGCATTTCCTTCAAACTTTGGGCAAATTTCACCATAGGAAGTGGGTTTCCCTACCTTCTAAGCAAAGTTTTAGGCTTGTTTAAGGTATGTACTACAAGCTTTAACCATTAATTTCAAGTTTAATTAGTATTTTGCACTAGTTTAATCTTGAGTTCTTATGATTTTTAACTTGAAGATTCATGCCTAAAGTGAAGTATGACTTGTTAGAAATAATGTTTCTTGGGTAGATTGGGTAGTAGATAGCATATAAACCTTGAAATTTCATGAGCTACATGTTGAATGGTTGAAGGTTCTTGAAGCTAAATCCTTGAATTTTGGTGGAAATTTGATTGAATTTGAGCTTGGATTGAACTTGGAAGTTGTAGAACTTATTGAATTGTGGATTTGATGATTGAAATCTTGGTGAAAAACCAAGTTGGAAGGGCCGAATTTAAGGGGAAATAATGCCAAAATTTTGTTAGAAAACCCTAAAATAAAAACCCTAAAATGAAAACCCTAGAATGTAAACCCTAAACCCTAAACCCTAAACCCTAAACCCTAAAACAAAAACCTTAGAAAAAAAAAAGGGGGAATATTTCTTGATTTTTCTTACTAAGCTAATTAGAGTTTAAATCTAGTTTTCATTAGATTATTTTTTTTATTTCAGGACCTGAAAGTGAGACCCGACCTTTTTACGAAATATTTTCGTAGGCATTTCAGGTGAGTGTCTTTATGTGTGCATGATGCATGTAACGTGATATTTCATTTGTAAATATTATGCTTTGATTGCAAATATTATGAGATAAAAATGTGCTACTTGAGGAAAGATGTGTACTTTATCGCATCTATTCCACAACGTGCTACTTGTTTTCATGATTAAATGTGTTACTTGTGTTTGAGACTTCCGTGACTAATTTCACCGTTAGTTCACGGATAGTCAACTTGAACGGGCGTGGGAGGATATAAGGTGCTGGGTGTTTTAGGGCGTGATGTTCATTCCCTCATGAGTTGTTAATCCTCTAAGAGGCCAACTCCGGGTTGAACTTTCTTGTGTGTTGGCCCTCCAAGGTCGAGGTTACTCCCTGGATGTGGTAGCATGTTAGGAGGTTATAAGGTGTGGTGGTTAGGGTCTTGCTTGATAATACCGGTATGACTTTGGCACGGACCTGAGCTATTATCTCGGTCCCAATGCCTTGTTTATATAATCGGTACTTGTTTCTCCTGCGGTCGAGCTTGCTCCCGGGGTTGAACCCTGTATCCGCCATTGACTAATTGTTTAATTATTTGTTCATGTGCTGATTAAATATCTTGTTAGATTATTTTATTTTTCTGAAATAGTAGATTTTTGGACTGCCTGCATGATTTGGACACTCACTGGGCTATTATAGCTCATTCCTTCATTTGTTTTCTTTACTCAGGTATTTCTCACTCTTAAAGCTGGGAATGGCGAATTTAGTTATAGTAGACTTTTGTTTTGTATTTTGGTCAACCTAGTTGATTGGTTACCATTGTAAATAATATGTATATTTTGGACATGGAAACTTGTAGTACATGGTATGTACCTTTTAGTGACTTTTGTATCTTAAGTTGAACTATGTGAATGTAATCCATTTTGGGTTAACTATACGTGTATGTGCTGAGTGCGTGTTTGAGTGAGTCCTGGCGAGAGCTAGGCAGGCAGTCCGCTAAGCCCTTTGGTGCGCCTCTGGGTAAGGTGGGGCTGTCACAGTTGGTATCAGAGCTTAGGCTTGAATCCTGTCTTTAGTGCTAGTCTTGTTTGGGGTGTCGGGTAGGAAAATTTGGGTTGAGTCGATGACGCTTGGGCCTGATCAACCTGAGTGTGAGAGATAAGATCCGAATTTCCGCACCTGGGCACTATTGTGTATATGCTTGAGATTGTGTTTAGGTTACTTTTAAGCTTGATATTTGAGTGTGATATTTAAGTATTATTTATTATTAAGTATTTGTGGGATAGACCTAATTAATTTATTATTTAAACCTGTAGGTATGTCAGAGAGTGATAGAATTGAGGCACCACCGCCATCGGTTGCAGCGCCGTTGCAGCGTGAGCATCGTCGGAGACCCATGGTCCGTTTCCGTGAGGGACCCGGGCATCCCTACCGCACTTTTTCTCCTGCCCGTCGAGTCCGCCCTGCTTGTGGGTGTTGGAGGACTTATTCTTACCCTGATTACGTCGTGCTCTCTTTGATAGAGGATAGTAGGCGGGTCGAGGGGGAGGGTAGCATCTCCCAGGCCCGTATTCATGACTTGAGAGGGATCATTAGAGGCCAGGCTCGGAGGATTCGCGAGCTAGAGACTGCTGTTCAGGAAGAACAGCAGAGGACTGATGCTTACCGCGAGCAGTACCAGGATTTACACGGTCGTCTTACACGGGTTGTGCAGCATGTTAGAGATCGCACGGGACGACTGGTAGATGAGAGTGGGTTGTTAGTGGCTCATGTATTAGATGAGGTTCGGGACATGGCTCAGCCGGCAGGGCCAGCACAGGCTGGACCTGTACCTCCTGGGGTCGAGGAGGCTCCGGAGGAGGAGTCAGACAGGGATGTGAGTTCCGTGGGATCGGTTCAGTTGGACTAGATTTCTATATAGATATGTATATGAACTTTTGTTAGTTTTGTTATGTTTGTATGTGTGACATGTTTTGTACGTGGACTTTGGAAAATGTATAACTTGAACTACTTGTAAAAATATGTGTATATGTGAACTTGCTTGGCATAAAACTTGATCTTTTGGTTACTCTTGCATTTATGCATTTTAAAGTTATATCATGTTATTTATTTCCGTGAAATTTGAAATAATTTATTTATGTTACTATAGAATAATAAGTCATGAGCGGACGTGGTCGTGGTAGAGGACGTCCCCGTCGCCAAGACCGGGGCGAAGAAGCTACCTCTAGCGTAAATCCACCTATAGGGGTCGATCCAATGATCGCGGTCTTAAATCGAATGACCGATGTTCTAACACAACTTGGGACCCGACAGAATCCGGTCAGTGGAAGCTGGCAGTTCTCATAGAAACCCAGTTATAGGGGAAGACGTGGCCCTGGAACGGTTTCAGAAATTCAACCCTCCCAAGTTTAACGGCAGCCCAAATCCTGAAATTGCTGAAAAATGGTTAGAGGACATTGAGAAAATATTTGCCGCCTTGAAATACCCGGATGAACGGCAAGTGACCTTTGCTGTATTTCAATTGGAGGGTGCTGCCACCCCTTGGTGGAACCTAGTGAACGCCAAGTGGGAAAGATATCAAACTCTGAAGACATGGGCAAACTTCACCAGGGAGTTCAAAGAAAAATACATTCCCGTGCGAGTACAAGAAAAACGGGAAGACGAATTTTTGAAGTTGAGACAAGGTACACAGAGTGTAGCTGAGTATGAAGCTCAGTTTACTAAATTGTCTCGTTATGCCCCGGAACTGGTGGCCACGGAACGACGAAGAAAGAGAAGGTTTATTCAAGGCCTAAACCTGGAAATTCAAGATGCCCTTGCTGCCGCCACTATAGATACCTATGAAGCTGCGGTGGAAAAAGCGCAGAAAGTGGAAGAAACAAAGTCCTTGGTCCGCACGGTGAGAGCAAGGAGACGAGAAGGTGCCAGTGACGCTCGACCCCCGACCAGAAACGCTCCAGCCCCTAAGACTGGGAGGGGAACTGGAGGAACAAGAATTGGGCAGGGTGCCCCGTTCGGAAGGGCAAGAGGGGCTCCAATGACAAGAGCTCCGCCAAGAGGTGAACGGAAGGAGGACACGCAGAAGGAGACACGACTACCAGCTGCATCTGTGGCCTGTGGATTTTGCGGTAAAGGTGGTCATATAGAAACCGACTGTTGGAGGAAGAACCGCAAATGTTTGCTCTGCGGTAGCGGCGACCACAGGATAAATCAATGCCCAAGGCAAACGGCTGGCGGATCGAGCAGCGTTCAACCCGGGCCCAAGGAGACTAATCAAGCTAAGGAGGGCGGCAATAAACGGAAAGTACCAGCACGCGTTTACGCCCTCGACAAGCGTGATGCCCAGGAGTCATCCGCAGTCATTGAAGGTACGATCCTTGTTTTTCATCATCTAGCTACACTACTAGTAGACCCTGGCTCTACCCACTCATTTGTGAACCCACAATTTATGACTGCCCTAGAAGTCCAACCTGTTAAATTATTTTATGAATTGGAGGTGAGAACTCCCACTGGGGACCATTGCCTGACAACCAATCTTATTTATAAAGATTGTGAACTTCGGGTAGGAGAAAGAAAATTCTTGGTGGACCTTATAGCTTTACCTATTCGGGGATATGATGTAATATTAGGCATGGACTGTTTAACCCGGTATAATGCTCAATTAGATTGTGGGACGAGAGTGGTGAATTTTAAAATACCGGGAGAACCTATTTTAAGGTTTGATGTAAAGAAAACTTTAGCTTCCTCAAACCTCCTCTCTGCCATGCAAGCTAGGAAACTGATATCTCGGGGGGCCGTAGGGTATCTTGCTTATTTGATTAATACACCTGAAGATAAAGTGAGACTCGAGGATGTGCCAGTGGTAAAAGAATTTCCTGATGTTTTTCCGGAAGAATTAAGTGCGTTACCACCGGGGAGAGAAGTAGAATTTGGAATAGAATTGATTCCAGGAGCGGCGCCAATATCCAGGACTCCATACCGCATGTCCCCTGCAGAACTGGGAGAACTTAAGATTCAACTCCAGGACTTATTGGAAAGAGGCTTTGTCAGGCCGAGTGTATCACCTTGGGGAGCCCCAGTATTGTTTGTGAAAAAGAAAGATGGTACCCTTAGGCTTTGCATTGACTATCGAGGTTTAAATAATGTCACTATAAAGAATAAGTATCCCTTACCTCACATTGATGAACTGTTTGATCAGTTGGAAGGTGCGATCGTATTTTCCAAGATAGACCTGAGGCAAGGGTACTATCAGCTGAAAATTAAGGAGGAAGATGTGCCTAAGACTGCATTTAACTCTCGCTATGGTCATTATGAGTTTGTGGTGATGCCATTTGGGTTAACGAATGCTCCGGCGGCTTTCATGGATTTAATGCATAGGGTTTTTAGACCATACCTGGACCAATTTGTGGTGGTCTTTATTGATGATATTTTAATATTTTCTAAGTCCCATGGGGAGCATGAGAAACATTTAAAGATTGTGTTACAGACTTTGAGGGATAATAGATTGTATGCTAAATTTAGCAAGTGTGAATTTTGGAAGAATCAAGTATCATTTCTAGGTCATGTAATTTCGGGTGAAGGAATAGCGGTGGACCCCTCTAAAGTGGAAGCTGTGGTCAATTGGAAGCGACCTGAAAATCCCACGGAAGTTCGTAGCTTCTTGGGTCTAGCGGGCTATTATCGGCGGTTTATCAAGGATTTTTCAAGGATAGCCACACCGCTCACTATGTTGACCCAGAAGAATGTTAAGTTTAATTGGGATGAAAGGTGTGAACAGAGTTTTAATGAACTCAAGAAACGATTAACATCGGCCCCGGTGCTGGCATTGCCTAATGGGAAAGAAGTTTTTAGTGTGTATACCGATGCTTCACGAGAGGGCCTAGGATGTGTACTAATGCAAGGGAAACAAGTTGTTGCCTATGCTTCCCGTAAGTTAAAACCTCATGAAAGGAATTACCCTACTCATGACCTGGAATTAGCTGCTGTGGTATTCGCGCTCAAGAAGTGGAGACATTATTTATATGGGGTCACCTTTGAGGTGTATACGGATCACAAGAGCCTAAAGTATTTATTTTCTCAAAAAGAGTTAAATTTGCGGCAACGAAGGTGGGTGGAGTTATTAGAAGATTATGACTGTACTATTAATTATCATCCAGGGTAAAGCTAATGTTGTCGCGGATGCTCTGAGTAGAAAAGCTCAAGTGGCTAACTTGGTTATCCGTGAGTGGAGGCTATTAGAGCAATTTAGCGAGAGCAATCCACGGATAGTTGGGTCTAAGGTGATTTGTGGGAATGTAAATGTACAATCTGAATTATTGAAACAAATTGGAGGAGCTCAAGACAAGGATCCTACACTACAAAGACGGATAGAGAAAGCTAGAGCGGGGAACTTACCTGAGTATAGCGTAGGACCGGAGGGTTTGTTGAGGTTCCGAAACCGTATCTTCATTCCAAAAGACGAAGAATTGAAAAGAATAATCTTGGATGAGGCCCATCGTTCCAGGTACACTGTGCACCCGGGGAGTACAAAGATGTACCAAGATCTAAAGAAATTGTATTGCTGGGATAATATGAAGAGGGAAATAGCAGAGTATGTTCAAACTTGTCCGACGTGTCAACAAGTCAAAGCTGAACATCAGAGACCATCAGGACTGTTGCAACCTTTGGAAATCCCAGAATGGAAATGGGAGCACATCACCATGGATTTTGTATCTGGTTTGCCGAGAACCCAAAGAGGGCACGACGCTATTTGGGTAATTGTTGATCGCTTGACTAAATCTGCCCATTTTCTGTCCATGAACATGACTTATTCTTTGGAAAAACTTGCTCGAATGTTCATTGATGAAGTGGTGAGACTGCATGGAATTCCGGTAAGTATCGTCTCGGACCGAGATCCTCGATTTACTTCTCGACTGTGGAGACAAATGCACGAAGCCTTGGGAACAAAGTTAAACTTTAGCACGGCTTACCATCCCCAGACCGACGGACAGTCCGAACGCGTAATCCAAATCTTGGAGGACATGCTACGAGCAAGTGTGATGGATTTTGGTAGCAAGTTGGGATCAACACGTGACCTTGATTGAGTTTGCGTACAACAATAGCTACCAATCCTCTATTCAGATGGCCCCGTTCGAGGCACTATACGGAAGAAGATGCAGAACGCCAGGTTATTGGGATGAAGTTGGCGAACGGAAAATGCTGGGTCCAGAAAAGGTGCCGTGGATAGAAGAAGCTTACGAAAAAGTTAAGCTAATCCAACAACGACTCCAAACTGCTCAGAGTCGACAAAAGAGCTATGCCGACACTCGAAGGAAAGAGTTGGAATTTGAGGTCGGAGACACTGTGTTTCTCAAAATCTCGCCGTTCAAGGGAGGCATCCAGTTTGGTAAGAGAAAGAAGCTTCAACCAAGATACGTGGGACCATTCAAAATTATTAAACGTATCGGCAAAGTGGCATACCAACTAGAATTGCCTTCAAAATTGTCTAAGATGCATAATGTTTTCCATGTATCCGTTTTGAAAAAGTACCACCCGGACCCACGGCATGTGCTTCAACCTGAGGAGATTGAGCTTGATGAAACGTTGGTCTATGAAGAGCAACCCGTTCAAATCTTGGACCGAAAAGTGAAAGAACTGAGAAATAAACAAATTCCACTTGTCAAGGTCCTGTGGAAACACCATGACTTGGAAGAAGCCACTTGGGAGACAGAGAAGGAAATGCGGGAAAATTATCCCCGGCTCTTTGACAATCCAGGTAGAATTTCGAGGACGAAATTCTTTTAAGGGGGGAAGGATGTGACACCCTAGAAATTCATATGAAACTATTTTATTCATGTATGTTTATATGTAGCTCAAAATAATAATGGTAATGGTAGAAAAAAAAAACCCTAAAACGTACTTAAAAGAAAAATTCTTTCATTTGAAATCTAGCATTAACTCTTGATTTATTAGTTGGAGGATTTCTTAAGTTAATTAGGTTAATTAACTAAGTTTCTTTCCTCATGGAGTAGAAAACCTAAGAATTAAATTTGGATTAAATTCATTAGATCATTAGGTTTTCATAGTGTTTCATTTTAACTAGTTTATATTACTATTTCTAGTTTTTTTTACTACTTAAACTTTAGCTCATTTTTCTCAAAAATTTCACTTATTCACTTGTTTTATTTTCTCTTCTTGGCAGAATTTTTATTTCTCTCTTTTCTTCTTCCTTGGCCGAAAATTCTTCTTTCTTTTCTTTTTTTTTCCTTTGGCCGAATTTTTCTCTCCTTTCTTTCCCTCATGGCCGGATGTCCCTTCTCTTTATTTCTTCTCTTTTTGCTTTAATATTTATGTCATAATATTATTAATTACTAGGTGGAAGAGATCTTTCTTGTGTCACCAATTAAATTAAAACAAGTTTACCACTAATGCCTACAAAGCCTAAAGCCTAACTTGCTTCTTGTAATATTTTTATTGGTTAATCTTTCTCCCAACTTTTCCATTATTTCTTCTCTATTTTCCTAGACTATTTCCTTCTCTTTCATTTTACTTGGCCGGCCTTGCTCTCTCTCCTTTTCTCTCATATTTCTCTCAACTTCTTGGAGCATTTCCTTCAAACTTTGGGCAAATTTCACCATAGGAAGTGGGTTTCTCTACCTTCTAAGCAAAGTTTTAGGCTTGTTTAAGGTATGTACTACAAGCTTTAACCATTAATTTCAAGTTTAATTAGTATTTTGCACTAGTTTAATCTTGAGTTCTTATGACTTTTTAACTTGAAGATTCATGCCTAAAGTGAAGTATGACTTGTTAGAAATAATGTTTCTTGGGTAGATTGGGTAGTAGATAGCATATAAACCTTGAAATTTCATGAGCTACATGTTGAATGGTTGAAGGTTCTTGAAGCTAAATCCTTGAATTTTGGTGGAAATTTGATTGAATTTGAGCTTGGATTGAACTTGGAAATTGTAGAACTTATTGAATTGTGGATTTGATGATTGAAATCTTGGTGAAAAACCAAGTTGGAAGGGCCGAATTTAAGGGGAAATAATGCCAAAATTTTGTTAGAAAACCCTAAAATAAAAACCCTAAAATGAAAACCCTAAACCCTAAACCCTAAACCCTAAACCCTAAACCCTAAAACAAAAACCTTAGAAAAAAAAAAGGGGGAAATATTTCTTGATTTTTCTTACTAAGCTAATTAGAGTTTAAATCTAGTTTTCATTAGATTATTTTTTTTTATTTCAGGACCTGAAAGTGAGACCCGACCTTTTTACGAAATATTTTCGTAGGCATTTCAGGTGAGTGTCTTTATGTGTGCATGATGCATGTAACGTGATATTTCATTTGTAAATATTATGCTTTGATTGCAAATATTATGAGATAAAAATGTGCTATTTGAGGAAAGATGTGTACTTTATCGCATCTATTCCACAACGTGCTACTTGCTTTCATGATTAAATGTGTTACTTGTGTTTGAGACTTCCGTGACTAATTTCACCTGTTAGTTCACGGATAGTCAACTTGAACGGGCGTGGGAGGATATAAGGTGCTGGGTGTTTTAGGGCGTGATGTTCATTCCCTCATGAGTTGTTAATCCTCTAAGAGGCCAACTCCGGGTTGAACTTTCTTGTGTGTTGGCCCTCCAAGGTCGAGGTTACTCCCTGGATGTGGTAGGCATGTTAGGAGGTTATAAGGTGTGGTGGTTAGGGTCTTGCTTGATAATACCGGTATGACTTTGGCACGGACCTGAGCTATTATCTCGGTCCCAATGCCTTATTTATATATTCAGTACTTGTTTCTCCTGCGGTTGAGCTTGCTCCCGGGGTGGAACCCTGTATCCGCCATTGACTAACTGTTTAATTATTTGTTCATGTGCTGAATAAATATCTTGTTAGATTATTTTATTTTTCTGAAATAGTAGATTTTTGACTGCCTGCATGATTTGGGACACTCACTGGGCTATTATAGCTCATTCCTTCATTTGTTTTCTTTACTCAGGTATTTCTCACTCTTAAAGCTGGGAATGGCGAATTTAGTTATAGTAGACTTTTGTTTTGTATTTTGGTCAACCTAGTTGATTGGTTACCATTGTAAATAATATGTATATTTTAGACACAGAAACTTGTAGTACATGGTATGTACCTTTTAGTGACTTTTGTATTTTAAGTTGAACTATGTGAATGTAATCCATTTTGGGTTAACTATACGTGTATGTGCTGAGTGCGTGTTTGAATGAGTCCTGGCGAGAGCTAGGCAGGCAGTCCGCTAAGCCCTTTGGTGCGCCTCTGGGTAAGGTGGGGCTGTCACATTTCCCATCCAAAATCTCCCCTACAAACCACCAATCCACCACTGAACTACCCTCAACTGGCCCTCACAAAATTACCACAAGCCATCTCTCCTCCATCCATTACCTTCACCGACCAAGGGAACCACACTATCAGAAACCAACCCATCCTCCATCAAGTCAACCCCTATTACTGAAACCCACAGCATATCCTCCTCCATCACCTTCATAGAACACCAATATCATATAACAATTCAACAATTTGCACACGAACAAACTGCAAATACATGCACCAGCAACACCATCAGATTCACGCATCATAATCAATTGCACACACACAATCAATGACCATTTGCATGCACAGCCACCCACACACATAGAAATTCACAAATTCATACACACATTTCACGCCCAAAATTCACAAGACAGGCACATCACAATACAAACACAATCACGGCAATCATCAAGTACCAGTAGCACAAAGGTATTCCCACAGCCAATTCCAACCCATGACCACCTAAAACCGGACATCAAAATAACCCGAAAACCACCAGGCCAATTCACAGAACCCACAGTCAATTATCAGTGACCAAATCACAATCAAGATCTACCAACAGCTAACGAAACTCAACTCCAACAGCCCAAATCCTCCTCCCTGTCACAGAATCAACACCACCTCTGCCCATCAAGGCTTCGTCAAAATGATCATCACCAATTGTCTCCTCTTCAACTCAGGTGAAATGTTAGCCTCTCCCTCTACTCTTTAGGTCTAGCTTCTTATTAGTGTTTTTTTTTTATGAATATTGATTAACTTGTTGTGAATTTGGCCAAACTCTGGATGATTAATGTTGGAATTTGAGGCTTGGATTTGGGAGCATTTGGTTTTAATTTAAGAATTATTCTTTCGATTAAGGAAGAAATAGAGTCTGGGGGGAGTTTTGTTGCTGGGTTGAGAAAGAACAGGGAGAGGGTGGGAGCTTGAAGAAATAGAGAAGAGATGGAAAAATTCAAAACCGAAAGGGAAAAAGGAAAGAGAAATAAGAGAGAGAGAGAAAGAAGAGATTAGAGCTGGAAAAGCAAAGAGAGGCAATGAACAGAGGGATTTCAGGCGAGAAAGAGAGTGAGACAAAAAGAAGAAAAGAAGTAAAGAAGAAGAGGATTTGAGAAAGAAAGAGAATGGGAAAGAGAATCTGGATGAAGAAGAATAGAGAGAGAAGAGAGCTAGAGAGAGTGAAAGAAAATAAACAGAGTGAGGAAGAAGATGACTAAAAAGGGGATGGTTTTTATTTCATTTTGTTTAAGCTTTATACCTTCCTTTCTTTCTGGTAATTTGGTTTTAGTCTAATTTATGGTTTATTTTTCTATTTTTCTCTGATTTAATCCTTTGATTTAATTTAATGTTCTTGTTTAATTAAGCTGATTTGTCATTTAGGTTGACTTAAATTTCAATTTAATTGCACTTTTTTTCTGGCCTCAAATATGAAAGTTATAATTGCATTTAAGTCCTGATTTTTATTTTATTTATTTTTTTACTTAGCAGTTTCCTTATGCTCCCCATGAACTTGTCATTTTTTGCAATTAAGCCCCTGATTTTATAGATGGATTCTCCAAAATTTTACTTTTATTTCAATTAAGTCCTATAGTTTGCATATTTGAACCCTTGGGTTTTATTTTTTGTCAATTAGGTCCAGTTATTCAATTTTTACACTTTGACCTACTAGAATTTTCATTTGGACACTTAGAAATTGCAAATTTTTTTATTTTTATTAGTTAATCACAAATTACTTGTTGAAATTTATGTTTTGCTCCCTAATTTGGTAGAATTTTACAATTTTAGCTTTAGAACAATGCCTTAAATTACAATTCAGCCCCTTAGTTTAATAGACTTTACATCTTTACTCCAATTTGCCAATATTTACATATTTTTAGCCTTTATTTGTTTATATTGAGGTACTTTAACTTGTTTGTTCATTTTGAATAGTATTTATACTGGGTTTCCCACAGAAGGTATTACTATTACTTGTTATTTTCTCTTTATATGCTCCAGTGTGCCCTTATGTGATTTTTTTACGTATTTTTCTTCATATATTTCTTATTTTACATGCTTTTGGTTTATTTATTCCCTTTACAATATTTAATTTTTCAAATTTTATTATTTGGAAAAAATGTACTATTTTTGTACTTAGCTAGTCAATGTAATAGCTAGATAATATTTCTCATATTTTTAGCAAAAAATTTTGTATCTAGACAGCAAGTGTAATAAATTGGTCATTTTTACTTTTTCACCCCCTAAAAATTGTACAGTTAATCCCCCGGTATAATAGTTAGGATCCGCGTACTTTTATAGGCCTATGTGCTTATCTGTTTTACCGCTTTCCTTAAGATTTTGCATCTAGATATTATGCCTACGTGTTACGTGCTCCTTCACGCTTTCCATGTATTTTTATATGTTTATTTGCTTTCAATATTGTGTTTATTACTTTGATTCATGCTCAATTATTCCGTCACCACACTAGTCCAATGCTAGTTGTGGTTTTTCTTGTTTCCTCGCTAGTCTAACGCTGGTGGAGATTCCTAGGAAAGGCTAGTCCAACACTAAACCCTTAGGTCACTTTAGCGATAGTTTCACGTGTGCATTTCCTCTCATTTCATACACACTTTTTCTTAGAAATTTTCATATTTACATGGATTTTTGGTATATATTTTATTATTATCTATTTTAAACATTCAACAATGTATGACATCTAGATTGCATTTCATTTAGAAGTTAGGTCATTTTGTGTGTTTCAACTATAAATAGTCGTCTACTTATGTGGGAAGCAGTGGATTGATAGGCCATTTCCCCCTCTATGAGTAGAAAAATGTTAGCAACGAGTTTATTAGTCCCCCATACCTATTATGTTGCATACCCACTTTCTTTGACACTTACTAGCTATACTATTTACTTTTTTTCTTTTTTTTTTTTTGCCATTTCATTTTGGATTCACACTCATGACTCCCTCGATGTCTCGACTCGGGTTTTGCAATTAATGCAATAATCCCGACCAAGCCTCGACGGAACATTTTTACCCTTTCGATACCACATTTAGGATTTGCATTCATTTAGATACATCCGAATGCGATAGAATCCATGTTTAATTTAGAAAAATTTGATTAAACTTAGCAACTAGCCTTGGCTAGGTGGAAAGAGTACCTTAGGCACGAGCCTTTGCCTTTCCTTTCTTCAAATGTGACTCTAGGACCTTTTTCTCTTATTTTTTGTAGACCGGAGTCAGAAAAGGATTTTTAAATATTTTTCTAAAATTGTATTTTTGTTTTGCTAAATGATTTTTCAGGTGACTTGGTACACCCTAACTCAATACCAAGCAGCAACTCCATTTTTTGTAAATAAAACCCTTTTTCAAACCATTTGGCCAAACTGTCGCATTTTCCAGTCCCGGCTTTTTTTTTTCAAAATACCATTTTTCCTAAATAATACTTTTTCACTAAAAACTTGATGTTTTTTCATACACGCGCACGGTTTTTTTGAAAACCTATTTTTTCAAAAAGGGTCATCAGATCAGATTGCCTTTTTTAGGGCGAGACCGTCAATGACCCCACCATACATCCTTTTGGGACACGACACGAACATGTAACTAAACTTTTCTGACCATTTTGATGTAGTTTTGGATGGTCGATGAGACATCCGAACTAGTGTTTGAGCTGCCATGATTACTTTGATGAAGCTTTAGACAGCCGATGGTGCATCCAAAGCAATGTTTGAATTTTTCTAATGTAGTATTTTTTTCACTTTGCCAAACAACTGGCCGAAAAGGTCTCCGAACTTGATGTCCAAAACACTTTGTATTATTCTAAATGTGATGCCTTTTAACCTTGTTTAATGTTGCAATTACATTGCTATACACAACAAACATCATTAGATAACATTCATTGTTTTGTTAACATCACATCTAGGGAAACCTTGATTTATATTCTCCTCTTTTAATGATGACAAACCAATGATGCTTAACACAATAAAATAAAGCAAGCATCATTAATTATACTCCTACTTTGACATCATCAAAACTTGGAGTACCTCTCCCTTAAAAGGACTCCCCCTTAGAATATGCATTATGTGACATTAACAACGCAACAATCATAAGGCACAAACAAATAAAATGAATGCATTTTAACAATTAGGGTTAACTACATCTACCTCCCCAATGGTTTAGCCGAATTACCAAACAAACCTTGTAGTTTGACTAAACTATATTCTAACCCCTTGAATCACCAAACATTTCAAATGCCCGCCTTCCATTAAACTTGATAGAAAATATGCTTACAACATCAAAATATTTGACTAAAAATCTCAAAATACTTTTTTTAATTTTAATTAATTACATTTAGCTCCCTTGAGGTTTACCCAAATAAAAAATGACACCTATGACGTTATTTTAATTAAATAATGCCCATAATATTCTTTGTGAAATTCTCAATATACTCATTAATAACTTATTCTTTCTCGTTACTCTTCTTACAGGTTACAACCAAAGTAACAAAAATTTTAGTTACATAGTACTATTGACAATATAATTTCGATTGTGACTAATAAATAAGAGACATGAACAGTAATCTTTATGTGTATTTGCATGTCACCAAATTCTATTTCTTGAATACAATAAATTTCGAATAAATTTTTGAAAATATACTCTAATTCCACTATTATGTCACCATTACTTATTAATACAATCAGCAATTGTTAAAGTTCAAAAGTAAAATTTAATGGAAGAAGTTTAAATATTAAAAAACAATGCTCAACTTTAAATTCATTTTAAAGTCTTCTTTAATTTGAAATAAAATTTCTTTTTATACGTAAATCAAACTAAATCTACTTTTAGAGATTAAAACAAAATATCAACTTTAAATTCATGACAATTTTTTTTCTTAATTTAAAATACAATTTCCTTTTATATATAAATCAAACTAAATCTTCTTAGCCCATATCCAATACTATCAAGATTTTGTTAATTTTTTTCCTTTTGTTTAACATTTTTAGTGGTTGCACCTAGTTACCTTTATTATTTATTTATTTATCATTTATATGATTGTAGAGGGTTTTTGATATGTATATAATTATTTTATAGGATTGGACTGATTTGGCCAAACTACAAGGGTCATTTTGTAAATCGAACAAGCTTCGAGGGAGATAAATGTATTGTAAACCAAGGCTATTCTTGTAATTTCTCCATTTTCACAACGTCATTAATAGTATGGTAGACGTTTGCCTAGTCAAAGGGTGAGACTGTAATTTGGTCAAATCACAGGATTCGTTTGGCAACTCGGCCAAACCTTAGGAGAGATAGAGCATACTATGTCAATAAAAACTAAATATTCACATTGATACAACGAAAGCTATTTACAAAGGACTAATGGCTGTTTTTACATAAAAAGAAGACAAGATTAGGACTAAAAAGTCCCTAAGATTAAACCTTAAATTTTTTTATGTTTGCTGGGGACTGTGGACTTGGAGATGATACCTTCAGTGGACTACTACGTGTGCTCTACAAATATGGTTTCTTTGGAATCTTCTTGAGCATTTTGTACCATGCCTCTCACAATAGCCTCAACCTGTACGTTGGAAGGTACAGTTTGTAAGGCCCAAAATGCAACCTAAGAAGATGAGTGAAATAGGTTGTACAAAATTTAATGCAAGTGTGCCAAATTTTCACCCAAAATTACACAAAACAATGAAAACAACTTGCAATCAAATAGTGATAAAGATATAAAAATATAAGCTCACAAATAACAATAGTGAAGTAAAAGAGAGAGAGAAAGAACACTATCGATTTATAGTGGTTCAGTGCCAAACTCAACACTTATATCCATTCCCAAATTTCACAACTTGAAGTTTAAATCTACTAGTAGCTTCTTCACTTATTCATGAAGCAAACCAACTTATACATAAGGAGATTGATAAGTGCTAAAGTGAACTAGTTTTTTTAGGTTAGGTTTTTAGGGTTTTCCATGAGTTTTTCTCTATTTCTTAGCTATTTCTTCTCTTTTATGATTTTAATGCCAAATTGTGTAAATGTATGATTTAAAAGTGTTTTTACACCATTTTGTAGGGTTTTGACAGCTTCAACTCGATTTCAATTGATTGGAGTGCAATGAAGAAACAGGCGAAGAAGAATTGGAATGGAAACAGTTTGGCAGCTTGGACATATTTCAGTGTTTTGGTCATATCTAGAGCTAGAGACATTGGATTGGGATGACTCTTGAGGTATTTTGAAGCTAAGACAATTTTTTACAATTCTTACGAAGACATCAAAGTCTAGTTCTCACGTTTCAATGGTCAAAATCCCAAGTTACTGAAGCACATTTGCACTGCGAGGCTGTTCCGACCAGTTCTTAGTATTGTGAGTACATCTCTGGACACAGACCTCTAAATGACGTGATTTTTGATGTTTTGGAAAGCTATCTCAAGGGGCTATAACTGTTGTGTTTTAAGGAAAAGCTAATTCGGCTGTCTTAGAGGTCCAATCTGACGTAGACAAACCGCGTGACAACCCGCGCGCGATTTGTGCTGCGGTTTCCATTCAGAAGTTAAGTGAACAACCCGCGCTACAACCCGCGCGCGGTTTATGCCGCGGTTTCTTCACAGAATCTGCAGCGTATTTAGCAGCTGAACTGGCCATTTTGACGGAATATAGAACCCTAACTCGGGAGAAAACACACACACGCCGCAGACACCTCAAAAACACACATTTGGCACATCTAGAGTGATGTAGGGAGGAGAAAGCAAGAGTTGAGGGACAACTCAAGGGCTTCAATGGTGAAAGCAAGAAGATTTTATCAAGATGCAAGGGAGGATTCAAGGGGGCTGCATGAGAATGAGCTTTCTCTTTCTTTCTTGTCTTTTGTTAATTTTATTCTTGTAATTATGAATTGAGTTTATGATTTAGATGGGATGAACCCTAAATTCTTATGTCTATAATTTTATTCTTGGCTTAATGAAAGACCCACTTTGTTCTTAGATTTATTCATGAGTTTATTTGTGTTTTGGATTGGGATTTGCATGCATCCTTCAATTCAAGTATTGATTTTGTATGGGTATATCGAGAGATTGCACATATGATTAGATCACTTTATGAATAGAGAGAACTTGAATGAATTGCTAGAGATAGGATTACATGAGTTCTTCCTAAGTTGAGTTTTAGGATTAAAGCTCAACCACAAATAGAGTCCATTGATTAGAAATTGCATCTTTTAGGGGTTTTAATTGAGAAGAGATTCCAATTAATCAACCGAGAAGGTAGGAATTGTTTCACTTGAGAAAGGATATAATTCACATTAGGGATTCTAGGGTCTAAGCAATTGGGTTAATCATTAATCAAGTTAGAGTCTTGGCATGTTGGTTTAGGGGAATTCTTCATCTAAATTCACCTCTACTTTTGTCCATTCTCTCTACTGAATTCTATATTGTCATTTAGTTAGATAATTAGTTTTAGCTAATTTGTATTTTCAGTTAATTCGTCATTCACTTTGTGAGGTTAGATAATAGAAAGAAGGTTAATACTAGTACTCACGTAGTCCCTGTGGGATACAACACTCGGTACTCCTGTACACTGTACTACTGGAAACGATAGGTGCACTTGCCTAAGTATCCGTAGTGTAGCGAAACGGATATCAAAGATCAGTCTTTGCTCAAACTAATCACCCACTAGTTGAGCCAAAGAGTTTCACAACTCTTTTGATGGGAAAATGGGGACCCTAGGAAGACGATGCTCCTAAAACCCTCAAATCATCGCACAAGAAGCTTTCCCAAAAGACCATCTTAAAGATCAGGATGTAAATTAATCCAAAATCTCCCATAGAATTGGATCAATTTGCCTACGAATAATTCAACCCCAACCAAACCCAATGATCGAAACTAAATTAATAGATAACCCTAGACCCTTATCAAATCTGTTGATAAAAACCCAGGGAATAACCTCACAAGCAATACTCTTGAAAAGGCAGAAAAAGTTCTTATCTCAAGAACTCACAAAATCCCTCAAAGGGAGAGAAAATCAATTCCATTGATTAATTCATCATTCAATCTAACATATAGTAAATGATAGTAGTTAGCCCTATATAGACGTACAAACCCTAAACAACTAATTATGGAAAGCTTATACTAAATATAACTCAAAACTAAACTAAAACAAATAAAAACATTAAAAATTGTAAAACTACTATTTGTATCCACGCCGTAATCCGTGCATGGATTGTCCTTGCGAATAGAAACAAAACTGCATGCTGCAAATGAGCCACAGGTGCATCTTCGTGAGCTGCAGGCATGGCTTGCCCCCTCCTACCCACAGCTAGCTTTTGGCCCCATACGTTGAAGATCCATCCTCGTACTTTTGACCTCAAACGTGACCACCAGCCTTTGGTCCCTTAAATAGATGCTATGAGCCATCTCCCATGCTCCATTGCCATGCTTTGAACACTTTGAGACCTCCAATTTGCACAAGATGACAACATCTATTGATGAAGCTTCAAAAACTGAGACAGGCGTCACCGTGCACGTATCAAACTCCCTCTCTTTGAAATCATCCTCGAATCATCGTTCATAATAGGTAACGAATGTGGCACGATTTGAAGAGGCACTTCAATACTTGGTGGCTCTTTCAATAACTCCTCCAACGATTCAAGAACTACACATTCTTCCACTAATGCTTCATTTTCAATGCCACAAGGCTCTTCTAGTAATGGCAATGCAACTTCAATTGGCCCCAAAGATGACACCTCGACTTCGATCTCCTCCGTCCATGATGGTGCTTTGAATTTGATCACCTCCCTTGGTGGCATCTCCTTTTCTTTGAGATGATTCTTTTCCTTCTCAGCAACAATGGCATCAAAAGTTTGACTAATTATCCTCATGCAGTCAGCTACAATGGCTTCAACATCCATCTTCTTTGAATGACTGCGTGTAGATCTCGATTTGGTTTGACTCCTCTGCTCAAGATACATCTTTGCACATGATCTCTTCAAATTTGTAGAGAACTCTCGTGCGAATTCATTATAATCAAATGCCATATTTACAAGGCAATGTCATTCGTGACTCTTCTAAAAATCTCACTTTTTGCCTTTTCCCACTCAAGAATTTTCTCAATTCTTCAACCTTTTTTTTTCAACAAATACCAAAACAAAAAAAAAAACTCACAAAACACAAAATTCAACTCCAAAAAATAAACAAAAACAAAACTCAAGAAATTCTGGAAAAAAAGAGATGAACAGTGCTCATCGTAAATAGTAACACTTGTATCATGAACTAAATTAAAACTTACAAAAATATTAAAAATCGTAAAACTACTATTTGTTTCGCACCCTTATCCGCACGCGTTGTCCTTGCAAATAGAAACAGAACTGCATGCTGCAAATGAGCCGCGAGTGTATCTTCATGAGTCGCGGGCGCAGCTTGCCCCATCCTACCTGTGATTGGCTTCTGGCCCCATTCGTTGAAGATCCGTCCTTACACTTTTGACCTCAAACGTGACAACCAGCGTTTCTTTCCTTGAGTGGATACTAAAAAAGCCTTCTCCCATGCTCCATTGCCATGCTTTGAACACTTTGAGATCTCCAATTTGCACAAGATGATGACATCCGTTGGTGAAACTTCAAGAACTGAGATGGGCATCATCATGCATGTGTCATCTTTTTAGTTAACCCTTACTATGCTACAATTGAATGCTTTCACTCACGCAATGAAGAACTACACTCAAACCTAACCTAACTACGTCACAATGAACTACAAGCCTAAGGAGAGTATTTTCTCACTAGAATCAGTTGAAGCACTTGTAATCAATGTAGGTGAAAAGTTATAATCAATTTCCTACTACAATGCTTATATAGAAAGTGAGAAACAACCTTAGAAGCTCCTCCAACAATCAGATGGAAAATTCTACAGAAACTAGCCACTAAATAAATTTACCATTTGGACGTTTTTACCTCATCCACATAACATCTAAATCCTTATCTGCATCACGTTTGCGTGTATTCTGGCCATTTTATTCCTGCATTTTTTGGACATGCAGACAGATCCGAACGTCCGCATTGGACTCGACCAAGTTTGCGTGCAAGTTCGCATTGCATTCTTATTGCAATTTCTTCCCCTTTTTGATTTCTTTTCTTGCTCAATCATTTTCACTGCAAGAATAACTTAAATGTACTGTTAGATGACTTCATCATTTGTTGGTCAATAATCAAAACTAAATGATTTAGGACCATAAGGTCTTGAATACCCCCATGTTTTATTATGACTGACCAAATGATGAGGAGTAGGGATAAAGTAATTTAGACAATTAAAAAACTCTCCCTTAATATGCGCCTAATAGATTCATAATTAATTATCCCTAAGTGTGTGTACAAGAAAATGCTCAAAATAGTCAATTGTAAGCACATCATGTCTCATTCATCACTTCACATTTTTCTTCTTCTTCTTTTGACATCATCAAAACTAGAGTAGTGTGGTGCTGTTTGTGGATGTGACTCAATCTAAATTTGTAATTCCAAATTAAGTCATTTTTATTCAAACCAATTGAGCTAAACCATCCAAGAAAATAGCATTCAACAAATGAAATATCTAATAAAAGCTTAGACAATACTTTCTTTTTGACAAGTTAGAAACACAGTTTAGAAATCCATTTGATTAATGAAATTACTTTAGTCAGTACATTTGAAATAAGTAAAGTTTGAAAATATACAATTAAATGCATAAAAAACTTTTAAATTTTTAAAATATAATTTTGAAATATCTATGTGTTCCAAAATTTGGATTTTATTCAATGGATGCTTCTTGATTTATGAAATTATTAAAAAAGAGTTTTGCGATAAACAAGGGCTAAAACATTCTAATTTTGCAAGATAAACTATACATAAATGAATGATCACATTTGGGAAACCATATTTTCATGTAATTATGCATCACTAGTTCAATAATTTTTTTTGAGCCACACTTTAAGCAAATTGAATACATTCAAAGAGTTTTTTCTTTTTTAACTTTTGAGCTCCCATATTCATAATAAAGAATCGATCAACAAGACACACAAATCACATAGAAGGCTGTTTTTTGTGGCAAAAAACCCTGTACACGAGGAAAGCCACTGTAGACACCAAATTTTGATACACCCTTTATAGAAAAATGTAGTTTACTTTGTTTGGGGATACTTTTATTTTTCGGGGGCTAATTGTAATTTTTACGTAAATTATGTCTAATTAGATGTATTAGGGGCAAAATGGTAATTTCACCACATAAATATTATTTTATTTTATTTTATTTCATTTTCTAAATACATAGTTCTACTATTTTTATCATTATTTCTAATTTTAATGATATTTGGAAGTCATTTATTATTTATTTAAAATTTTAGTATTTTTAACTTAATGGCACATTTTCCAATGCATTCTTTTTATGAGAGTTTTCGAGTGAAAAATTTTATACATGCATTTTGTATATTCATAAATTTTTTGTAAAAATTTCGTGATTTTTAGAGGACATTTGGCATTTATTTAATTTTTCTTCTTTTGCCTAGTAAGGGCACATTTCCCAAGAATGCATTAATGTTAAAATTTCTGAGTGAAAATTTTAGTATACATATTTTTTGTGTGATAAGGCATTTTGTGTAAAAAATTTGTAACTTTTAATGGTCATTTAGTATTTTCATTTTTTTCCATAATTTTGTTATATATGACATATATTCAAATATGTTCTTATTATCAAAATTTTTACATCAAAATTTTTATACATGCATTTTATGAAATTATAGATTTTTCATGAAAATTTCATAATTTTTCAACATTATTTACTATTTACTTGGATTTTTTCAAAAAAAAAAAAAAAGAAAAGAGAACAACTGCTACAGTTGCTGCAGTTTTACTGCACCTGCTGCACGCAGCAGTAGAAAAAAGAAAAATCAATCCCCCTACAAAAACCAGATTTGAGGGGATTTTGGGTAGATTTCTTTCCTTCTTCACCCACCTTCATCATCACATTCAAACCTACACACACAATCCTACATTTCTACACTAAAAATATGATCATTTTTGAAACACAAACCCTCACAAAAAACTCACTATTGCACTAAAAAAAAACAGGACACACCCTTACACCACAATCACTTCTCCATCGGCCCTCTCACATGTACACAAAACACACATAAATCACTCTTTTACTCACACAAAAACACACACCACCATTGGCACACACACAGCCTCACATCACCACGCACTACACCTTACTTCACACAACACACACGACATAAACATTCAAGTAGGAGACTGCAGAATCAGAGGAAGAAGGGAGGAGTGATTACCACCACTTATTGTTTGTTTTTTCCTTCTCTTCCAAATCCCAAGTAAAACTTCTTACCTGTCTCTTAAGTTTTCTTTTTCTTTCATATAATATGTGATAAAATGTAGTAGGTTTTGTTGATATTTTGATTTACGGTGAATTTATGGACGAAATGTGTGTGGCTGAAATTTTTGGGGGTTTAAACCTGTATAGATTGGATTGAGATACATGTGTTTCATCCATGCTCATTACATGTTTGTAAAAATGCCTCAATAAACCATGAAATGGGTCTATAAACAAGTCACGATTTTTGATGTCTAAATTCTATTTTGGTTGAGATGATCACGTTCCACAGGTTCTTAGGAGTTCGTCCATGCTTTTTTTATGCCATTTTGTTGGTTTTGGGGGTGGTGTAGCTAGAAATACACCTTGGCTGTTTTTTGATCGATTGGCCATTTTCCGGCCACTTTTTGGCAAAACCAAGGCTGGAAATGGATTCAATGCAAAAAACGGAGTGGGGATGTGAATTTGGGTCCGATTGGACCACCAAAATTTTTTCCGACAAGTTTCCAATCATGTTCGGCCATGCAAGAAAAAAAAAAAGAGAGAGTTTTAGTGAAATTACATCATTTTGACGTAGTTTCACTCAAAAATATGTCTTTTTGTTTGTTTTGTTTTCCAATTTGATTTTAATTAATAATATGTATTTATTTTATAGTCCTTAGACTTTTATTAATGTTATTATGGCCCTGAGCATTTATGATCTTTGCATTTAAGTTTCTATTTTTTGTAGATTGACCCCCATAATTTTATTTTCTTTTCAATTAGGTCCTTATTAATTGCATTTTGGTCTCCCGATTTTTATATAATTACATTTTGACCCCTATATTTTTCTGCAATTACATTTTGACCCCTATATTTTTATAAAATTGCATGTTTTACCCTTAAACTTTTCTAGAATTGCATTTTTACCCTTCGATATTTATGGAAATTGCAATTTTACTCCCCAAGTTTGCTGAAATTGTATTTTAGCCCTTGAATGTTGCTAGAAATTATAAATTTGGTCCCTCATGTTGCTGAAAATTGCATCTTTGCCCCTATGCATTGCTGGAAATTCTATTTTTGGCCCTAGAATATTGTTGGAATTTATATTTTTGCCCCCCAAGTAGCTAGAACTTGCATTTTCACTCTTGAATGCTGCTGAAAATTATAATTTGGTGTTTAATACTTGTTGGAATTTACAAATTGGCGCTTATTGTTGCTGTAAAGTTCATTTTTATCCTTGAACATTGCTAGAAATTGCAATTTAGTTCTTAAGTTTGCTGAAATTTCAATTTGATCCTCAAATATTGTTGGAAATTTGATTTTTACCTCACCAAACTTGCTGAAATTGCATTTTTTGCCTTTAAATGTTGCTGTAAATTATGTATTATCCCATAACTTTTGCTGAAATTACATTTTTAGGCTTAAGTATTGCTGGAAATTTTTATTTTTGCCATTATGCTTGCTGGAAATTATATTTTAGCCTTTTAAATTTGTTGTAAATCATGTTATTACCTTAACTATTGTTTGAAATTGTAATTTCACCCTTTAGTTTGTTGTAAATTATATTTTTACTCTAAGAATGTTGACTAAATTTTCACTTTTAACCCAAAACCTTGGAACATTTTTATTTTTTGCCAAAAAAAAAAGAATTTAATTAATTCCTCAAGTTTTTTAATTATTTCTTTTCATAATTTATTTTTATTTTAATGTTCCAAAATTTAGTCTTCTTATTTAATTAATGCTCAAATTAGTTTCTTTATTTCTCTTTTAGTTATTTTGGTGAGTCTTATTTGGGTGCTAAAAGCTTAAGTATGTATTATTGTATTTATTTTTTTATTATTTTTATTTTCTTATTTTATTTTATTTTTTTTTATTTTTATTTTTTTGTTACTTACACAATTTTCATTTTTCTTACTAAATATTTAATTATTTCTTTTTTTATTTTTGTTTATTATTGCTATAATTGTTTTGAACTATTGTGGCTTGTTTATAGTGATTAATATGAAATTGTTTAATTAATGGTTTATTTATTTAAATAATGGTACCTTGATAAGTTTGTTCATGTTGTTAGCATTTATACCGAGTTTTCGAATGGGAGGTACCCCTATTATCCTTCCAATGTTTCTTTATGTGCTCATACGTGCTCCTATGTGTTTTTCTACATGTTTTTTTTTTTATGTATCTCTTTGTGTTTATAATTTTTATTCATGTGTGAGTATTTATTTATTCATGTCATGTTATTTATTTGAATTTAATTTTTAATTATTCAAAGAAATGTAATGGATAGGTAATATTCTATTTAACAAAAATTTTGTATTTAGATAGATAATGTAATAGATAGTTTATATTTTTATCTATCTTACAAAAGCTTATGTACTTTAGATAGAAAATGCAATAAATATGTTAGATAGGCCATCTCTTATCTTTTTGCCATTTTTAGATTGTAATTAGGCTTCCCCGGTGTAATAGTTAGGGTTTTTGTGTGCTATGTGCTTATGTGTTTTATTCGCTTTTCCTAGGACTTTGCATCTAGAATATTATACTTATGTGCTATGTGCTCCTATGTGCTATTATTTACTTATATGCGATTATTTTTTTAATTTATGTTTTTATTTATTTATTTACTTGCTTTATTATGATATCGTTGCCACACTAGTCCAACGCTAGTTGTGGTTAATTCCGGTTTCTTCGCTAGTCCAACGCTAGCGGAGAATTTCTAGAAAATGGGCTAGTCCAATGCTAGACCCTTAGGTCATTTTAGTATTAAAATCACTCCTCGTGTGCATTTCATATCACTTCACACACTTTGCTTTTTAAGGCCTTTTCCATATTTGCATGATTTTTGTTATACATTCTATTATTATTATTATTATCTATTTTTAGCATCCGACAATGTATGACATTTAGGTTACATTTCACTTAGAATTTTAGATCATTTTGTGTGTGATTTGACTAGAAATAGTTGCCTACTCACGTGGGAAGCGGTGGCATACATATTGTTCTCCCCTCCGTGAGTAGGAATAGCTAGTCACGAGTTTATTAGTCCCCCGTACCCATTATGTTGCGTCCCCACTTTCTCTGTTCACTTATTATCCATATTACTATTTTCCTTTTCTTTTTGCATTCCATTTTGCATCTACACTCGTGACTCCATCGAGGTCTAAATTCGGGTTTTGCGATTAATGCGATAATCCCGACAAAACCTCAATGGAACATTTTGACCCTTAACGATGTTTATTTTTAGGTCTAGATTTGCATTCATATAGTTACATCCAAATGTGATAGAATTTTAGGGTTATTTTGGAAAATTTTCAATTAAACCTCTCAACTAGTTTCGGCTAGGTTGAAAGGGTGCCTTAGGCGCAAGCCTTTGCCTTCCCTTTCTTCATCTGTGACTCCCAAACCTTTTTTCTCTTGTTTTCAAAGACCTAGAGTTGTCTAAAAGGGTTTTTCTTATTTTTCTTACATTTTTCTCAAAAACCATTTTCTAAATAAATCATTCTAGATTTTCTTACCTTTTATAAAACATTTTCTGGTGACTTGGTACACCAAAACTTAATATCAAGTGGCGACTCCCTTTTCATTAAAAACCCTTTTTTTTAGACTCTATTTTCGGGCCCAAAAACCGTCGCATTTTTAAAGTCCCATTTTAGGCCCTTTTCTTTTTGTTTTCAAGATAAAGCATTTTCTAAATATCACATCTTTTGTCAAACTACTTTTTTAATAAAGCATTTTCTAAAAAATCATTATTACAAAAACCTACACTTTTTCCACTAATAAATAATATCCCTTTTTCTGTCTTTCGAAAAGTGGGGTGCAAAAGCCACCACCCCTAATTTTTATTAATATAAAAGTTTACACAAAAGTAAGAGGGATGTATACCTTACCTCAATGAATACAAGAAAGCTTCAAAATAAATAAACAACAAATACTATTCCCTTTAGAAATTATTCTAAACGTATCTTACGAAGAGAAGGTAAATTTAATTTGTCTAATCTAAGAGAAACCCGTGATTGTGATGGAAGATCATCTAGCTGTGTGTCAACTTTCTAATTAGAGTTAGAAACACCAATATTTCAGAGAACGTCAGCTGCCTGATTTGCTTCACGAAAACAATGTAGCAATTGGACAAAATGATGTTCCAATTGAAAAATCTGGACTTCATTGTAAATGGACCATGGACAATGAAAATTATAGTTATTTTGATTGCAAATGACTCATTTTTCAACTTTTTATAGAATCAGGGTTTTGATTCTGAAATTAGGGTTTTGAGGCGAAATCTATATTTTGAGCAAATTAATGCACAATTCTTGTACATATTTGTAGGTTCATCCTACTTAAACTCATTTTGGATCAATTGAAGCAAAGGAGAATCAAATTCAAAGGTAATTCAAAGGCTAAGTTTGAATGAATACTTATAGAAATAATTGTGCAAAAACATTTGGAAGACCTAAATTTACATCAAAATTTGTGGAAATACATGAAAAAGATCTGCACACATGGATGCCACATTAGCAAAATTAGAAAATCAAGTGGGAGCTAGTCGCGGGTTGCCACTTGCAGATTGACGTTGGCTAGCAGCTTCTAGGGCTTATAATTTGCACATCCTTCCTACCATTGTTGCAGACATTTTCATATGAAGACAAGGGTTTCAAGTTGGAGATTTCATTGGAAACATAAATGAAGTCTTTTGTGCAAATTTGAAATCTCCAAGCAAATCTTCATCATTTCCATGTATTAAGCACATGCAAGTTGGAAAATGACGTGAAGAACATTTGTCTATAAATAGAAGTCATTTGTAATGCATTGTCACAAGGTTTTGTAGAAGAAAATAGTTTTTCGCTTTAGTTTTACATTAAACTTGGCAGAAAATTAGTAGAATTCTCTTCATCCTTCAATAAAATAGTGAAGATCATTGTAAGAGAGTTTTTGTAAGTTCAACTTTTGAAGGTGAATAAGAAGAGAAGCTTGTTACAACTTTGGTTGAGCAATTCTTAACTCTTTTTCTTTTACTTTCCCTTGTTGATATCAATTCTTGCTTTGAGATTGAACTTTTAGTTGTCTCACTAGCCATGATTCACTAAGGGCTTCATCTAGAATATAGATGAAGCTAATGAATCCAAAAGTATGGCTTAAATTACCAAATATTGCTAAGCTTGTATTTGTTTGTTTACTTGTTCAAGTTTTAACTCTTGTTTTTGCTTGGCCAACTCAAACAAGTCATTTAGTTGCTACTTGACATTAAGAAATACATGTATCAATGAAAAATGAACAAGTATTTAAGTGAATCAATACAATTCTTGTATTCATAAGGTTTCATCATGAGAATAGTTGGAATCTTGTTTCATAGAGAAATATAGTTATGACACACATGGAATTGGATTCTAAACAAAGCAAGATAACACTTAGTAAGTCATTCATGCATGCTTCATTAGTGGATTCTATGTTCTAGAATTTTTTGCATTAAATTCTACAAAAATTCTTAATCATTTAATTATTCTATTGAACTCATTTTTTGTTTATATGTGTTTAGATAATATAAGTTACTAATAAAGCCTTAGTAGTTGCACATGTTTGATTCCTCATGAGATTCGACACCTAATACTCCAAGTACTATATTAGACCTGTGCACTTGCGGTATAGTTAGGAGATTAGGTTTTTATTACTTGATTTGTGTATATTTGTTTGTTCATAAATTCTATACCTAATCTACACCATGTTTGCCAGGGAATCAAGGCAATATTAGGGGCCAAAACTAACTTTATTAATCTAAACTTTGTATTTATTTATTTGTATATAACTATTTTCTTTTGTTTGTAGGTGTATGCATAAGAGCTTAAGAGTGGTGCTTCTATTTGATCCGGAGATTGAAAGAACTGCTAGGAAGGCAAGGAGACAAAGGCAAGAAGAACAAACTAAGGTGGAGGAGATTGGTGAAACCTCAAGTACATCTCAACCTCAAGCACAACAAGAGGTTGCCATGGAGGAGGTAACTCAAAATCCTAACTCTCAAACTCGTTCTTTAAGAGATTTTGCAATGCCGAAGCCAGTCAATTCTCACATAAGCATAATAAGACCACCGATAAATGCAAATAATTTTGAACTTAAGCTCGAACTAATCCAAATGGTTCGACAAAACCAATTTGGTGGCAATGTTAATGAAGATCCACATACTCACTTGGCTAGTTTTATGGAAATTTGTGACATAATTAATCCACTCTTCACCATCATCCAACTCTCGCAATCTTCACCCTTCATTCTTAGCATTTGAACTCATCTGGTGATTTAGAGCTTAAAAAACCTACAATTACACCAAAAACAAGGAAAATTATAAATATCAACTCAAAACTAAAACAAAGGAAAAATCACAAAAAAATTAACCTATTCTACCAAAAATCACACATTGTTCTAATTCCACACTCATCACATGCCAGGGACAAAATCGTAATTTTGGCATATAAATGTCTTTTACCTCTACTTTGACTCCTAAATTTATATTTTTGTGTTTTTAAGCACTTTTCCAATGCTTTTCATGTTTTAGAGGTCAATTGCATTTTTTTTGCAAATTTTCAGTTTAGGGATAAAATGGTCATTTTGACATGATCGATAATATTTTTCTACTAATTAGGTCGTTTAGGGGTAAAATGATAATTTTGATGTGTAAGCATTGGTCAGTCCAAATTTTTTGTTTTTAGCTCATAATTTGCAATTTTTAGTTTTTTAGAAAGGGCAGCTGTATTTTTGTAAAATTGTGTCAAATTAATTTTTTTAGAGGGGCAAAATAGTAAAATATTTTTTATGATTCTTTGAACTCTTAGAGACAAGACTTAGGCGATTACCTAGAAGTTTCTTTTTTCTTGGAGGCCAAGAGTAGAAAAACTTCTTAGTAATTTCCTATTAGGTATAAAAGCCCATGTTTATTTGTTGTGATTAAAAAAGAGAAAAAAAGGGAGTAAAAGAAAAGGCTAGATAGATTATTTGAAATTCCTACTACAACACTAACACACACAAATCTGCCCACACTAAGGTAAAACTCACAAGCCAACACACACAATTCTCACACATTATGATTAAGCTCACACACTAAGATTAAGCTCACACAAAAACACACACAAATCTGCACAGAACACGCACAAATTCACACACCACTTTCACACAATAGATTCACTCACTATCATACATGCACATGGTGCACTACAAACAATAAGTCTCTTGAAACCCCCATCTCACCATTGGTTATGAGTTTAGGTTACTATCAAAATAAGGCACAATCCACACAAACAAGTAATAAAATTTATTACCTAATACTCGTTCGCAAGTGCACGGGTCAATTGTAGTTGTGACGAATATTAGGGTCGATCCCATGAGGAAACAAGAACTAGCAACTACCAAAGCTATTAACTTGCTTTATTATCTAGACAATCAAACTTTGGTGGTGGAAAAATGGTAGGAAAATCAAATTCAAGTAAACAAAATATGAAGAAACAAGTTAAACAAAGTTGACTAGGCTTAAGAATCCTCCAAATATGAAAGTTTAGCTCATGGCCATGGTGATTTTATTCAAGTTTAGTGTCACGCCCCGTGCCCGAGACGTAGCACCCGCCATGCCCTAGGCTAAGCTAGGACACAAGGCTAAATCAAAACAATTATCGTCTAATCATAACATAAGGCTCCAAAAATACCAAGATGCCCAAAAGAATCCATTTCATTCATCATCAAAAGATATACAACGTTCATTACAATTCTCTTCCCCAATAACAAAAATAATTGGGAAGATATGTATAACCTAATCCATACCAAAAATATGGCTATACATCAAAGCTATCAAAAATAACCTCATACATGTCTACCCTAACTAACACTATGAGGCCCAAAAATCATTCTAGTCACCTTCAACAAATTCATCACCTGCGGGGTTAAACAAAAGGGGTGAGTGATACAATCACCCAGTAAGTAGTAAAGGGCTCTCTTTGGGGCTTAAGTTTGTTATTCATACATAGATACATTTCTAAATCTAAATCAAAGTCATAGCCATCATAACATGTGGTCACGTTATAAATCATACATATTCAAACGTCACATAATGCAATTCAAAGAAAAAGAGAGCTCAAGTAGTTAGTGGACACATGACCCTGGAATTCCAATTGTTAACTATAACCCGGTTAACGCGGTTCAAAACCAACTACAACCCGGTTGGTCCGGTTCAAAACTAACTATAACCCGGTTAGCACGGTTCAAATTTATTTGCTACAATTACTAATTTAAGGAACTAGTCCCGTCATAGCCATTTCACATACAAGAGCTCAAGCGTATACTCATTCAAACGATTATTTAGACCACATATACTCATTTCATAACAAAACCAATGTAACCAAACATAAGCCCATTTATATAGAGAAAATATCCTTCAAATCATTTATTATCATCAAAGTGCATTTTCAAAAGCAAAGAGGATCAAATACTACTTACCTCACTCCAAGACTAATTTAGGTAGTCCGAGTAAGGATAAAGTCCTTCGTCACCTATAACGCACAATAAACACCCAAATTATACTCTAATTCTATCAAAGAGACATAACCAAACTCAAATTCTACTCAAAAGACAAAAGAACAACTTCCCTAGAAAACAAAATGATCCGCGCTCGCGGGTCGAGGAGCGTCCACCCGCGGCTCACAACAGGAAGTGAGCCGCGGGTGAACAGTACTGAGCCGCGCGCGGCTCACACCGGCCGCTTGATCTGCGGCGCGGATGGGGCCGTGGATGGCACCAAAAACAAGCCAAAAACGACCTGCAACTGCTCAGAAACACCTCCAACACTATTTATCATCTTCTCACTCGATCCAAACAACAAGACAACCTCAAAATGGCATAATAAGATAAGAAAACACTATCTTAACATCATAAGCAACATATTTCATGAATCATTCTCAAAATCACACAAGATCTCCAAAAGTCTCATACCCAATTCTTCAAATCTCTAACTCACCCACCTCACACATCCATTATAACTCACAAGCACTTACACTACCACAACCAAGCATCAAGTTAAAGGATAAAACCATCTAATGGTATTTAACCAAGAAAAATTAACTACTCACTCTACCACCACATCACATATCAAAACTAAGAAAAGAAATTAGCTTTGAGAAAAGAAATACCTTGGTTGAAAGAATCAAAGGGATTGTTGCTTGCTTCCTTTGGAGAATGGTGGCCTTCAATGTTCCCTTCAAGTGGGAGGGATGGAAAGTCTTTATAGAGTGAAGGAAAGAAGCCAAGGAGAAGAAGAATGGAAAATGGTGAGAAACCTAATTCATTTGGGGATAAAATCAAAATCATGAAATTTGCTAATTAGTCCTCTAACTTTCTAAATATTACACAATCTCCCACTATGGCCATTGACCAAAAGGTCCCTGGTATCACATTTAGGATTCAATTCTATTTGTACTCCAAACTAGATCTCTCTATGAATGGAAGACTACTAATATGAGCTTTCCTACTCTCGTAGTAAAGACTTGCATCCATCAGTTCATTAAAATCATGAATTGTGCCTTTTAACCTTAATCCACCTAAGTGAATCACTACTTTCATGAGATTCAACATAAGTTTCATTGACTCTTTCCATTGTTAAGTGCAAATCTCTTTGTCAAATAACAACTAAGATGACTTGAAGTTGGTAGCTAATCAACAAGAAGTGTTTAAGACCAAGTAAATGAATAAACAAGAATAAATAGGCCATAAACCAATTCATATTATAGTTTCATCCAAAACCTAGTTGAAATCATCTTAGTTCAACATATTTAAGATAAACTTAAGCATATAAATGAAAGTAAACAACATGCAAGAATGAAAAAAGTAAGAATAGAGTAAGAAATGCTCAATTATATGGCTCCACATCGTAAGAAATGCTCAATTATATGGCTCCACGTCTTCTTCCTTCATTCCATCAAACATGTTGAATACAAGTTCCTTCAAGGTTTTGTTACAAGTGTTGATCATTCCTACAAAACTAGAAAGAAAACTAATCTAAGTATTTACAAGGAGTGCTCCTTCTACCAAGCTTATAGTTCTAGCTTTATCAAGCATAAAACTAAGCATAGAACTAAGCATATCTTTTATGAACTATAAAGGCATCTATTTATAGGAAAAACCCTAGCTCAAGTTCTTGTCCAAGTTGAAGATTTCATGATCAAATTTGATTCCTTTTGCCTCAAAAGTCTTTCTTGAGCTTTGTGTTATCTTCTAGGGCATCCAAAATGTAGCTGGATGTTGGAATTATCTATAATAGTTCTGTGAACAAGCTGCAAGTTGTAAGAGCCAAAATTCTGTAAGTTGTATTGATTCGCAGGTGGGATTCGCAGGTTAGCTGACCCGCGGATCACTTTCCTTTAACCCTTTTGCCCTTTCAAATTTTGGTTATTCCTTCCATGCTCTTGAGACCTTTTTTCACCATTTGAACCATAATTTTCTCAGTAGAATTGATGAAGAAAATTTATTCTGGAAATTGCCAAGTTTAAATGATAAAAATGTGCCATCTTGAATCAACTTTGATTTTGGTAGTTCTTGTGCTCCAATTGATCCAAAAAGTATTTAATTATCATTTTTTCTGCAAAACCAAATAAACTTGGGCATTAATTTGCTCAAAATAATAATTTTACCTCAAAACGCTAATTTTCGGATTGAAAAAATCCTAATTTTGGAACAATCCCTGTTTTGATGGAAAGTAATGAAATTAAGCCATTTTATATCAAAAATACTAGAAACATACTCAAAATATACTAAAATCATATATAAACTACAATACTAAATTAGGTAAAATTATTGCTTATCAAACTCCCCCATACTTGAATCATTGCTTGTCCTCAAGCAATTGGAAAATCAAAAGGTCAAAAACATGATTCGAATATTGAAATAACAAATGCTACTATGTTGAATAAAATTCCACAAATCAAAGTAAATAGACATTATGCAATTCCTTGCAAAGTTTCTAATACTAATCATATCAAGTAAAAGGGAATTAATTATTTCAATATTAAAACATTGTTTGAGAAAATTTCAATGCCTTGCAAAATTTCACATACTAAGTATTCAATATAAACAATTATATTCAATTCACACATAATAGGGACATGTTGCACTTTATAATTTGCAAGTGTCTTTTGACGCGAAGATTGACATTTGTAGATGAAAAGCCCCGATTACTCAACACTTTTATCATTTTATCCACTTTTTAGCTTTAGCTTGAGAGGTGAAATTTCCAAGATCCACATTTGTTAATGAGATCTTTTATTACTTGACAATTCACCTTCAATCAACTTGCTATGCATACTCTTAATTCAGTCGCCGTTTGACATGAAAATTGACATTTTGTGATGAAGATTCCCGGTTACTAAAAAATTTGAATCATTGGACTAGATATAAATAAACATTCATCTATTTTCCTCATAATATATTTGTCCCTTTATTCAAATAAGTATACTTCTTGTCCATGCCTACCACTTGATAGTGTAAAATTAATTAAAGAAAAGAAATTTAAAATCAAATATGCCAAATCAAGACATAATTACAACCATTTTACAAGATATACTTTCTTAAAAATAAAACTCCTAATCACATAATAACTATTTCTTCATATATTTGTAGAAAACATTCAATCAAAGTTGCATAACTTATTTCAAAAAGTAAGAGAATGTAACAAGTTACTGGCACAAAATTATGATATAGAGGCAAATTTTGAAAAATTTTAGCCATATTTTACTAAAACAATATCTTGACACAATTAATCAAAAACCAACCAAACATAATCTTATACCTTCCCCCCAAATTAGAATGATACATTGTGCTCAATGTGTAAAGGAAAAGTTAATAATGAAATATAGAACAAGAAAACTCCCCTTGTTTGGTTGATATGTCCAAATGTTGATATTGTTGTTGTCCTTGAAGTCCTTGGCCTTGATAAGTTCCATTTTGCAATGCTTCACCTTATTCTTCAATTGATCCATTCTTGCTTCACAACCTTGTTTTAAAGCTTAGAAAAACTCAAAAGCTATGTTAAAGCATGTTTCAATCACAATAAGCTCAAAAAGTAACATAGCATGCTTTGAAGTACTTGATTTCCCCCACACTTAGTTGCTGCAATGTAGCTTCAAGGGGTGAAATTATGATGCACAAGTAATGTGAGCAAATGTATTATGCTATGATGAAGTGATATGCACAAGAAACTTGTGCTAAAGTGCCTCAAAACAAAATTTCGTACTTTTTTGCAAAAAGTTAAAGTTTGAATCAATGAATTGAAACATGAAATGCAATCCTTTTGAATGTGTTAATGTATTCATTTGATGCTTACAAAGTTGTCCAACAATCTTGCAAAGAAAGCCCTTAATCCCCCACACACAACTGCCCAAAATCATCCCAAATGCACCCAAAATATGGAGGATCCATGGGTTAGGGTGACCCGTGGATACCTCCCAGAAGTTGTAGAAAATTCTGCAAAAAATCTATGACAGGGTTATTTTTTCTCAACTTTGAGCGATGATTTCTTCTATTTAAACTTCCATTTTTGGGCAAAAAATTTTATGATTATGTAACCATGTCAACAAACTTTGAATTCATGCATTAAACTCATCCAAATCTTGAACACATAAGAAATGAGAACCGATCAAAGTGGCATACCCAAAAATTCTGCACTGTCGAATTTAAAATGAACTTGAAATTCGAAAGTTTTTTTTTTTTTTGATGTATTTGATCAATCCAACACTTCAAACATGTTTCTAAGGTAAAAAAAAGGTTGTTAACATGATTTTTAAGCATCCAAAATATCAAAATTCCAAGGTTAGAATCAAAACTTCAAAGAATCTCATTTATGGAATAGTAACAAATAAATAGTTACCTTTTTCACCAAAAAGCTCAATTTGATTCTTTGCATGTTTTGAATCTCAAAATCACTTTGAACAAGTTTCAAATGATAAAACAAAGTTGCTCAAAACCAATTTATGCATCAAAAGTGCATGGATTACCAAATGAGAATCAATGTTCTTAATCAAAGTTGGCTCCTGAATAGTAACCAATGGAATAGTAAATTGCAACTCAATGCTTCAAATTGGTTTACTTGTTCTTTTAAACCACTAAACCACTTCACACACATTTCAAATAATGAAACTAAGATGTTTAACACTTCTAAACACATGAAAATCAAGAGAAATGAAAATTGAGTATCCAACATCCAAGTTTAAACATAAAACTCCAAGGATAGCATCAAAATGGTTCACATTCAAATTCAAACTAAACAAATTGAACAAACTAACTAGAAAACACACCTAAAACACAAAACACACAAAACAACTTAAAATACTAAAAACATTGGGTTGCCTACCAATAAGCGCTTCATTTAAAGTCTAGAGCCAAACTTGGAACACCTTGGTCACGTGATAGTGTATCCCACAAAGGATGAATTACTCCTTTGGTGCTCAATTGATTGAGTAAGTAAAGGTGCATCCTTTGCCTCAAAATAAGTGCTCCCAAGTCCATGATCCATTTTGCAATTGTACTTATCACATGGAAACACTTTAAAAGGTTTTCATAGCCAAAGTTGGCTATGCCTTTTCTTTTGTGTTAGTATCCTTTCAATACCAATAAAATCAAAGTCACAAGTGAAAGAAAGATTGTTAGTCACATTCAACTCCTTCAAGTTTACCTTTGCATTTTCAATATCTTTCACAAGAACAAGGTTATTTTCAACATTTGTATGCTCAAAAGTAGAAGGAACAATTATATCTTCATCAATTTCCACATTTTCAACTACTTCCTCACACATGCATCCATTATGCTCATTTACTTGCTCTTGTTCAAGTACAAAGGTAAAATCATCAAGCATTTCTTTATTATTCTCACATTCATTGTCATGAAATTCATTTATGATTTCACAAGTGGGGGATTCAATATGTTGATCATCATGTTCCATTTTCCTACTTTCAACCATATTTTCCACACATGCATGTTCATGAATTTCATTCTCATGCTCAAAATCATGTTTATCATGCATAGAGGTGTCTTGTGGATTATCATAAGTTTCTAATGGTGGTTGGATTTTGTAAGGTAATAACACAAGTAACGCAACGAAAAAATTAAAATTTTATTATCTTAACCATGGATCTCTTTGGTATATCTATATGATAATAAGGGGGTTTGCACGAAAATTACCTCAAGCACAGAAGATTTCTATGCTACTAGGCAAAGATCCTTCGAAGAAGAGATTACATCTACCACGAAAAGCCCTCCAAGTGTAGAGCCTCTAACGATATCCACACGAACAACTTCTTTGGGAACCTTGCAGGCTTGCTTGCTCTGACTTTTGAGTGCTAGCTCCCTTGAATTAATTAAGAACACAAGAAAAGAAAAAGACCTAACAACTAGGAAGAGGAGAGAGAAGGAGAGAGACACCCCAAGAGAGAGAAAGTGGCATTTCTTCCTTCTTGCTATTTTCTCTCACTAGTTTTTCTTTTGTGTTGCAATAATAATTCGAGAGTCAAAGCATGAACCTATTTATAGAGGAAGTATTCTAGTCTTTTAGGAAATAAAGCTAATTGAAAACCAAGAAGGTTTAGGTAACTTACTTTAAGCTAAACCTCTTACTTTAGGAATTCCATTCCATAAAGAAACCAATTAGTTACTTTATTCCTTTCAGAAAACTTTCCTTCAAGACTTAGAATATTTATAAATAAGTCCTTTAAGTTAATTTATCTTATAAATTAACCCCGCAAGTATCTCATACTTATCTTAATTACATTTTAACCCAAAGATTTTGGTTTTTATGTGTGTGACCCATTGGGTTCCATTCATGTTGGCAATAAGTACAAATTATACCTCTTTAATTAATTAACTAAGAGCTAGATAAATTAAACACTTTAATTTATCATTAATTCACTAATTAATTAATTTATACTTACAGATCATGAATGACGTCTCGCAATACATCATGACCACCCAAGTGAATAGGAAAGTCATATGGTAGACCATACCCATCTATGACAATGTTACTGTGTAATTAATATCCTTTCACCACACTCTATCCCAATTAGTCTAAAAGTATAGTGCATACTATTAAATGACTAATTTATATTTTCTTGCTCTAAAAATATAACTCTCCATGATGTATAACTTTGAAACTACTTCCAAGTTATACTGTCACTTCTGCAGAAGATTTATGAGTTAATATTTCTAACAAGTGGCCATAAAGGGATATACTCTCCTATTAAGGAGTGGTGAATCTTATATTAATTACTTACTATCTTTCCATGCTTCAAACTATACCCAACCTCTAACCTTTGGGCTACTCTTTTACGAGCACCGAGGAATAGAGTCAAAGTATAGCAATCCACACTCAAGATACTATGGTAATCTCAAGTCAAAGGATCACTTACACCATTACCATTAAGAGTTCAACCATTGGCACTATAGTTGAAACTCTTGGCAAATCAATCCAATGAACTTGTTCTCAAACAAGCATCCACATATCAGCTTAGGTGTCATGCACACCATAGTCAATGAGATCAACTACTACTTATCATAAGTAGAGGCAAAGTATGTGCTAGTCTATCCGCATTAATGATGTCCAATCTCATTAATACTATGACTAGGGATATTTAAGAATATGACCTTATGTATTAGAGTCTCATAATTGTAACCTTTACAATCTCTAATACACAGTTAATATTCTAAGGATTTTATCAAACAAACAAGTAACATGGAAATACAAGTGCAGATGATAAAGGAAAAATGCCACATAAATGTTATAACATAAATAAGTGTAAATACTAAGTGCCTTGAACCATCTTGGTTTTAGGGCATACACTAACAGATTGAGCCACAATTATATTCCTCATGATTACCACCCCATATGGAACAAATATAAACATAACCATAAGCATCATAAACACCATATTGTTCGAATTTATTCACATTATTAGCACATACACCTCTTTGAACTTTGGCTTCATTTTCATCAAAAATAGGATTATTTGTGATTTGATCATCAATTTCCACACTCCTACTTTCAACTACTTGATCTTGAACATGTATTTGCACATTTGCAACACATGGTGACTCTAGGTTCATTTCATTTTCTTTTTTCACTACTTCCTCATTCCTAGAGTTCAAGGCTTCCTTAATTATAGCACAATAGCCTTCAAATCTATCACATATTTAATTAGATTCATCCATCTGGGCATCAATTCTTGCATAGACTAATCTTTCTTTTTGAAGAAATTCATTTGAAACATAAGTAGAATTGGCTAGTATTTCAATTTCCATTTCCCAAGATGAATTTTGCTCTATGTAATTAGATTGATTTGAATAATCCACTTGGTCCATCCACCCCAAATTATCATTTTGAGCATAATATCCATATTGAGGTGAATAATTGCAATTGTTTCCATTTGTACATAACCATTGTAATTATATTCATGATTTCCTCCATAATTAGTACAACTAGGAATATTTACATTAAAAGCATGACCAAGTATATTTTGTTCATTGTGATTGTAACTCATTTAACTCATTATTAGGAGACATACCCCTGTGAATACTAGACTTGTATTCATTATAAGGCCAATAGTTGTTCCGTTGAAAGTTGCCTTCCATGTGTTTGATGAAATGTTTGAATTACTTCTAGCTACTTTTCTTTTTTCACCCTTGATTTACAAGGTACCTACAAAATACCAAACACAAGATATCAAAACAAGAAAAACTAAAAAACGTCTAGATTAATAAAGCTTGTATTTGCCTTAATATTGCCAAAGTTTCTTTATTTCCCCGGCAATGGCGCCAAAAACTTGATTGTGAGTTTAGGTTACTATCAAAGTAAGGCACAATCCACACAAATAAGTAATAAAATTTACAACCTAATACTCATTCGCAAGTGCACGGATCAATTGCAATTGTGACGAGTATTAGGGTCGATCTCACGAGGAAACAAGAACTAGCAACTACCAAAGCTATGAACTTGCTTTATTATCTAGACAATCAAACTTTGGGGGTAGAAAAATGGTAGGAAAATCAAATTCAAGTAAACAAAATATGAAGAAACAAGTTAAACAAAGTTGACTAGGCTTAAAAATCCTCCAAATATGAAAGTTTAGCTCATGACCATGGTGATTTTATTCAAGTTTAGAATTCAATTCTATTTGTACTTCAAACTAGATCTCTCTATGAATGGAAGACTACAAATACATGAGCTTTCCTACTCTCGTGGTAAAGACCTGCATGCATCAGTTCATTGAAATCATGAATTGTGGCTTTTAACCTTAATCCACCATTGTGAATCACTGCTTCCGTGAGATTCAACATAAGTTCCATTTACTCTTTCTATTTTTAAGTGCAAATCTCTTTGTCAAATAACAACTAAGATGACTTGAAGTTGGTATTCAACAAGAAGTGTTTAAGACCACGTAAATGAATAAACAAGAATAAATATGCCATAAACCAATTCATATTATAGTTTCATCCTAAACCTAATTGAAATCAACTTAGTTCAACATATTTAAGATAAACTTAAGCACATAAATGAAAGTAAACAACATGCAAGAATGAAATAAGTAAGAATAGAGTAAGAAATGCTCAATTATATGGCTCCATGTCTTCTTCCTTCATTCCATCAAACATGTTGAATACAAGTTCCTTCAAGGTTTTGTTACAAGAATTGATAATTCCTACAAAACTAGAAAGAAAACTAATCTAAGTATTTACAATGAGTGCTCCTCCAACCAAACTTATAGTTCTAGCTTTGTCAAGCATAAAACTAAGCATAGAACTAAGCATATCTTGCATGAACTACAAAGGCATCAATTTATAGGAAAAACCCTAGCTCAAGTCCTTGTCCGAGTTGAAGATTTCATGATGAAATTTGATTCTTTTTGCCTCAAAAGTCTTCCTTGAGCTTTGTGTTATCTTCTAGGGCATCCCAAAATGCAGCTGGACATTGGAATTATCTACAAAAGTTGTGTGAACAAGCTGTAAGTTGCAAGAGCTGAAATTCTGTAAGTTGTACTGATTTGCGAGTGGGATCTACGGGTTGGCTAACCCGCAGATCACTTTCCTTTGACCCTTTTGCCCTTTGCAAATTTTAGCTATTCATTCCATGCCCTTGAGACCTTTTTCCATCATTTGAACCATAATTTGCTTGGTAGAATTGTTAAAAAAAATCATTTCGAAAATTGCCAAGTTTAAATGATAAAAATGTGCCATCTTGAATCAACTTTGATTTTGATAGTCCTTGTGCTCTAATTGATCCAAAATGTATTTAATTATCATTTTTTCTGCAAAAACAAATAAATTTGGGAATTAATTTTCTCAAAATAATAATTTTGCCTCAAAATCCTAATTTTCAAACTGAAAAACCTTAATTTTGGAACAATCCTTGTTTTGATGGAAGGTAATGAAATTAAGCCATTTTTATATCAAAAATAATAGAAACATACTCAAAATATACTAAAATCATACATAAACTAATATACTAAATTAGGTAAAATTATTACTTATCAACTACCACAACTTTTCCTCCTCTGCCCACAACCACCCACAACCACTAGCCTCTCACCTATCTGCTATCAACCACCAGACAATCCATTCACAGTCAACCATCAACCAATCTCTAGCATCTCGACACCCACTTCACTGCTCGCAACCATCTATCTCCACTGCAAACCAACCCATAAACAACATCATGACTCCTCCCTCTTTGCCTCTCAACCGAACACAACCACCACAAAAGCCATCACCGTCGGCCCTTTCCTAACCACCATCCACCGTCAAGCCATAGCAACGAATTGCCATAGCCACTTCGCATGCCAGTCACCACTACCATACACGGTCATCACAATTGCCAGTCGTTCCCCACAAGTTAGTCACCATCATCTGCCTAAACTACCATCACCGAAAACTGACACCACTGAATCATTTTCTTCCTCGGCCAAAAAAAGGTAAGGTTCTCGAACTTCATTCTTTTGATTTTTACACACTATTAAGTTTGTGAACATCTTGTAGTTTTTGTATTTGTGTTAATTGATTTTTAGATTTGCCAATTTAGGGGTTGATTGAGTTTTGATTTGGAGAGATTAGGGGATCTTGAATGAGATTGAGTTTTTTGGGTTGAAGAAAAGAGATTTGGGGAAAGGTTGTTTTAGTTTGTTTGATTTGTATTGTATTTTGTTTTTGATTTAATTAGCTAACTAAAAAAATTAAGAATTGGAGGATGAAATGATTTCAAAATTTAGGGATTTTTGGTTAAGGAATGATCTGGGCAATTGTGGGCTTGGGTATTTGATTTAGATTTTGTACAGATTTTATAATTTAATCCCTAGGTTTTTGGTTAGTATTATTTTACTCCTTGAATATTACTCTTCGTTTTCTACCTTTTACCCCTTGCATATTATAGCTTGACCCCTGAATTTTATTTTTTTTCTTCAATTGAATCTTTTTTTTTTTTTGTAACCCCAATTTTGGGGGAGGTTGCCACTCTTGAATTTTATTAATATATAAAATAAAAGATGAAGGGGGACATAAACCTTACCTTTATATCATACATAAATTTAAAGCATAAATTAGGAGTACTACTCCCTTTACATCCACTGACTACCTGCCCTACAAATTAATTAATTTTGTGAATACGAATAGAAGGTAAACCTATTCTATTTATCCTAATTTCTCCTCAAGCCATTTGAGGCAAAGTAGACTCATGAAGATAAACAACTTGGCATTCTTCTTGATGAGCAACTCCAACATTTGAAAGAGCATCCGGCACACCATTACCTTGGCGAAACAATAGAAGACACTACAATTACCCTGAATGCAAAGACTTATGCAATTCACCTCCTTTAGGATAGACCATGGATAGCTAGACTTCCCTGCCAAAACGTTAACCAATAATATAGAGTCTGATTCAATATCAAAGTAGGAAAAACCATGACTCACACATAATTTGACTCCAAGGAGTAGAGCTTTGGCTTCTCGTTGAAGAGTGATAAGCGTCTAGTTTGCATATTTCTTAGTGTGTCTAGATTAGCATTTTATGTTAGTTTTTAGGGTTTAAATAATGAACAATAGTCACTTTTATGTCTATTTCTTCCAATCTTGAGTTTGTAGCTAAAATGTGCAAATGAGTGGTTTAATATGCAATTCTTTGTGTTTTGTAGGTTTGAGCTATAACGATCATCACTTTGGATCAAATGAAGCATATTGGGATGATATTTAAAAGTGATTTGAAGTTGATGAGAAGTGGCAAGAGAAGGGACTCAAAGATGTGGCATGAAGAAGCAATGATAGAACAAGAATTGGTAATGAAAGGGTTTCACTGCACCGATATGTTTTAGTATTTTGGCAATATCTAGAGCTAGAGATGTTGAATTAAGATGATTCTAGAGGCAGTTTGAAGCTTAGATAATGGGCTACAATTCTTATGAAGACCTTGAAGTATGATTCTCACGTTTACAAGGTCAAATTGCCACATTACTGAAGCATTCTTGTGCAGCGATGCTCTTCCAACCACATCTCGGTTTTTTGGCCATATCTTTGTGTACACAACTCCAAATGACCTGATTTTTGTGCTCCTGGAAAGCTAACTCAAAGGGCTATAACTTTTATGTTCAGAGAAAAAGCTGGTTTGGCCAACTTTCTGACCGAACCCGCGGCTGAATCCGCGCCGCGGGTATGCACCGCGGGTACGGTCAGAAAGTTATTAATTGAAGCCGCGGCTGTATCCTCGCCGCGGGTTCCAGGCGCGGGTTCGGGGCACAGACGTACGATTTTGAGGCACTTTGGGGCTATCTTTCAAGGGGGCAATTCATACTCCTTGTGGAATGGTGAGACTACATCTTAGGAGGGTTTTAGAGTGCTAGAAACACAAGAGAGAAGCGTAGCATAGCATAGAGAATAGCAAGGGTCTCTCTTAGAGAGATTTTCTCTCTTTGAGAGAGCCACCCCTTTAGATTAGTAAATCTCTCTATAGAATAGTGCTATTTGGAGGATTCTCTTGTACACATCAAGATTGGAGGAAGAATAGAAGATTTGAACTTGTTCATCAATCAATAAGTTTTCTTTATTCTATTTTTGTCTCTTTCTTGATTTATATGGATTTGTCTATTAAAGTTTTGATCTTTTATGTGAAATCCACCATGGGTACGTGCTAAATTGTTAATCTAGGGTTAGAGGAAACTAATCGACTTCATGCATATGACTTGATTATGATTATTCATGTTATCTTGTGCTTGTTTGTTCTCTATTTTGGATTTGCATGGATTTGTAGTTGCTTGATCACCAACTATGAATTGATAGTTGTTATTATGCAACGAGAGTTGGTAATGATAATGGAAAAGGAATAGCTGAAGTCTAGGTTGCATGTCACACGAGAGTAGTGGTGCTCCTAGGTGGGTCAATTAGGCAATTCATGTAGCTAATGAACCAATACTAGTGTCTTTACCACGAGAGTAGGAAAGAACTAGTAGGGAGGTAATCGTTAACTTGTCACGAGAGTGAAGGTTAAGTATAATTGGAATTGGATCCTAAACAATACAAGAATCCATGGCATGAATTAATCCATTCAATCTTATGCTTGGTCATTAGTGGAATCTATTCCCTAGTGTCTTAAGATTACGAGTTTCCTCTAGATATTGTTATTTTATAGAGTTGTTAGTTTAGCTGTTTATTTTCTACTTTGATATTCTCATTGTTAATTGGTTGTTTAGATAATAAGTAGAGCAATAAAGCCTTAATACTTCGATAACCTTTTCCCTGTGGGATCGACCCTGTTACCCTATACTCAATACGATCTGTGCACTTGCAGTATATAGGGTAATTAGGTTTTATAACTCGATTATTTGTGTGTGATATAATTGGATTATTTGCTATATTTTTAGACCTAATTACACGCCTATCAAAGAGATGTTTGCACTCCAAAGGAAAGCAAGAATGCCAAAAGCATGTTGCCTGTAAAATCCCTAAGCACTCCTCCTCTTCCACTTAGACTCAGGCTCCCTTTTGAACATCCATCCACATTCAACTTTAACCTCCCTGTTGGTGGCAAAATCTACTTCACCATCCTCCATGCAATCTTCTTTTCATGGCGAGATACCATATCAACCATTTGACTCCAAGTAGCTTTCCTAGGAAAGTCATTAAAATGCACATAATAAGCATCTAAGATATCTCAAAATACCAATTCACAAACTATCCCACATCCTAATATTCTTCCTTCAAAGAAACCCATATTTCGCACTTTCCATAAGTTCCAACAAATAGCAATTGGAGTGATTTGAAGAAGAAAGTTCAGCCTCTTATTTTGAGCTTTAAGTTTCCACCATTTCATCATTTTTGCTCGTAGACCACAATTTTCCATAGGAATTCCACGTCCTAATCCAAAGAAATGCCATACCTCCAAAGCCAATTCTCCAGAAGAAAACACATGTTCAATATTCTCAATTCTTGGATTCACACAACACCTGCATCTAGATGGAAAATGAAAATTTAATCTGGCCAAAACTCTATTTTACGGCAATCTTCTCCTTAATAATCTCATCATAAAGAAGGAAACTTTGGAAGGAATCTAAGAGTGCCACAAATTAGAATAAAGAAAAAAATAATTCCTACACCTCCATAAATGATTAAAAGCTGAGGAAATTGAAAATTTACCTGATTTCAAAGGGCTCCAAATCATAACATCTGAGAGGCTTCCAGAGAGAACTTCAACCTGCAAGATAGTCTCTACAACATCCAATGAGAATCATTGAGACAAAAGATGCACATTCCATTCCCCAGTACCCACAAAATTCAAAAAACCAAGCCCTGGAACCATATTGACTCTATGGTATAATGCATTAGTACCAACCCAATTATCAAACCAGAAGTGATAGTCCCCTCCATTCAATAACCATTGAATATTAAGTTCAACTAGAACCTGAACATTCATCAAGTGCCTCCATACTGGGGACTATACACTGATATCTCCCCTTGAACCGGATGAATACTACGACAATATTTAGATCTCATGAATGTAGATCACAAAGACTTCCCTTGCCTGAAACTCCACCACAATTTGCATGAGAAAGCCATATAAATATCAACCAAAGATCTAAATCTAGCCCCCCCTTCACTCAGTGGATAACACAACTCACTCCATCCAATCCAATGAAACTTCTGAACCTCTGAAGAATGATTCCATAGAAAATTAGCATATACATTTTCAATCATCCTAAAGAAGCCCCTAGGCAATGTTGAAGTAACTAGCAAATGTATTGGAATGGAGGATAGAACATGTTTTATTAAAGTCATTTTCTCTCCTATGGAAAGAAGCCGAGAGTTCCAAGCCAACACCTTGCTCATAACATTTTAGCACACACTAACATAATGTGATAGTTTATTTCGACCAACAAATAGAGGGTAACCCATATACTTAATAGGAAAACCTTGCTTGCTAAACCATGTAACTCTCTCAATAACCCTAACCCTTGATGAAGGAAGATTAGGGTGAGTCAAAAAACAAATCTTCTAAGAATTAATCAACTGCCCCAAGTCCAATTGGTACTTCTCTAACACCTTCACAACCTTCCTTAGAGAAGCTATAAAAGCATTAGTAAAAATCATTACATCATCAGCAAAGGCAAGGTGAGAAATTGGAGGACATCCCACAGGCATTGAATAACCCACATAAGCTGGTTGTTCTACTAAATTATTCAGCCCTCTTGATAATACCTCAGCACTGATAATGAACAAAGATGGAGATGATGGATCTCCTTGGCGAAGGCCTCTTGTGGATTTAAAGTATTCATAATTGGCACCATTAAATATTACTAAAAAACATACATTTGAAATAAGCCTCCAAACCATATCTATAAAACATTCACCAAATCCAAATTTTTGCAAAACATGAATTAGAAACATCCATGACACTCTATCATATGCTTTAGCCACGTCAAGTTTAATAGCCACATTTCCTCCTCTTGCCTTCTTTCCAATTTGATGCACCATTTCTTGAGCTAACAAAAAATTATCAGTAATGCTTCACCCCTTCAGAAAACCACTCCACTGCAGAGAAATGATTTTGGCAAAATGGCCGCCAATCAATAAGCTAGAATCTAGTATATTACTTTATTTATAAAATTACATAAACTAATAGGCCGGAAACTAGAGAAGTTATAAGCGTTTGGTACCTTTGGAATCAAAACAATGGAAGTAGCAGTAATCGCACAAGGAAGACTAGCAGCACAAAAGAAGCTAAGTTCAGCTGTATAAACATCTTTTGCTACTATCTTCCAACAATACGTGAAAAACTTCCCAGTAAAACCGTCAGGATGTGCAGCACTTTCTCCATCCATCCCAAAGACCACCTCACGAACTTCATTTTCAGATGGATCATTTCCAAATCAACATTATCCTAAAATGCAATGAGCTTCGGAATAACATCAATAAGCTGAAAATGAGCTAAAGATAGCAAATAAATTCAAGAAAAAACTAACTACCTCTTGACCAATAGCCTCATCCTCAGTCGACCATTCACCATTTGCATTGCAAACTCTATGGATAATTGATTGCAATCTTCTTTGGCACACAACTAAGTGAAAGAATCGTGAGTTCTTATCTCCCTCTTTAAGCCATGCTTCCAAAACACTTCCTCTAAAGCAAGAACCTAACATAGCTCAACTTTAGCTTTATTAAGCTTCTCATTTGCCTCCTCAAAATTATTTTTTTCCAACTGAAGCTCTGCTGTCTGTACATTAGTTTCTGCTAGCTTGACATGGTAAAAAATATTCCCAAAGTAATGGCAATTCCATTGTTGGATGGCTCCTTTAACCATTTTCAGTTTGCTGCACAATACAGTTAATAAAGATCCAACAGCTTCCTACTGCCATGTGTTCTTTACAACCTCCAAAAAGCCCTCCTTTCTAGTCCAAACATTGATGAACCGAAATGCATGAGGTTTGTTATCTAACCTCGAAGAAAAGTTGAGCAATAGGAGGGCATGGTCTAACGGCTCACAAGCTAGATGTCTCACTGACAACGTTGCTATTTCCGCTGCAGGTTCATTGAGCAACACTCTATATAGCCTCTTCCATATCCTAGCTCTTCCCCTACGATTGTTGCACCAAGTGTAGGATGGTCCCGAGAAGCCAGCATCAAATATTCCGGCCTCACTAGTAAGTTCTGAAGTTCCAAAGCTTCATTTGGATGAAAAGGTTTGCCATCCTTCTTCTCCTAATCGTTAACTACCACATTAAAATTTCCACAAATCAGCCAAGCTCCATGAGAGGGTTTTACATCCAGCAATTCAGACCATAACACTTGTCGCTCTTCCGTAGTACATTTATCATGAACCCAAGAACACAACATAACGTCTTGTAGGTATGGGTGTTGAATCTGAACCGACAATTGTTGTGCAGAACTTGCAACCATTGAACAATTAAAAGGTTTATTAAAGAAAATCCAGATGTCTGCAAATGGATTAAACTCCCACAATCAAACTACAACCTCAACCGAATGCTACCTAGTTTATTCTCAGGGATTTTAGGTTCACAAACTACCAATACTTATATAATATACAACATTATTATTTTCTTTAAACGTCTAAATTGAGGGCCTTTAGCAATCCCTCTAATATTCCAAAAGAGTACCTTAATCATTGGATAACAATTAGAAGGAATTGAGTGTGGACTTCCCAGCTGATCGAAGCTATCTATCAAAAGCAAAAGCTGCTCGGATACCACATTTCTTCACCACTTGAAAGTCTAGTCCCTCTCCTGCATCTGCTCTATTGTAGACACCAAATTTTGACACACCGCTCATTTTTTCAACATTGGGGGCACTTTTATATTTTTTGGAATCAAATTCTAATTTTTTAATAAAAGGAGAACGAAATCAGTATTTTCGGGGGGACAAAACAATAATTTTTAACTGTAAATATTTTTTCAGTAGTTTTGGGCTTTTAAATTCATATTTTGTACTTTCATACATATTTTTTAAATTTTTGTAAATTTTTTTGAGTTCAACTGATATTTTTTTGTATTTTGCTAGCACAAGGGCAAAATGGTAATTTCACCTCACATATACCATTTTTGCCCATTTTTTAGAACCAAATTTATTTTTTAAGTTTGTAAGCATGTTTCTAAATTTTCTTTATTTTTTGGAGGCAATTGCTATTTTTTTCTATAAATACCGAGTTCAGGAGTAAAATTGTCATTTCGTATCCCAAATGCATTTTTTACCAATTTTTGAGTCATAAATGCATTTTCTAGGGTTTTAGGCTTATTTTTAATTTTTGACAATTTTTCGAGGCCAATAGCTATTTTTTGTGTATTTTTGTTCAACCAGGGGCAACATCGTTATTTTTTATTTTAACCCATGTTTCACCAATTTTGAACCATAAATGAATTTTTAGGGTTTTAGGCTTAGTTTTAATTTTTGATAATTTTTTGAAGCCAATAGTCATTTTTCTGTGTATTTTTGTTCGACCAGGGACAAAATCATTATTTTATATTTTAACCCATTTTTTACCAATTTTTTAGTCATAAATGCATTTTTTAGGGTTTTAGGCTTATTCTTAATTTTTGATAATTTTTCGTGGCTAATAGCCATCTTTTTGTGCATTTTGTCATTATAAGGGCAAAATTGTCATTTCACACCCCGAACGCGTTTTTGACCAATTTTAAGCTCTAACCTTAATTTTGAAATCTATTTTGAATTTTTTGGCAAATTTTGGAATTTACTTGTCGCACCCTAAAATGATACACGGTGGGGTCGTTGACTATCGCATCCCAAAAGAACGGTCCGATCCGGTAACCCTTTTCGAAAATAAAGGTTTTTTGGAAAAACCATGTGTGTGTGATAAAAATCAAGTTTTTAGTAAAAAATGTGTTTTTTAGGAAAAATGGTATTTTAAAAGATAGTAAGGCCGAGACTAAAAGTGCGACAGTTTTAGCCAATTGATTTTTGAAAAAGGGTTTTATAAAAAAAATGGAGTCGCCACTTGGTATTGGTTAGGATGTACCAAGTCACCCGAAAAAAAATCATTTAATAAAACAAAAGTAAAATTTTAGAAAAATCATTTAAAATCCTTTTCCGACTCCGGTCTACGAAAAATGAGAAAAAAAGGTTCGGGAGTCATATTTGAAGAAAAGGAAGGCAAAGGCTTGCGCCTAAGGCACCTTTTCTACCTAGCTGAGGCTAGTTGCGAGATTTAATCAAAATTTCCTAAAGTAACCCTAAATTCTATTGCGTTTGGATGTGTCCAAATGAATGCAAATCCTAAGTCTATATGTGGAAATCGAGAGGGTCGGAATGTTCTATTGAGGCTTGGTAGGGATTATCACATTAATTGCAAAACCCGAATCGATACCTCGAGGGAGTCACGAGTATCTATGCAAAATGCGATGCAAAAAGAAAAGAAAATAATAATATATAGTAAGTGAAGAAAGAAAATGGGTATGCAACATAACAGGTACGGGGAACTAATATCTCGTGACTGAATGTTTCTACTCACGGAGAGGGGAACGGCATGTACACCACCGCTTCCCACGTGAGTAGGCGACTATTTCTAGTCGGATCACACAAAATGACTTAAATTTTAAGTGAGATGCAACCTAGATGTCATGCATTTGAAGATGTGTCAAAAATAAATAAATAAATAAATAATAATAATAATAAAATCATACAAAATGGAAGGAAAACTAAAAAATGTGTGAAGTGGGATGTAAAATGCACACGAGTGCACCTAACACTAAGATGCCCTAAGGGTCTAGCATTGGACTAGCCCATTCTAAGAATGTCTCACTAGCGTTGGACTAGCGGGGAAGCGAGAAAATCACACTAGCGTTGGACTAGTGTGGTGACAGAACAATAAAGCTAATAAAAGCATGAATTAAAATAGTAAAACATGAATCAAAGCAACTAAACATATAAAGACATATAAAGTCAAGTAGGAGCACATAACACATAGACATAATATTTTAGATGCAAAATCCTAAGGAAAGCGATAAAATAAGCAAGCACATAAACACGCAATAAGCACACAAGTCCTAACTATTACACCGGAAAAATTAACTACAATTTTAGGGGGAAAAGGGTAGAAATGACCTATTTATTACACTTGCTATCTAAATAGAAAAATTTTGCTAAAAATACGATGTAATCTAACTGTTACATCAACAAGCTAAATACAAATATTTGTAAAAATGCGAAAAGAAAGTAGTCTAACTATTACATTGGCTATTTAAGTACAAATATCAGCTAAAATAGTAAAATGCCTACATATTATACTTTTGGAACAATTAAAAAAAATGAAAGTCGACTTAATGAATCAACCAGTACTCAAAAAATAGATAAAAAATCAACACAACACATAAAAGCATCGAAGGGCACATAAGAAGTAATTTAAAAAAGAAACGAAAATACCTCTTCTTGAAGAGTCGGTACGAAGTACTATCAAAATGAACATATGAGTCAAGGTACCACTAATTAAAGCAATAAACCATAAAATATGAAATTTTAACAAATTGGGATAAAATGTAGAGCAAAATGTAAACCTAAGGGGTTTAAGGGCAAAATTGAAAATTTAGACCACTTAAGGGGTAAAATTAGAAATTAAACCAAATTGGGAGATTAAACTGTAAATTCGAGCAAGTACAAATCAAAATGCAATTAATTCAAGATATAATTGAAAGAAATCAAAACCTAGGGTCAATCTATATTTATTAAGGACATAAATAAATAATAATAATAATAAAATAATATTTACTTTTAAATAAATAAAGTGCTAAATTAACTAAAGCAAATTGCTTAACTTAAGTAAAATAACTGAAAAACATCATCCCTAAAATCAGTTACAATTAGTTACCTTAAATTCAAAAGACTAAAACAAGCAAAAAATACTAAAAGTAAGCAAACTTTCAAACAAACCCACATCATAATAATCGGGTTCTTCTTGATCCGAGTTCGATTCCCCTAATCGATTTTTCTTCATTTTCTCTTCGCCTATTTTCTCTCTCTCTTTTTTTTTTTTTTTGTCTCTCCAGCTACTCTCCAATTCTCTGTTTCCATTTTGTCTCCAGCTTTCTGCTCCTCTCTCTATTCCTATGTCTTCCTCTCATTTCACTCTCTCTCTCTCTCTCTCTCTCTCTCTCTCTCTCTCTCTCTCTCTCTCTCTCTCTCTCTCTCTCTCTCTATTTTCGAATCCCTCTTCCTGCTTCGTTCTTCCCGTTTTCTATTCTTTCTTCTTCTTTCTTCTCGCGTTCTCCAGCTAATATTCCCCCTCTCTCTTGTCTTCTCACTCGTTCTCTTTGATTTCTTCTCTCTCTCTCGGAATTAAACATCCCAAAATTGCTTGGGTTTCTTCAACCAAAAACTCCAAAAAAAGCTTCCCTTCCCCCCAAAACAGTTTACTTCCTTAACATTTCAAGTTTAGCCCCCAAATTAATCAAATCTCAAAACAAAAATTCACTAAATAAAAGAACAAAAAAAAAAAAGAAATGGAAGAGGGTGAGAGAAAGTTACCTGAGGCAAGAGATGGGAACTTCGACAGTGGCAGTTCCTGGTGGAGCAACCGGCTGTTCAGTGGTTATTCGTTGTTGCGGGTTGATGGTTGGTGGCGTTGCTAGTAGTCGATTTGGTTCCTGGGGAGACAGATGGTGGTGGTTCGGTTAGGGGAGGCTGGTCATCGCTGTGTGGAGGTTGCTGTGCTTTGATGGAAGGGATAGGCAGCAGGTGGCAGAGGAGGTTTAGGCATGAGAGGCTATTTTGTACTAATGAGTGAGTTGTGGGAGACAGAGGTGATTACATGGTTGTTGCTGGTTTGCTTGGTTATGAATTGCTGATAGATAGAGATATGGTTTAGGGCTTCGGGTGGCGTGTGGTAGCTTGGGCTGGCTGGGGGAGTGGCAGGGATGGTGGTAATGTGAGCAACGGTGGAGGAAACTTGTTGATTGTAGGACAAATTGATTGGTGATGTTTTTGGCATGGGTTTAAGGACTATGGATAGGCGGTTGCAGGGCTAGCGATGGTTTGATCTAGCGGATGGTGATAGTTGAAATTGAGGGTGCTTTGATGACTTTTGATGGGTAATTTGGGAGTATTGTTGTAACACTCTAGAAATTCATGCAAAACCAGTTATTTTGTATTATGTTCATTAGAAAAAAAAAAACAGGAGGGCCAAAATTAGTGGAAAAAAAAAATAAGGAATGATTTTCTATTTTACTAGCATGTTGTACCATTTCCCTTAAGATTTGTACCTAGAAGTCTTGCAATATTAATTATAGGATAAATGACAAAAAAATCCCTTCTAATTACAATTAGCCAAGTGTGGTCTACCATGGTAAGAAAGTCAAGATCTACATTTGGTTTTGTCTTGCTTTGATTGGTCCAAGTGTTGCCCAAATTTTTCTCTATTTCTTTTCTTCTTTACTTAGTTAATTTCTCTCGTTTTCTTTCACTCTTGGCTGGCTCCTCTCTTCTCTCTTTTCTCTTCATTTGCTTCATTTTCTTAGAGCTTTTTACTTCCATTTGATCACTTTTCATCCATAGAAAGTGAGTTAATCTTCCTCCTAAGCAAAGATCTTGCCTTATTAAAGGTATTCACCAAGAACTCCTCTTCTTATTTCAAGTATAAATTTGTAGTTTTGTAGCTTTTCAACCATGTCTCTATTGTTAAGTATGATTTATTTAAGCCATGAAAAATGAAGTTTTATTCCATTAATATAAGGTTTATGGACTTGTATGCTTGTAGATAGTGATTTAAACTTGAAATGGCATGAATTAAGGATGATTGGGTTGAAGAACCTTGGAGTAGATTATGTGTTTTTGTGATAAATTTGGATAAAATTGAAGTGAGTTTGATGTGAAATTGGTAGAACTACTTGAGATTTGGGTTGTTTGGATGTTTTTCTTGCAGGTTAAAAATTTTGGGTTAATCCGATTATAGGGGAAGTGCTGCCGAAATTTCGGTAAAACCTAATAAATAAAAGTGATTAGGCTATGATTTAAAGCTTTATAAGCTGTAATTTAGTGATTTGAACGTGCAGAATTTTCATAGACGAACCATTAGTGAATTAAACCTTTCCGAGCGAAACCCTAAAAAGTTAGAAAACCCTAATTTTGAAAACCCTAAACCCTAGGGTAAAACCCTAAACTCCAAAACCCTAGAAATTTAACCCTAGAAAGACTTGGGGTATTTCTTGAATTTCCTTATGAAATTTATGACTATTCTCTCTTGAATTTCAGGATACGGAAGTGAGACCCAACCTTATTGCGAGATATTTTCTTAGGCTTCAAGTGAGTGTTCTTATGTGTGCATGTTGCATGAAATGCCATGTTAAACTTGACATTATTATTTGATGAAATGTGTTACTTGAGGAAAGATGTGTACTTTATCACATCTATTCCGCAATGTGTTACATGCTTTCACCATTAAATGTGTTAATTGTGCTTGAGACTTCCGTGACTAACTTCACCGTTACTTCACGGTTAGTCAACCCGGTCGTGCTTGGGAGGTTATAAGGTGCTGGGTGTTTTAGGGCGTGTTGTTTTTTCCCTAATTAAGTTGAATTCCTCTAAGAGGCCAACTCTGGATTGAACTTTCTTGCTTGTTGGCCCTTCCAAGGTTGAGATTACTCCCTGGATGTGGTAGCTTGTACGGAGGTTATAAGGTGAATGGTGGGTAGGGTACTTGCTTGTTTATACTGGTATGATCCTTGGCGAGGACCTAAGCTATTATCTCAGTCCGAACGTCTTGGGTACATGTTCAGTGCTTGCTACTTCTGCGGTTGAGCTTGCTCCCGTAGTTGAGCCCCGTATCTGCCATTGACTACTTGTTAATTAAATTGTTCACAAATTGTTTATTTACTCGTTAAATATTTTATTGAACAAAAATTATCTTTTACTGGTATGGGTGCATGACTTGAGCACTCACTGGGCTATTATAGCTCATCCCATTTATTTGTTTTCTTTAACCAGGTTTCCAAAACTACTAAAGCTGGAAAAGCTGATTTTGGACCTTGTACATGTTTTGTTTAATGTATTTTGATAGCCTAAATGTGTAGGCTTTTATTGTAAATATTACTTATATGTTGGGATGTAATAACTCTTGTGATGTTTATACTTTCAAGTAAATTTCATGAATGTATTTCTTTAAGAATGCATTTTATTTTGAGCTAAGTACACTTGGATGTTTGAGCAAGTGTATGTTTGAGTCCTGGCGAGAGCTAGGTAGGCAGTCCGCTAAGCCCTTTGGTGCGCCTCTGGGTAAGGTGGGGCTGTCACAATTGCAGCTTGGCAGTAGTGGGTTGAGGTGGATAATGGTAATTGTGGGAAGTTGGTGATGTCGCTGGAGGTGGCGTTGTTGCTGGTTGCTAATGGTGGTGGGTTGCCGATCAATGGTGATGCTGGATGGTTGTTGATGATGGGAGGTTCTGTGGTGGTTGCTAGGAGAAGTTTGACAGACGAACTGGTTGGGTTGCAATTATGGTTGGCTGTGAAGCTGAGTTGGTGGTTGCAGGATTGTTAGGGGGCAATGGGTGATGCGTGGCGAGATAGGTCTGCTGAAAGGTTGATTGGCTGTGAATTTTTCTTGTAGGTTTATAATGGCGGTGGAGCCACTATGGTGTTGGAGCTGATTTGGATGGGTGGTGTGATTGAACTGTTTTTCTGTAGGTGTTGGTGATAGAGACAGGGGAGATTGGGACTAAATTTATGCAATGGTGGTTCAAAGGGGGCTGTGTTGTTGGGTCTGGGTTATGTGTTTGTAGGTGTGGTGACATTGGTTGAACCATTGGCTTGGTAACGAGATTGAAATTGGTGGTGGAGCTACAGTGAAAATGGTGGTTTTCAGGCTAATGGCGACTAATGAGCTGGGGTGAATTGATGGCAGATTGTGAAGGTTTTGGGTTTGAGAGTGGTGGGAATTACAAGGTCTTGGTGGTTCTAAGGAGATGCGGTGGTAAATGGTGTAACACCCTAGAAATGCACTTACAAGAGACATTTTTCTTATTTAGGGTTAAGTGTTAATCCTTGATTTATTAGTTGGAAGATTTCTTGAGTTAATTAGGTTAATTAGCTAAAATTTTCATTATTAAGCAAGAACACCTAAGTACTAAAGTTAGAATAATTTTACTTGACCATTTAATTTGTATTAGTGTTTAAATTTTGATTAGCTCATTTTACTATTTTCTAGTCTTTTGACTACTTGAATTTTAGCTCAATTTTACTAAAAAATTTCACTTATTTTCTTGCTTTATTTTCTTTTTTCTTGGCTGAAATTTTTTCTCTTTCTTTTCTTTTTCTCTTGGCCAAAAATTCTTCTCTCTTCTCTTTTCTTTTTGGCTGAAATTCTTTTTCTTTTTTTTTCTCCTTATGGCCAGATTTCTCTCTCCCTATTTTACTCTGTTTTTGCTTTAATAATTTGTGTCTTAATATTGCTAGTATTAGGTGATAAGAGGTTAATGAGTTCTACCAATCAAATTAATCCAAGTTTGCTACTCTTGCATTAAAAGACTACCTTTTTACTTTATTCTTGTTAGGTTTTAATTGGTTAATCTTTTTCCCACCTTTTCTTTATTTCTTTTCCATTTTTCCTAGCCTATTTCTTTCTCTTTCTTCTCCTTCTTGGCCGACCATCTCTCTTTCTCTTCTTCTCTCATTTTGCTCTCAACTTCTTGAAGTTTTCTCTCTAAAGTTTGGGCAAATCCACCATAGGAAGTGAGCTTCTTTCCTTTCTAAGCAAAGTTCTAAGCATATCTAAGGTATTTACTATGAACTTTTCTTATTAATTTCAAGTTTTAATTAGTTTTTATGCAAGCTTAAACCAAGATTCTTGTTGGTACTACTTGGAGAACTTAGTTAGAATTGGAGATTTACTTGCTAGATAAAGTGTTCTTGTGGTTAGATAGACTAGTATATGGCCTTTAAACCTTGAAATTTCATGTGTTATATGTTGTTTGGTTGAAGATTCTTGGAGTAGAATTCTTGGAATTTAGTGGAATTTTGATTGAATTTGAACTTTAGTTGAACATAAAAGTTGTAGAACTTGTTGAATTGGGTTGGATTGTTGATTTTTCTTGCAGAAAAAAATTTTGGGTTAGTCCGATTTTAAGGGGAAATGCTGCCAAAATTTTTGTAGAATTAAAAGAAGAAAAATTGACAAGTGAGATTTTAAGCCTAGAATATGTTCAATTGAGGGAAATTGAAGTGTAGGAATTTTTAGAAATGATCTAGTGATAGATTAAATTTTCTTAGAATAAGTAAACCCTAGAAACCCTAAAACCAAAACCCTAGAAATAAGTGGGGTGTTTTCTTGAATTTTCTTACTAAATTTACTAGGGTTTTAATTGAGTTTTCATTATATTATTTCTTTTAAATTTCAGGGTCCGAAAATGCATCACAACCATTTTACGAGATATTTTCTTAGGCATTCCAGGTGAGTGTCTTTATGTGTGCATGATGCATGAAATGTTATGTTCTACTTGTAAATATTATGTTACACTTGCAAATATTATGTGATCAAATGTGCTATTTGAGGAAAGATGTGTACTTTATCGCATCTATTCCGTAATGTGTTATATGATTTCACTATTCAACGTGTTACTTGTGCGTGAGACTTCCGTGACTAACTTTACCGTTACTTCGCGGATAGTCAACCCAGATAGGCTTGGGAGGTTATAAGGTGCTGGGTGTTTTAGGGCGTGACGTTCTTTCCCTTTTGAGTTGTGAATCCTCAAAGAGGCCAACTCCAAATTGAACTTTCTTGCGTGTTGGCCCTCCTAGGTTGAGAGTACTCCCTGGATGTGGTAGCTTGTACGGAGGTTATAAGGTGAATGGTGGTTAGAGCTTGCGTGATAAAAACTGGCATGTTCCTTGATAAAAGACCTGAGCTATTATCTCGGTCTAAATGTCATGGTTACATGATCAGTACTTGCTTTTCCTGCGGTTGAACTTGCTCCCATAGTTGAGCCTTGTATCCGCCCTTGACTACTTGATAATTAAATTTTCATATCTTGTTTATTTAACTTATCGATTATTTATTTACTAAAATAATGAGTTCTTGACATGATTGCATGACTTGGACATTCACTGGTTTTTTTAGGTTAGGTTTTTAGGGTTTTCCATGAGTTTTTCTCTATTTCTTAGCTATTTCTTCTCTTTTATGATTTTAATGTCAAATTGTGTAAATGCATGATTTAAAAGTGTTTTTACACCATTTTGTAGGGTTTTGATAGCTTCAACTCGATTTCAATTGATTGGAGTGCAATGAAGAAATAGGCGAAGAAGAATTGGAATGGAAACAGTTTGGCAGCTTGGACATATTTCAGTGTTTTGGTCATATCTAGAGCTAGAGACATTGGATTGGGATGAATCTTGAAGTATTTTGAAGCTAAGACAATTTTCTACAATTCATACGAAGACATCAAAGTCCAGTTCTCACGTTTCAATGGTCAAAATCCCAAGTTACTGAAGCACATTTGCACTGCGAGGCTGTTCCGACCAGTTCTTAGTATTTTGAGTACATCTCTGGCCACAGACCTCTAAATGATGTGATTTTTGATGTTTTGGAAAGCTATCTCAAGGGGCTACAACTTTTGTGTTTTAAGGAAAAGCTAATTCGGCTGTCTTGGAGGTCAAATCTGACGTAGACAAACCGCGTGACAACCCGCGCGCGATTTGTGCTGCGGTTTCCATTCAGAAATTAAGTGAACAAACCGCGCGACAACCCGCGCGCGGTTTATGCCGCGGTTTCTTCACAGAATCTGCAGCGTATTTAGCAGCTAAACTGGCCATTTGACGAGGGAGAAGAACCCTAACTCGAGAGAAAACACACACACGCCGCACACACCTCAAAAACACATATTTTGCACATCTAGAGTGATGTAGGGAGGAGAAAGCAAGAGTAGAGGGACAACTCAAGGTCTTCAATGGTGAAAGCAAGAAGATTTTATCAAGATGCAAGGGAGGATTCAAGGGGGCTGCATGAGAATGAGCTTTCTCTTTCTTTCTTGTCTTTTGTTAATTTTATTCTTGTAATTATGAATTGAGTTTATGATTTAGATGGGATGAACCCTAGATTCTTATGTCTATGATTTTATTCTTGGTTTAATGAAAGACCCACTTTGTTCTTAGATTTATTCATGAGTTTATTTGTGTTTTGGATTGGGATTTGCATGCATCCTTCAATTCAAGTATTGATTTTGTATGGGTATATCGAGAGATTGCACATATGATTAGATCATTTCATGAATAGAGAGAACTTGAATGAATTGCTAGAGATAGAATTACATGAGTTCTTCCTAAGTTGAGTTTTAGGATTAAAGCTCAACCACAAATGGAGTCCATTGATTAGAAATTGCATCTTTTAGGGGTTTTAATTGAGAAGAGATTCCAATTAATCAACCGAGAAGGTAGGAATTGTTTCACTTGAGAAAGGATATAATTCACATAAAGGACTCCAGGGTCTAAGCAATTGGGTTAATCATTAATCAAGTTAGAGTCTTGGCATGTTGGCTTAGGGGAATTCTTCATCTAAATTCACCTCTACTTTTGTCCATTCTCTCTACTATATTCTATATTGTCATTTAGTTAGATAATTAGTTTTAGCTAATTTGTATTTTCATTTAATTCGTCATTCACTTTGTGAGGTTAGATAATAGAAAGAAGGTTAATACTAGTACTCACATAGTCCCTGTGGGATACGACACTCGGTACTCCTGTACACTGTACTACTGGAAACGATAGGTGCACTTGCCTAAGTATCCATAGTATAGCGAAAGGGATATCAGCCAACTCCAAATTGAACTTTCTTGCGTGTTGGCCCTCCCAGGTTGAGAGTACTCCCTGGATGTGGTAGCTTGTACGGAGGTTATAAGGTGAATGGTGGTTAGAGCTTGCGTGATAAAAACTGGCATGTTCCTTGATAAAAGACCTGAGCTATTATCTCGGTCTAAATGTCATGGTTACATGATCAGTACTTGCTTTTCCTGCGGTTGAACTTGCTCCCATAGTTGAGCCTTGTATCCGCCCTTGACTACTTGATAATTAAATTTTCATATCTTGTTTATTTAACTTATCGATTATTTATTTACTAAAATAATGAGTTCTTGACATGATTGCATGACTTGGACATTCACTGGGCTATTATAGCTCATTCCTTTTATTTGTTTTCCTTTACTCAGGTTTCCTGAAAAATTAAAGCTGGAACGACTGGTTTTGATTATTATAGATGTTTAGTTATTGTAATAGCCAGACTGTGTTAGGCTATCTTTGTGAAAATCATGTATATTATGACATGTAAACTTTTGATGTGACTTGTACCCTTTAAGTAAATAATATGAGTGTATTCTATTTTATTCCATTTTATTTTAGTTTATTTATTTTGAGTTAAGTACGCTCGGATGTTTGCGTGAGTGCGTGATTCGAGTCCTGGCGAGAGCTAGGCAGGCAGTCCGCTAAGCCCTTTGGTGCGCCTCTGGGTAAGGTGGGGCTGTCACACATGGGGGTTTTGATGGGACTTTGCGACTGGGGAAGATTAGTTGCTAGCAGTGGAGGTTGGGTGAATTTTTTGAGCAGTGTGATTTGCGAAGGGCTACTAGTGGTCTTGGAAGGAGGTTGTGGCTAAGTGGTGACGGTGAAATTGAAGGGTGGTGAGGCTTTGGGTTGTAATGGATAGTAGTAGCTGTTTGAATTGGAGTGGCAATTGATGTGGTAGATGGTGAAATTGGATTGCGAAGGTGATTAATTGAGGTTTTAAAGAGTGGCAATGGACTACTAGTTATTGTGGTTGAGGGAGATGGTGGATGAGAAGGGGCGTGTGTGAGATTAGTGTGTGTATTGTGTGTATGTATGCCTGACTGCGTGTTTATATGACTGTGTACGTGTGTGTGTGACTGTGTGTATAAAGTGTGTGCTGAAATATGTGATTGTGTGTATGAAGTGTGTGTTGAAATGTGTGATTGTGTGTGTACGTGAGTGTGAATTGTGAATGCGAATGTGTACTGTGTATTTGTGTGTATTGTGTGTTTGGCAACGTATATGTTTGCTGGAATGGGTTTGTGTGTGTGGATGTACTGTGTGTAGTGTGTGTGTGTCTCTGGGAGAAACGTGTGTGTGAGTGCATGTTCTGTGTGTGAAATACTGTGTGTGTGAGTGTGTGTGTGGGTGTGTGTAAGATTGTGAGATAGGGTATGAGAGAGAAAATGAAAGAAGTGTATGGAAGTGTGTGTAGTGCGTGAGAGAGAAAGTGAATAAGTGTGTGAGATTAGCTAGTGTATGTTTTTGGTGTTCTAGGTGTAGGCTTGAAGACGTACTAGTGTGTGTTTTAGGTATTCTAGGTGAAAACTTGAAGATACACTAGTGTGTGTTCTAAGTGTTCTAGGTGAAAACTTAAAGATACACTAAGACCTAGTAGGTATTCTTGGTGAAAACTTGAACATGAATGTAGGAAAAGTGTGTGTTTTTGGTGTTCTTGGTGTAATTGAAAAACTAAAAACTAAAAAAATTAAAAACTCTCTCTAGGCTTTTTATTTTTTCCTTCTGGTTTTTTCTGATTTAAGGGGGGTATTTATAGGGCTAGTTTTTTTGGTCACTAAGAATACTACAAAATAACAAAAATGCCATCGGTAATAAAAATTCTAATTTTATTTAAGAAAAATATTTTTAACTCAAAAAATTAAAAATTAACACAAAGAAATGACAATAAATTCCAAAATTTGCCAAAACATTGAAAGTATATTTCAAATTAAAGGTTAGAGCTTAAAACTAATCAAAAACGCGCTCGGGGTGTAAAATGACGATTTTACCCCTGAACAACGAAAATACACAAAAATAGCTATTGGCCTAAAAAAATTACCAAAAATTAAAAATAAGCTTAAAACCCTAGAAAATGCATTTATGACTCAAAAATTGATGAAAAATGAATTTAAACTGCAAAATGATGATTTTGCCCTTGGACAATGAAAATTCACAGAAAAATAGCTATTGACCTCGAAAAATTACCAAAAATTAAGAATAAACTTAAAACCCTAGGAAATGCATTTATGACTCAAAAATTGATGAAAAATAAATTTAAACTGTAATTAATGATTTTGCCCTTGAATGCAATATTTGCAGAAAAAATAGCAATCGTCTCCGAAAAAATCAAGAAAATTTAGAAACATGCTTAAAGAATAAATTTGGAACCTAAAATGAGCTAAAATGGTGTTTGCGAGGCGAAATTACCATTTTTCCCTTGTGCTGGTAAAAATATAAAAAGATTACCAATTAAATTCGAAAAAAATCATAAAAAATTAACAAATTCGTATGAAAGTAAAAATATGAACTTAAAACCCCCCAAAGCTAATGGAAAAATATTTACAGAGAAAAATTACTATTTTACCCTCAAGATTATTGAAAAATTAGAATTTGACCTAAAAAATATAAACATGCCCCCCAATGTTTGAAAATAAATGGTGTGTCAAAATTTGATGTCTACATTACTGTCATTTTTTTTTTGTATTAATTTTTTTTTTTTTGGGTTAAAAATTTTTTTAAAATTAAATTAAAATTTTTATTACCGATGGCATTTTTGTTATTTTGTAGTATTCTTGGAGGCCAAGACAACTAACTCTATAAATACCAACCTAAATCAGAAAAAGGAGACAGGGAGCGAAAAAAAAGAAACCCTAAAACACATTTACTTTTATCTATTAAAGATCAAACACACTATTTCACCATAAACACACACATATAAGGCCGCCACATTCCATTGCTGTTCACTGTTCATCGCATCTTCAGACTACTGTTCATCATATCGTCTCCAATGTTTAAAAGGTAAGTTCTTTCCTAACTTTTCTCTTTGTTGATTTAATTTTCTTTCAGTTTCTATGTGAATTTGAAAACTGGTGTTTATGCAATTGGGATTTTAGTTTAATTTTGAGATTTTCTTTCTGTAAATTTTTGGGTTTGTGTCCCTGCTTCTAGTTCTACGTTCCTATTTCTGCCTTACGTTTTTCTCACTATCGTCTTCCCCCTGATCCTCAACCCACCACACTGCCAGAATTACCCATTAGCCCAGCCATCTCAAATCACCACTGGACCACCTTCAACCTTCCTCCATCTAAACTCACAACCACAAACTAGTAAACCCAGAAAACGTTACAAGCCACGTAAACAGCTACAATCTTCAATCTCCTCCCCCCTGCCTTTGCCAACACACGACCCAAACAAAATCCCTACCCAATTACCTTGGCTAATTGCAGCCCCAGAATCGTCCCAGCCCGTCTATAATCATCAGCACAAAACAACCTGAAATGGCCACAATCAAGCTACTATTGATACCAATTTGCACTCAAAACCAACCACCCAACCTCAAAACAACCTCAGAACATCCACTAAAACCATGAACAATCAACAACCCCTTATCCAACACCACTAGTACCATACAACATCCAAGCCGCCAGCATAGCCAAATGCCATCCAACTAACTTTACCCAAAGCCACTGGAAACAATCCAAGTCAGACTCGAAATCATCAACACATGCATCCACAAATGCAATCCATGACCTACAAAGAAAAAACAAAAACCCAAATGCCACCCATCAACCATTCCAACAAAACTGTAGAAATCAGAAACAAAAACAAGACTAGTAGCCCCACTCAAATCCAGCATTAATAAACCTATTTTCACAGCAAATAAAACCAGTCACCAGCTTGACCACACATGGCCTCCAAATCACAAGCCCAATTCACCACACTACCCTACCCACCCAAACAACCAAATCACAGTCATCAACAAACAAACAAACATCAGGCCACAGCTTTGCTTAAACTGCCAGGGACCCTTGCACTTGCACAACCATCATCAGTCACACCTATGTCACCACAAGACTCAGCCATCACAACCGCCCAAAATCTCCCTTGCACCACCTTTTGCAACCCAATCGCCTCTCCAATCCCTCTACTGTCCACCACTGCAGTTGCCCTTATGTGCCCTTGTTCAAAGCTGAGAGGGAAAGAACATAGAAGAGAGAAGGAAAGTGAGAAATAGAAAGAACAAAAACGAAAGAGGAGGAGAAAGAAGAGAAAACAGAGAGAGAGGAAGAGAGCAGAGAAATAGACGAAGAAGGAGAAAAGAGAAAAGGAAAAAGAGAGAAACAAATGGTTTCTAGAGAAAGAAGAAGGGAGACAGAGAGGAGAGAAAGAAAGAAGAAGAAGAGAGCGAGAAAAATGGAGAAAAACAAAGAAAAGAAAGAAAAGAATGGAAAGAAAGAAGAGAAAAACAAAAAAAAAAGAAAAAGGAAAAAGTAGAAGGAACGAGAGAGAGAGAGAGAGAGAGAGAAAGATGGGATTTGGGGGGGAATTTTCTATTTTTAGCAAAAGAAGAATCCGATTGGGGTGGCTTTCAATTTGTGATTTGTTAATTTTGCTCTGGTTTTAGTTTGTGATTGTTTCTTCCTGATTTTACAATCTAATCTTGTTTGTAGTTTAATTAGTTGGTTTAATCATTTAGGTTGATTTAAAATTCCATTTTTATAGGGATTTTCTCTTTCTAACTTTAAACGTAAACACTAATTACAGTTAAGTCCTTGAGTTTTGATTAGTGTTCTTATGCCTCCATGAAATTTTCATTTCTCTACAATTAAGTCCTCCATAGTTTCAGATTAACCCTCAAATTTTTTACATTCTTTCAATTAAGTCCCATAATTTATATTTTTTGTGCCCCGTACTTGTTAAAATTTATGTTTTGCCCCCCTAGTTTACTTTAATTTTACATCTCTACCCTAGGCTTATGGGCATTTCCAATTTACTCTTTAAGTTTAATAGGATTTTATTTTTTAGCTCGTTAGTTGCTAGAGTTTACATTTTACCCCTAACTTCGTTAGTATTTTACATTTTATGCTTTACTATTTATATCGTGATACATTAACATGTTTATTCATGTTTTTAAGCATTAGTATCGGATCTTCAAAGAGGTATCTCTATTTCTCGTTAATTTCTCTTTGTATGCTCCAATATGCCCTTATATGACTGTTTATGCTTTTTCTTCATGTTTTTCGTTTTACATATTTTTGCGTATTTATTTACTTCATGTCATTTGGTTTCAAATTTTATTATTAAATTTTTCTTATATTTTGCAAGATGTAATATTTTGTATTTATCTAGTCAATGTAATAGCTAGATAATATTTCTCATATTTTTATCAAAATTTGTATTTAGATAGTAAGTGTAATATATAGGTCGTTTTTACCTTTTTTCCCCTTCAAAGTGTAAGCTAAATCCCTCAGTATAATAGTTAGGGCTTGTATGTTTTTGCGTGCTTATGTGCCTAATTACTTTACTGCTTTCTTTAGGATTTTTTAATCTAGATATTATGTTTACGTGTTATTTGCTCCTATGTGCTTTTTTATATGCTCTCATATGTTTATTTGTTTATCTGCTTTATCAGTTTTATTATCCCATCACCACACTAGTCCAATGCTAGTTATGGCTTTTTACCGTTTTCCCGCTAGTCCAACGCTAGTAGGGGTTTCCTAGAGAGGGCTAGTCCAATGCTAGACCCTTAGGTCATTTTAGTACTAGGTGCACTCATGTGCATTTTATATCATTCCACACATTATTCCCTTTTAGTTTTTCATCATTTTGCATGATTTATATATATATAATCATCATTATTATCTATTTTCTAAGTATTTGACAATGCATGACATTTAGGTTACATTTCCACTTAGATTTTTAGGACATTTGTGTGATCTGACCAGAAATAGTCATCTAGTTACATGGGAAGCGGTGGATTGACAAGCCGTTTCCCCCTCCGTGAGTAAAAAGATATCAATCACAAGTTATTAGTTTCCCGTACCCGTTATGCTGCATCCCCACTTTCTTCGATCACTTATTATCTATATTAATATTTTCTATTTTCTTTTTGCATTTCGTTTTTGCATAGACACTCATGATTCCCTCGAAGTCTCAATTCGGGTTTCGCAATTAATGCGACAATCCAGACCAAGCCTCGATGGAACATTTTGACTTTCCCGATACTCACATTTAGATATAGGATTTGCATGCATATAGATATATCTGGACGCGATAGAACTTAGGGTTAATTTAAGAAAATTTGATTAAACCTCGTAACTAACCTCAGCTAGGCGGAAAGGGTGCCTTAGGCACAAGCCTTTGCCTTCCCTTTCTTCAAATGTGACTCCCGAACCTTCTTATCTTGTTTTTTCGTAGATCAGAGTCGAAAAAGGATTTTTAAATATTTTTTCTAACACTTTTTATTTTTGTTTGTTTAAACGATTTTCTCAGGTGACTTGGTACACCATAACTCAATACCAAACAGCGACTCCATTTTTAAAATAAAACCCTTTTCCAAAATTAGTTGCTTAAAACTGTCGCACTTTTAGTTTTGGCCTTATATTTATCTTAAAATACCATTTTTTCCAAAATAACACTTTTTACTAAAAACTCGATTTTTCAACACACACAGTTTTTCAAAAACCTATCTTTTCAATGACCCCACTAGTACCGTGCTAACCGATTTTTGGACGCGACATCTATGTTGATGCTTCCAAATCTGAATTATTCCCAATTACCGAAGGCTGTAAAACAACATTCCTTGGTAATAAATTCCCAACTGAAGACAAGATGTTAACACTCACTCCCAACTGCTCCCTTTGAGAAGGAACATTCTCTTCCTCCTCATCAACATCCTATCCTCAAGAGCTGTTTCTAGTATAACGGTAACTCCATGCATTGGATAACTCCATTGGTCTCCACATTTGGTTGCTCCATCTCTTTTAGATTTTCTTTATCAAAGACTTCCTTCGCAATCTGATTCTGCAATATGTCTTGTGCTTTCACAACCTCAGATATATCACCTTCTTGTAAGCCTTTTTCGATCACCTTGTTAACCCCTACTTATGTATTTTCCTTCGGTCTAGATTGATCAGAAATGGCAACGTGTTTCTTTGGAGTCCATTGTTGTTGCTTTTCAGGCAGTTTGTGATACATCTCCCCTCCCTTGTTTTTGTCGTAAGCTTTAGCAGAAAATTTACACCGTTCATTGGCATGCCCTAACTTCATGCAAGAAAAGCAGTGTGGGGGAATATTCTCATAAGAAATCGATTGCCAAAAACTAGATTTTCCTTGACCAATCCAAAGTCTGTGAGGCCGAGGTTTCAACAAATCGAGTTCAACACAAACTCTTGCCACACTTGGTCGTGCCATATCAACTGTAGATATGTCTATCTACAGAGGTTCAGTGATTTTTTTTGCAATGGAGAACAATGTAGATTTATCAAACAAATGAAACAGTAGATGATCAAAGCCAATCTACACCAGAGCAACTAAGTATTCCTCCTCCAAAGAGAATTCAGGAGTCCACTTAAAGACTCTCATTCCAAACCCTTGGAACACCCAAAACCCTCTCATCAAACAACGTTGGAAATCTTCTTCAAGATCAAATTTAATGGATATATGGCGCATATCCAATAAACCAAGAGAGACCTAGCCTTCAAAACCAATTGCCAAAAAATCCTTTCTCAAACTTTCCATTGATGGTCTGCCTCTATAAAATTTTCCAACCAATACATATTTTAGAGGTGCTGCAAGTTTTTGGATTTCCTCATCAGAGAAAAAAAGGGCAAGTTCAACTTTATATGTTGATGTCTCCTAGACCGGAATGATTGAAGATTGTTGTGCAACAACTGATGCAAAAGAGCGTTTCATTGCATCTGATTTCGATCAAGAAAGATCCATGTTAACAGCCATGCTACGTCCAGGCCATCCAAAAAATAGCAAGAACTCGACAATTTAGACAAATCTCCAGTAAGCAGTCGGAAATGGGAAACAAAAATTTGAAATTTAAAAGCCAAGAAGTGCGGAGGAAGAAGAGAGATGATTGATAAATATGTATATATACATCAATTGAGTCTTAAATAATTGCTATTTAGTTTTAAGTTGGTTGAAAATTACAATTTTGTACTTTAGACTTGTTGTAATTGTCAATTAACCCTAAGATTTGCTGTAATTTTTAACTGACCCCCTAAGACCTTGCTGATTTTTCAAAATTGACCCCCAGTATTTGCTATTTTTCAATTTTAGTCCTTATAAGTTTCTGGATTTCCAATTTTTAGTCCCTAATACTTGCTGGATTTTTCAATTCACCCCCTAGACATCGCCGTAAATTATAATTAACCCCAAATACTTGCTGGATTTTTCAAATTGCCCCAAATACTTGCTAGATTTGCCAATTAGTCCCCAATACTTTGCTGGATTTTCAATTCACTCCTCAGGCTTTGTAGGAATTTTCAATTAACCTTTAGAACTTGCTGGATTTTTCAATTTTGTCCCTAAAACTTGCTAGATTTTTCAATTAGCCCCTCAAACTTGCCAAAACTTTCGAATTGACTCCAAGATTGTCAAATTTCTCAATTTAATCCCTTAGGTTGTTGAATTTTCTTTTGGCCCCAATTATGTTGAAATAAATGCTTGGTCTTCTAATTTGGTTATATTTAGAATTTAGTTAATTATCTTGCTAGGATTTATGTCTCGTACATTGAATTTTCTATAGTTCACTATTTTGGGCTTTCATTGAGTGGAATTTACATGTTTACCCTTACGTTCAGTTAGAATTTACAATTTTGCCATTAGGGGCGTATCAATTTGTATTTTTGCTTTCTAGATGTTAGCACTCATTTTTTTATGCTTTATTTTACCTAGATGTGTTCCATGGGAGGTCTTCAACTCTTGATGGGCCTCCATTGTTTCTCCTTGGTGCCATCTCCATCTTCTCGTACATTACATATGTAACTCTATTATAAACAATTTAGAAAATAAAACCTAACCTTAACCTACACTATGCACATTACATGTATTGATTAAGAAACCTCGAGTTACATTCGAGGGGAGTTAGGTGAGAAAAGAATTACATTAGAAAATAGATAAGGCAGGAGACACAGGCCCTACTTTAAAAACCAATACAAGCCAACCATCAAAATAATAAAAATTTAACCATTTAATCATATTGGTCATAGTCCATAATCATCCACCATGCCATCAAAATAAATTTAACAATTGAATAATATAAACTTTTATTTAATTCAAATCATAAATCACACGTTCTAATCAAACTTGATTAATATCCTTGGATTATTCGTCTCAAAAAGGCTAGAGAAGATTCAGGGTTTCTAAAACTATCTTTCCAAAATTTTAACACTTAAAATTGGAAAGAGTTTTCTAAAATTAATTTTCTGAATTTTAACATTTAAAAGTGGAAAGATTTTTTCACAAAAATTCACACAAAATCATGCTTTTTAAAAAAAAATAAAAACATTCCGGCTTGGGTTCTGCTTTGAGCCGTGGGTGGACCACCCACTACTTGTGTTCATGACTCACAGATAGAACCTTTTGTTCTTGAGCTACAAGTAAAAACCCATGGCTTTGAGTCATGAGTTGAGCCGAGGGTCAAGTCCTGGGCAATGTGCCCATGGCTCAGATTTTGAAAACTACAATTTTTGAGCCACGGATCTAATCGCAGGCAAACATCAACGGCTCAGCCCGCAACTAACCATAGGGAAATTGCAAAAAATGATTTTTCTTGATGTTTTTCAAAACTCATTTGAACCAAAACGTATTAAAACCCTTTTAGCACATACAAACAATTTAGAAACCTCAAAGTAAATCATAAGAATTCATCTTAGTCATCAAAATAATTTAAACAATTAAGATATTTTTTAAAAATCAAACTCTTTAATAGTTCTAAAACGTTGTTGAGACAAATTGATATCAAGAATAAGACATCTATATTTATAACAATTAAATAAACATAAATCTTATAGATATAATCAAAGTAGGCTCTGATACCACTGTAAGGTAATAAAGAGAGTAATGCAATGGATATTTAAAATTTTATTACCTTAATCAAGGATCACTTTAATATAATCTATACGATTATAGGGGGTTTAGCATAAATACCTCAAGCATAGACGATTTCTATGCTTCAAAGGGCAAGATCCTTGATATCCGTTTCGCTATACTATGGATACTTTAGGCAAGTGTACCTATCATTCCTTGTAGTACAGTGTACAGGAGTACCGAGTGTCAATCCCAAAGGGACTATGTGAGTACTAGTATTAACCTTCTTTCTATTATCTAACCTCACAAAGCGAATGGTGAATTAATTACAAATACAAATTAACTAAATAAATTATCTAATCAAATCGCAATCTAGAAGTTAGTAGAGAGAATGGACAAAAGTAGAGGCGAATCTAGATGAAGAATACCCTAAACCAAATATGCTATGACTCTATCTTGATTAATGAATAACCCAATCACTTACACCCTAGAATCCCTTAATTAGGTTTAATATTTCTCAAGTATTAACCCCCTATCCCCTTGGTTGATTGATTGGAATCTCTTCTCAATCAAAACCCGAAAGAGAAGCGTTAAGTTTCTATGGATTCTATAGTTTTGGTTAGGTTTGAATCTAACCGGGGAGACTTATGTGATTCTATCTCTAGCAACCCATGAAAGCCTCTTTATTCAAGAGATGATCTAATCAAATAGGTGATTTCTCAATCCAACTATATGAAATCAATATTGAATCTAAGGATGCATGCAATTCCCAATTCAATAGCCAATAAACTCAAGAATAAATCTAAAACAAAGTGGGTCTTTTATTAAACAAAGAATAAAATCATAGACATAAGAATTTAGGGTTCATCCCATCTAAATCATAAACAACCCAATTCATAAGTACAAGAATACAATTAACAAAAGACAAGAAAGAAAAGAGAAAGCTCATTCTCATACAGCCCTCTTGAATCCTCCCTTGTATCTTGATAAAATCTTCTTATTTTGAACCATTGAAGCCGTTGAGTTGTCCCCCTACTCTTGCTTTTTCCTCTCTACATCTCTCTTGACTGTGTGCAAAAGTGTGTTTTTGATAGTCTTTGGTGCGTGTGTAATGCCCCCCCAAGAGGTAGGGTTCTACTTTTAAAAGATTCCACCCAAAACAAAGAAAATTGCAGGTTTTCGTGACTGAGCCACGGCACCATCTGCGGCACGGCCGTGTCCGCGACTGGAATACGTGACTTTCTGGTCCCATCCGCGGCGTCATCCGCGCCGCGGGTGACGTCGCGGATGCGGACAGAAGCTCAATTTTACTTCTACATCAGATTTGACCTTGAAGACAGCAGAATTAGCTTTTTCTCAAAACACAAAAGTTGTAGCCACTTGTGATATCTTTCCAACACAATAAAAATCAAGTCATTTGAAGCTCTATAGCTCGCGATATAGTGAAAATACTGGGAACTGATCGAAACTGCCTCACAGTATAGATGTGCTTCAGTAACTTGGAAATTGGACCATTGAAACGTGAGAACTGGACTTGGATGTCTTCATATGAATTGTAGACCATTGTCTTAGATTTAAAATGGCTCAAGAAGCATCTCAATCCAATATCTCTAGCTAGAGTTATTGCCAAAACACTGAAACATATCCAAGCTGCAAACCCATTTCTTTTCCATTCTTGTTCCACCATTGGTTCTTTGCACCAATTTGAGGGTTTCTTGACTTCAACTCATCACCAACTTTAAATCATCTTAAAATATCATCCAATTATCATCCAAATTTGTGACGCAATGTGAAAACCCTATGAAAACACAAGAATAATGCAAATAATTATCTTTAACACACGATTTAGCTATTAAGCTCAAAAATAAGAAGAAATAGCAAGTAAATAGAGGAAAACTCATGGAAAACCCTATAAACCTAACCTAAAAGCATACTAAAAACTAGTACATTTTAGCACTTATCAATCCTATTCGATGAAGATGTTAATCTACCACGATAGCTCTCCAAATGTAGAGCTCCAACGGTATCCATACGAACACAATCTTTAGGAACCTGTGGGCTTGCTTGCCTTGCCTTTTGAGTGCTAGCTCTATTGATTAATATGAAGTATACAAAAAGAATAAACCCTAACTATTAGGAGAGAGAGAAGGAGAGGAACGATTCTCCTCAAAGGTGGCATCTCTCTCAATTTTTCTCTTTCTAAAATTTGTCTTGTGTTGCATCAATCTTTCAAGAGTCAAGGCATGGACATATTTATATGAGTAGTATTCTAGTCTCTTAGGAAACAAAAACAATTGAAAACCAAATAGTTTTAGGAAGCTGAACTTAAGCAAATCCTATTCTTTTAAGAAGTCCTGTTATATAAGGAAACCAAATAGCTCTCTTAAACCTTTTAGGAAACTAATTTTCAGCAAGACTAAAAATATTTATAAGTAAGTTTTTTAAGTTAATTTATCTCATAAATTAACCTCAAAAGTATATTATACTTATCTTAATAACAATTTAACCCATAGACCAAGTTGTTATTGTGTGTGACCCATTAGGTTCCATTCACATTGGCAATAAGTACAAATTATAACTCATTAATTAATTGATTAAAAGCTAAATAAATTAAACACTTTAATTTATTATTAATTCACTAATTAATTAATTCATACTTATAAATCATGAGTGGCGTCCAGTAATGCACAATAACTACCCAAGTGAACAAGAAAATCATATGGTAGACTACACCTATCAATGACAATGTTACCATATAATTAAATCTTTCACCATATTATATCCCAAATTAGCCTAAGAGTGTAGTGCGCACTCTTTAAATGATTAATTAATGATTTATTGATCCTGAAATATAACATAACCTTGAAACGCTTTCAAGTCATATTTTCACTTTTGCGCAAAAGATTCTTTAAGTTATGTTTCAAGAAGTGGCCAATACGGGATATACTCTCCTATAATAAGGAGTGGTGAATCTTATACTAATTACTCACTATCCTTCCATGCTTCATACTATACCCAATTCCTACTGTATGGGCTACTCTTTTACGAGTACCGAGCAATAGAGTCAAAGCATAACAATACACACTCAAGATACTATGGTAATTTCAAGTCTAAGAATCACTTACACCACTGCTATTAAGAATACAATTCATTGGCATTATGAATGATGACTCCTGGCGGATCAATCCAATGAACTTATTCTCTAACAAGCATTCACATACCAGCTTAGGTGTCACACACCATAGTTGATGAGATAACTACTACCTACCATAAGTAGAGGCAAAGTATGTGCTAGTCTTTCCGTATTAATGATGTCCAATCTCATTATTACTACAACTAGGGATATTTCAGAATATAACTTTATGTGTAATGAGAGTCTTATCATTGTAACTCTTACAATCTTTTATACACAGTTAATATTTTATGGACTTTATCAAATAAACAAGTAATATAAATAACAAGTATTAAATGACAAAGAAAATGCCACATATATTAGTATAGCATGAAATAAGCATAATATATAAATCCTAAAAACCGACTTGGTTTTCGGGCATACATTAACAAACTCCCGCTAGCACTAAAACCAATCACCTGAGGTTTTAAGTCATAAGCATGACTATCATGCCTTTTCTAGGATAAGGCCATGGTGAAAGGATTAGTGACATAAACCATGTGGGAACTTCCTCTATCTTTATGTCATTTGTATCAAACTATTTCCATAAATAGATGGCGGCACCTAAATACATATTTGGATTATGGATGAAACAACAATATATAGGGTAATTAGGTTATGTAACTTGATTATTTGAGTGTTTGTTGAGGATTATTTGATTCGTTTTACTAGCCTAATTACACACCTCTCAATAACTACTTTTCCCAAAAATATTTAGCAAATTTCCTCGCATAAAGCATTGTTCTTGCCATTTCTTGGAAGTTTATCTACATTATTTTTAACCACTCTGTTCCATTGTGGAGTTGTTGAGAAGTCATGAATGATTCCTTTTTCATCACATTTGTGTTCAAATGGTGTATTTTGTATTATCCACTATGATCACTTCTTAATAAAATAGTGTAGCAACCTTCCTGATTTTTACTGTTTTGCACCATATAACAAATTTGTCAAAAACATCAAATTTATTTGCAAGTAGAATAATCCAAGTAAATCTAAAAAAATCGTCTGCACATAAAATAGCATATTGTTTTTTGACAAGTATAAAATGGTACACAAAACCCAAAAAATCTATACAAATCAACTGCAAGCATTGATCAATAGATACATGACTAATATTCTTAAATGAGTTTTTAGTTGGCTTTCTAAGTTAGTATGCATAACATAAATTTTTTTTCACACTTGATCTTTGGTAAGCCAGAAATAATGTCACTCTTAGATAATCTAGAAATCAATCCATACTAGCATTATTTAGATATCTGTGCAAAAAATAGATTTATACAAAACAAGTAATCATTTAGTATACTCAATATTTTTCTAATAAAACAAATGATATATACACTCTCAAATCTAAAAGCAATACAAATAATGCTCTTGAGTGATTGTATTTTTAAACAAACATCTCATGTGATTGAATTTAACATTATATTCACCATCACACAATTAGCTTAAAACAAATAAGTTAAATGACAAATTAATAACATGAAAAATATTTTTATTTCAAGAGATGTTTTGCCAATGCTTTACTTACCAATAATCTTTCCTTCACCATTGTTTTCAAAAGTGACAGTCCCATCATTCTTCTTCTCTTTGAGAGTAAAAAATAGTTTTTTCCCGATCATATGGTGAGAGCATTTTTCACTATCCACTAGTGATTTGTCTTTAAAGAATTGACCAACTTGTACTGAATTTAAAATTTTGACATTTTAGTGACTTCGTAAGCAATGACCAAGATTGCATTGTATTCGTGGGAGTAAGATTCCACAAATATGAAGTGACGTGTCTCAAATCCAGTTCAAGGACTCCGATCTACTACTACTACTAAACTAATGATAGTTTAAAAATCTTATCAAAAGACAAGGAGCAATAGAAACAAGTATAGACATGGATGCTATTATGCAAAATAAATGAATTTGGTAAGATTAGGGTTTCATAGTTAAGGTGGTAATCCATAAACAATTTAAAATTTTGAGAAAACAAACCAAACACAGAAATTAAGTAATAGGTGGATTTGGAGTAAGTTTAATGGTATTTAAATTCCTAGATTAAGAGAATTAAATATCAAAAATAAGAAAAACCAAAAGTCTACCAGATAGCTTAACATAGGGGTACTAGTTATAATTTGATGTAGAAAACTCAGGTTGGGGCACCATTTGTCATGTTTGAAACAAAAGTTATTGAGCTTTGAATTCATACAAAGATCTAACTCTACTTCATTTTCATTAAAGAAAAAAACTTGTAGGTCTTTGAATTTGCTAATAATCAGCCCTTGAATCTGCAAGATTTGAATTTCATAAAATTTTTGAGAACTTTAGGATTACAATTTTATGACACTTTCTTCTTGAAAGTTTAAGTCCTATGAATTTAGAGTCGATAGATATAGGTCTTATGATTAATTATTTGATTTTGGATAAACCAAGAAACATCTATTTTGTGAAAATACTGTAATATGAAATATAGTATTAGGACATAACCTATTTTGCATGAGGGTGGTATCATAAGAACTGTTGATCTTTGAGTTAATTTTCCAATGGTAAAAAGTTCATAATTATAAGATTTATAAAGATCCCAATATATGTCCATTAATGTAAGCTATGTCTATTTGGAAGTGTGCATTTTTTACAACCCAATTCTATAAATATATCACAAATTCCTCTAGAATAATTTGAGCTTTGAAGATTATCTTTTCACAGAAGTTTTAGAAAATTGAATAGAGTTCTAATAGTATAAGATGAATGTGAAAATAACTTGTATAACTCAAGCTATGATATTGTTTCCAAGCACTAGTTAATCTAAAAATTAAGAGAAAATGTGTAACTTGATAGTTCAAGCTGTCTTATACACTAATGGAGTCTCTTGAGTTTTAAGAAGCATAGTCAATATGGATCCGAACATTAATGTCTTGTTTGAATTAAGGTTATTGCAAGTGAGTTAGAAAAGTCCCAAGTTATGATTAAGCTTTTTTCCGATTTTGAACTCCTTGTAGTCTTTTACAAGTCTTACATGCATGTGTTTGCTTGAGCATTACTGAAATTTACATATATTACTGAAATTTATATATATATATATATATATATATATATAACTCTGTGGCCCGACAAAAAAGAAGTTGCGATTGCTTGCTGAAACAGTTATTCTCACCCCATGTTATACATGAAGAGTATGAAGGGCTGTCCCATGAAGTTAATGAAAGTTGGGGTTGGTAAATGTTTGTACTTTTGATGAACTTATATTATGACAATATATGTAACTAAAGACAATATAATTTCTTGTAATGGTAATAATTTTGTGCAAATATGAGTTGTTGATATCTGATGGAATGTAGTATTTGAATTTTTTTTAATTTGTTGTTGATTTTTGTTTTGTCAAAACCCATACACCGGGTGGATGTCAGCCCTAATTTTATTAATAAAATAAATAAAATACAATGGAGGGGGACATAAACCTAACCTCCAATAGCGTCATAGGAAGATCTTGTTCTCAAGTAAGGCAAACCTATCCTATCCAATTTAAGTTGCCATAAGACAATTTTTGGCAAATCGCTATTGGAAAAAATTCCTCTTTGGATAGTTAAAAATTTCAGAATTACATTTGGAAGAACAACCAAAATTAGCTAAGAAGTCCACTACAGAATTTGCCTCTGGAAAGCAATGAGAAATAGACTTATTTGAAGTTCTTTAGCTCTTCCGCCTCACGCCTTACCTCCCAAGGAAACTGCTGATTTTTATCAAGAATATTCACCAACACCTGGGAGTCAAGTTGTAGGCATATGTTTTGGTAACCCTGTCGCTTAAACAAACGAATCCCAACAAGCAACACCTTGACCTCTGCCTAAAAACTAGAGGCAATTCCAAAAAAAAAAGGAATATACAAAAAGAAGCTCTTCTCTTGAATCATGCAAAATATCTTCTCCCCCCCCCCCAACTCTCCCCAGGGTTCCTTTTAGAACAACTAACTGAATTTAAGACTAAGTTACCTAGTTCCGGCTTTGTGACAGCCCCACCTTACCTAGAGGTGCACCAAAGGGCTTAGCGGACTGCCTGCCTGGCTCTCGCCAGGACTCGATTCGAGCACGCACTAAAAATTTGCAATTCGGTAAAAACTCGTAGATACCAACTGTGACAGTTCTCAGGGTCACATAACATTCAAAACTTAAAAGTAAAAGTACGAGTTTCACAAGTTACATTATATACGTTCACTACTACAATAATATCTCAAGTAGTTTCTATCAAAATCCTACCAAAATCTACCCTTGAATCCTCACCACCGGCTTTGGAGATAGGAGCCTGTTTAAGGAAAACAAATAACAAAGAGTGAGCTATAATAGCTCAGTGAGGTTCCCACACATGCAGATACGGAGGCAAACCAAGAGAGAATAAGTAAGCAAATAACATGTGTCACAAAATCACATAGGAAAATAATTAAATAAATAATTATTTAAACAAGGGAGGATACGTTCCAATCACGAGAGCAAGTACTGATCGTGTGACCATGATAGTGAGAGTGGATTGCCGGTTAAACCTGCATTTTCAAGCAAAAGCCCTATCCGCCATTCACCTTATATCCTCCTGGAGTACCGTCCGACCCATCCAGGGTGAGATCTCACCCCGGAGGGCAACAAGCAAGAAGGTTCAGTCCGGAGTTGGCCTCTTTGAGGATTCACAACTCAAGGAAAAGAACCACAAGCCCTACAACACCCAGCACCTTATATCCTCCTGGTTACCGTCCTACTAGACTAACCGCGGTATAACCACGGAAGTCCAGCCAACAAGTTTAATGTAGTGAAAAATTCACAAACAAATATATTCACAACAGGTAGAAATTGTGCATGTAACAATTCACGGGGTAAGTGCGATAAAGTACACACTTTCCCTTCATATAATACATTGTAGCAATTCATGAATATCAATAACACATGGCACATTGTGACAAGTCACCAGCATCAAGTGCAAATAAAATCACATTTTGAACATGTATCATGAATATGTGAAGAAACACTCATGAGCAAAAGTAAGGGAACACTCACATGCACAAGAAAAGGGACACTCACCTGGAACGCTTAAGAAAATATTTCGGAAAATGGTTGCGTTTCACTTTTGGATCCTGGAATTTATAAGAAAATAATCTAATGAAAACTCAATTTAAACCCTAATCAACTTAGAAAGAAAATTCAAGAAAAACCCCATTAAATTCTAGGGTTTTAGTTCTAGGGTTTAGGGTTTAGGGTTTAGGGTCTAGGGTTTAGGGTTTAGGGTTTACCCTAGGGTTTTCTAACAAAATTTTGGCATTATTTCCCCTTAATTTTTGGCCATCCAAATTTGTTTTCCACCAAGATTTCAATCATCAAACCCATAATTCAACAAGTTCTACAACTTCTTAGTTCAATCCAAGCTCAAATTCAATCAAAATTCCACTAAATTTCAAGAATTATACTCCAAGAATCATTATCCAAATCCGCACAGGGTTGGTTTTCAGCCAACTTCAGGTCATTATTGTGGTCAATACGTCCAGAACTAAGGGATTCTAATTACATGGTTTTAAAGTACATTTATAGGGCTACAACTTTCGTGAAGATCATCAATCCAAATTCCAACTAGAACAGGTTCGAAATCAGCCCTCAAGTTGGCTCATCATCAAAACTGTTTCACGCAGAACCGAATTTTCAGCCAACTTTGCAAACTTTCTGCGATTAATACACAACGAACCACAGTGCAAGCCTTATACCGTTGGAAAGCCCTATCAATCTAGTTTCTAAAACAACAAGAATCACTCGAATCCAAGTTATCTATATCAAGTTATGAACGTTTTACTAAAACTGGTCCAGTATGACTGTGAAAGTAAAACTTGTACAAAACCCTAAATAAAGCTTAAATAAAACTTAAATAAACTTGAAATTAATAGCAAAAGTTCATAGTACATACCTTAAACAAGCTTAGAACCTTGCTTAGGAAGAAGAAAACCTCACTTTCTATGGTGGAATTTGTCTAAAATTGAAGAGAGCTCCAAGAAAATGAAGAACAAGGGAGGGTAGAGAGAGAGATGGAGAGAGTCGGCCAAGGGAGTAAAAATGGAAGATAATTTCGGCCAAGAGAGAATAAAATGAAAGAGAATTAGGTCAAGAAAGATTAAAAGAATAAAAGAATAATGGGAAGAAAGTGCAACCAATTAGAACTAAACAAGAGTCAAGCTAGAGTGTAGATATTTTGGCAAAATAGGTACTAGTTGGTTAAATATGATTAGTGCAAAATTTTAATCATCTAACACTTAACACTTGGCAAGTTTTGTGACATAAAATTTTAAAACAAAAGAGAGGAAAAAGAGGGTAGGAGGGCCGGCCATGAGGGAGAGAAAAAGAGAGGAAATTAGGTCAAGAAAATGGAGAAGAAATAAAGAAAATGATGGAGAAGAAATGGACCAATTATAATAAGACAAGAAGCATGTTAGGTTGTATGCTTTTAATGAATGTTGGCTAACTTGGTTAAATTTGATTAGTGAAAATATTGGTCACTTATCTCATAGTAATTTGCAAGACTTTGGCACAAATTTTGAAGCAAAAGAGAGGAAGAAATGAGAGAGATAGGGGCCGGATTTATGGAGAGAAAAACAAGGAAGATTAGTGAAATTTTTGGTCAAAATTTGGAACTAAGACTCACTTAGTCAAAAGCCTTGAAAATGATGAAGTTAGTTAGTCAAAATTAAACACTATTATAAACTAATAGGCCAATAAAATTAACCCAAGTTTGGTACTTAGGTGTACCACTTAATCATGGAAGAAAATCTCATTTACTTAACCTAATTAGCTTAGGTAATCTTCCAACTAATAAAGCAAGGATTAACACTTAACCCTAAGTAAAAGAAATCTCCTTATAATGCACTTTGATTTCCCTCTTCTTTTTCCTTTCTCATTCATTTTTTTTTCTACTAATAAACATAACATAACTCAAATAATCTTTTTAGCACGAATTTCCGGGGCGTCACAGGCTTGCTCCAATGAATCATCTAAATGATCTCCTTCCTTGGGACCTCCACAACCAATTGAACAAGACACTCCCAACTCATATCCACCCACTTCCTTCCCAAAAACTTGATAGCAAAAGTAGCCTTCACATCACCCATAATAGATTTAATCACCTTAATATCTCTACTAACAATTACCTCAAACATAGCTTTATTATGACATTTCCAGATATGCCAACAAATAAATATGGGGATAATATGTAAAAGGAAATTTACCTGGGGATTAGAAGACCTCCTGAACCATCGAGATGCCAGAGACTCTCTAATAGTGTTTGCACGAGTCACTATCTTGAAAAAACAACGAAAGAAACTCCAAATCTTTATTGCTAAGTCACCTACCACAAACACATGGTTAATAGATTCCCCTACCGGCAGAACACAACATCTACATCTTGAAGGGCCCTGAACTCCCATTGTCTGCAACACATCAACTATTGGAATTTTATTTTGTACCAACCGTAGCATGAAAAGGAGGCTTTTTAAGGTATCTAAGGTACCCATAATTGCTCAAAAAGCGAAGACCTATTCTTCAACAACCTCACCAACTGAAATGCTAACGCTATGGAAAAATTCCCATGGGCAGTGGGAGCCTAAACACACTGGTCTAGGTCTTCAAACGTCGAGGGCTCAACTATGGAAATTTCCTTCAAGATTTCAAAACTACTTCTGGATCTCACCCCATTGCCATGCCCCATTGACCATAAAATTCACCACAGAATGAGACCACATTAAGCCTCCAGCACAAAGGCCCTAAGGCCCTAAGGCCCTAATCCCAAACAATTATCACACCAAAAGTTGCAATCGTTTCTATATAGAATCCATTTCATATTATGCTCAGCAATGCCCCTAACTTCCAATATGGGTTGTACCAAATTAGGGTGAACCTTTCCATAATATATCTATTGCAAAAATTCTCTCTGTAATGAATTCCCCTTTCTAAAATTCCACCACAACTTCATCGAGAAAGCTTTGAAGATTTCCACCAAAGATCGAAAACCCACTCCACCTTCTTCAAAAGGGACACACAAAGCCTCCCATTTTATCCAATGCTGCCTCCTATCCTCCTCATCCAAGCCCCACAAAAAATTGGCAAATGATTTTTCAATCGTGCGCAAAGCCTTCAAAGTAGGGTTAGAAGCAGCCAAAATATAAACGGGAGTGAAGAAAACATGCCAAATCAACATAATCTTACCTCCCAAGGAAAATAAATGATTCTTCCAAGACAAAATCCTTAACAACACTGCCTGTGATACCTCAGAAAAATATTCAAACTTCCTCCTGCCAGAATACAAGGAGCAGCCAAGATATCTAACTGGCAAAGCTTTAAAGGAGAATCCAGTTAGCTTGGGAATCTAGTGCCGCTTATATGCCTTCAACCTAGAATCTGCCAAAAAATAACTTTTCTGTTTGTTAATTTTTTGACCATAAAGTTGTTCATACCTGTTTAAACAACCTATAACTAGCCAAAGAGACTTTTTAGAGGCACTAGAAAACACCATCACATCATCTGCATGTGATAAATGTGTGACTCGGCAACAACCTCTCGGCACCTTAAACTCCACAAATCCCTTATTTATAGGGAGAGCATTAAGCATTCGGGACTGGACCTCAACCCCAATGATAAATAAAGCAGAATACAAAGGATCCCCTTGTCTCAGCCTCCTAAAATACCTAAAAAAGCCAACAGGCGAACCATTAATAATAACAAAAAACCAATTATTAGAAATAATTCTCCATACCATGTCTATCCAGCGTTCCCTAAAACTGAAGGCACGAAGAACTCTAATGATAAAACTCCAAAAAACTCAATCATAGGCTTTTTGCATGTCCAATTTCAAACCTACATTGCCCCCAAAATTCCTCTTCCCTATCACAACCATCAACTCTTGGGCCAACAAAAAATTATCGAAAATCACCCTCCTTTTCAAAGACCCACTTTGTTGGGGAGAAATAATCCTTGGCAAAACAGAAGAAAGACGATATAGAAGAATCCTATAAATCACCTTATTAATGAAATTGCATAAGCTAATCGATCTGAAATCTGAGAAATACTTAGTAGCATTGGTTTTTGGGATCAGGACTATGGAAGTAGATGTCACACTTTTGGGGAGATCCAGACCCACAACGAAACTAAAAATAACCCAATGCACATCATTTCCAGTAATGTCCCAAGCCTTCACAAAGAATGCGCAATAAAACCATTTGGACTAGCTGCACCAGGATCTATACTCTTGATTCTGAGAAACACCTCCTCCTCAGGAGGGGGCTCTTCAAGTTTACTGTTATCCTTCAAATCCACTAATTTTGGGATCATTTTCAAAGGTTCCACTGAGTTATCATCTCCCTCATTAGAGAACAAATACTGGAAGAAAAAGACCGCCTGTTGCCAAATTTGTTCATCTGAATGCACCCAGTCCGTATCTGAATCCTTGATTTTATGAATAATTGACTGTATTCTACATTGCTTCACCGCAAAGTGGAAGAACTTCGTATTTTTATCACCTCTGCGAACCACTTAATATGGGCTTTCTATCTCCAAAATCTCTCCTCCACTGCCAACTGAGACTGCAAGATATTCTGAGAATGATACAGATGTTCAAGGGCTTCCTCCGAATCATCTGTTGATATGATTTTAAGTTCCACATATGGATTGTATTAACTTGCATTGAGTTTAAAGTTCTATTTTTTTTCCTTTTAGTGAGTTTTTAAGCAATGACCAAGATTATTTGTATTTGTGAGAGTAAGACCTCACAGTGACAAAGTGTTGTATCTCAAATCCTATCCAAGAATTTTTGAATTTGGCATTATTAGGAAATCAATATACAAATATCAAATTGACGTAGCAGAATTTAAAATTGATTTTCAACTAGGATCATTGATTATCTATATAAAACGAGAACGCATATTTAATGACGTTATTAAACAGTTAACATGATAAAAGACACAGCAATATCAACTACAACAATACACGTGTCTTGCTTCTAAGGTATGCACATGAACACCTTCTTGAGATCCTCATTAGGATTGATCAAGATCAAATCAATATACTAGATCCGTTTGACACGCCACCAACACGAAAAAAATTGAATCAAAAAACTGCTTTTCTCTCTCTCATTTTCTATGAACGTTTTCTTATGTATTGTATTATGTCACATCTTGGTGTTTAAGACTCATTTATAGAACAATAATTAAAACATCTTGTTCAGCAAGAATTCAATAATAGGATATCTTATCAAATAAGATATTTAGTAATTTTAATTTCCTTCGAAAGGAAATTCTTCCACTATTATAATTCCTCCATTTATTAATAAGTCCTTAGAATTAATTATCTTACAAATTAATCTCATAATTATCTTATAATTATTTTAATCAATTTAATCCAAGAATTAGTTCTATTATGTGTGACCCTTTAGGTTCCTAATCACTTGGCAATAAATATAAATTATAATCTTAGAATTAATTGGTTTTAGTACAAAACCAACAAACTCCCACTTGGGCTAAAGTCAATTTAGTCACAAGGATTCTAAGATTAGATAAATTAAACAACTTTAATTTATCATTAATTCAAAATTAATTAATTCATATTTATAGATCAAGATTGGTCTATAACCAGGCATCATGGTTGTCCAAGCATTAGGAAAAAGTCAAGTAATTGACTTCACTTATCCATGAACTAGATTCTATGTAATTATTATCTTTTCATCATACTATATCCCAAATTAGTACAAAAGTAAGGTATAAGTGCTAACTCTAAATGTACTGATCATTATTCTTTCTTGTTCTTGAAATTCAACTCCTTTGCAATAAATTTAGAAATTTCCTAAATTTACTTACTCTTTTGCAAACATTTACAAGCATGGCCACAATAGGGATATACTCTTCCACTATTAGGAGTGGTGAATTCTATATTGATCATAACCTATCGATTTGTGTTTTCTATTATACCCAACTTCTATTGTACACATAACCAGTTATGGAATGTGGACTAATAGAGTTAAAGTATAACAATCCACACTAAAAATACTCTTATGATCTCAAATCAAATGATTACTTACACTACAGTCATGTAGAGATTATACCATTGGCACTCAAATAGTTAACCTTATGAAAATCTCTATACAGATTAATCCAGTGAGTTTGTTCTCCAACAATTCACCTATATATCATCATATATGCTAATCTATTTGCATTAACAATGTCCTTTATAGCGTTAATTGACGTGGTGTAGATTAGGTGTAGAAAATCAGGGCAATATACACTCAAAAGTCAAGTAATAAAACCTAATTTCCTAACTTTTACCTCAAGCATACGGGTTGTTGCAGTATAGGAAGTTAGAGTCGAATCCCACAAGAAACCAACTAAGTGCAACTACTAGAGATTTATCACTTTCTTTATTATTTTAGCAATGATTATTTTATCACTTGTTATTGAATAGCCAACAATTGGGCAGTTGGGATGTATGTGTTCCCATTTCTTGCATTAGAAAGTTAATTACTACCTTACAGGCATCCATCTCACATGTGTTTCGTCAGGCAAACAAAGTGGCAGACTGTCTAGCATCACAACCCTTGTCTCGGTTCCACTTGTTCTCCAACTCGCAATTACCTTGTATGGTCAAAAAGTTAGTTTACTTAGATAGCATAGGATTTCCTTCTATAAGAAATGTTAATGTAAAGGAGGAGTACTCCTAATTTATTTGCTTTAACTTTTATTGATTTGTGGTTTTTGTAGTTCCTTTGTATGGAGGTCAGGTGTGGCCCCCCTCCCAATCATGTATTATGCTTATTAACTTATTAATAAAATTGGGGCTGGCATCCCCACCCCGTGTACGGGATTTGCCAAAAAAAAAAACAAATATGGATTGGTTAGAATTTAACTAACAAAGAAAAACTTGTCGGAATGCAAAAATTCTTGTACAAAAACAATTATGGAATGAGTTCTAGGGTAATGAATCCACTAATAATCAAGATTAAGGTGTAGAGATTAATACTTGCTAACATGAACTTGTCTTGTTTAGGAGGGCAATTCCATTTGTTTCAAAACTTGTTTTCACAATGAATTGATTCAACTTACCTATTACCATGATAAAGTTGACTCTGCATGCATGAATTGCTTCATTAAATCCTCATAAGCATAACACTATTTCCATGTGTTAATACTATAGACACCAAATTTTGACAGATCATTTATTTTTCAAACATTGGGCAGGTGTTTTTTTTTTTTTTTTGTCAAATTTTAATTTTTCAATAAAAAGGGGGAACAAAATTGATCATCTTGGGGGGCAAAAATGGTAATTTTTACCTATAAAATGTTTTTCCATTAGTTTTGGGCTTTTAAATTCATATTTTGTACTTTCATATGTATTTTTTAAATTTCTATGATTTTTTCAAATTTAACTAGTATTTTTCTGTATTTCGCTAGTAAAAGGGCAAAATGGTAATTTTGCATCGCGAACACTATTTTCGCTCATTTTAGGTCCAGGACGATTGCTATTTTTCTGTAAATACCGCGTCCAAGGGAAAAATCATCATTTCACATTTCAAATGCATTTTTCACTAATTTTTGAGTAATAAATGCATTTTCTAGGGTTTTAGGCTTATTTTTAATTTTTGATAATTTTTCAAGGCCAATAGCCATTGTTTTGCATATTTTCGTTGTCTAGGGGCAAAATCGTTATTTTACATTTTTAACCCATTTTTGACCAATTTTGAATCATAAATGCATTTTCTAGGGTTTTAGGTTTATTTTTAATTTTTGACAATTTTTCGTGGCCAATAGCCATCTTTTTGTGCATTTTATCATTGTAGGGGCAAAATCGTCTTTTCACACCCCAAATGCATTTTTAGTCAGTTTTAAGCTCTAATTTTTATTTTTAAATCTTGAAATCTACTTTGAATTTTTGATGAATTTTGGAGTTTACTGTCATTTCTTTGTATTAATTTTTTATTTTTTTTTGGTTAAATTTTTTTTTAAAAATAAAATTAGAATTTTTATTACTGGTGGTATTTTTGTTATTTTGTAGTATTCTTGGAGGCTAAGACAACTAGCTCTATAAATACCCTCATTAAAATCAGAAAAAAAAAGGAGGAGAAAAAAATGAAAAAAACCCTAAACAATACACTTTTATCTATTTAAAAGATCAAAACACCTAGAAAAACCCCACAAACACACACACTTCAGCCATATTCATTTTTCGATTACTGTTCATCATTTTTCATTTACTGTTCATTCAACCATCAGGAAGGGTTAAGGACTATTCAAGACCTTCATCAACTTTAATCTTCATCAAGTAATTTCTTATCTTTTTTTAGCCTTAATTGTTGTTTGATTCATTTCTTTTATCTAATGTGATGTTTTTATCTGATATGATGTTTTATGATCTTTTGATTTTCTTTATTTGGTTTTTCGTTAATTCTTTCTTGGGTTTTTTTTTTGGGTTTTTCTGGGTTTTGGCTTCCTGCTGTTGTTCATCTTTTTCCCTCTTCCTTCACCCTCTCATAAATAGCTTTCAATCCATCCCTTCAACCATCACCTTCACCATCCCAATCATCCCCTGCTACCACAACAGCACCGTCTCAACCATGGCCCAGCCCCAAAACTGCTCAAATCTCCTCCAACAATTATACAAGCTCCAATCTCCAATTACTACCCAAGTCAGCCCCAAATTCCACCCATTTCCATTGTCAATTCACAACCGTCAGCAACCCAAGCAACCAAAAACATCGAAAATCAATCAAAACCCATAACAACCAGCTCCACCACCACCCTCTTCCGTCAAAGTTTCAAGCCAACAGAACCATCACAGCCACACGCGCCACCACCTACCAAGACCCATGAAAACCATTGTTAACCACATCCCCTGTATCCATCACCCAACATCCTCACCATCATTATCAAACCAAGAATTTCAGTCCCAAAACCAACCTCCTCCTGGCCCATAACCTATAGAATCAAGACAATACAAACAGCCCAATTCTATTTAAACATAGCACCATTGATGGCCAACAAAACTGCAGACTCAAAAACCAATTACTCACTCTAAATTAGCTCCATTTTACCCACTACCCTCACAAAACCACCTGAACTTCACCCCCTGTATCTCTTCTCAAACTCCACGCAGCCCCATGCCTGCACCCGTGTCTCTCTTCAACCCATCAACCCAAAACCTCAATCCTTCTCCCTTACCACCGAAAACAACCACATCAAGCATTCACAAGCCTCCAACCATTTCCCCTCCACTACCATAGGATCACCAAACCTGCAAAGAACAAAGAAAACGCAAAAACAAAAAAAAATTTTCCAAAGCCAAAACCATCATCGAACAACACGAACACAAGCACACACCTAAGCTCCAAAAGCCCCAAATCACCTGATTCCACCATCGCATCACCAACAGACCCCCGCAATTGGCAGTCAATCTACTACACAAATGTCCCCATACACACCATAATCTTGCTCACACAGCCATCAATGACCACTAGACTCTCCCCTTCTTACCGAAACCCCCTCCATACCACTGCACACCACTATCACAAGAGAGAACAGAGAGAATAGAATCGAGGGAGCTGGAGGGAATAGAAGAAGAGAAACAGTGAGAAAAAGAATGAAAAGAAGATTAACTCAGCAGAGAGGATTAGAAAAAAAAAAAAGAGAAAAATCCGAGGGTGAGAGCAAAACAAAGAAAGCAGAAATTCCTAATAGAGAAAGAGGGAGAAAGAGAGTGAAAGAAAGGAGAGAAACGAGACAGAGATAGGAAGTAGAGAGGATCCAGATAGAAATAGAGCAAAAATTGAAGAAGAAGAGGAGAAAGAAAGACACGAGAGAAGAACAAATTGGGGGATAATTTCTCTGTTTACAGAAAGGAAAAATGAATTTCGAGGGTAAATTGGGATTTACTTTGATTAGCTTTTATTTTAGTTTGGGCAATCTATGTTTTGTCTTAATTTAGTCTTTAATTCAATTTAAATTAACTAAGCCTATCTACTTTCCGACTTGTTTAATTCAGGTTAGCTATAACTTAGTTAATTAGTTTAATTGATCAAGTTAATAGAATTAATTGATTTGGTCTTTATTTTAATTGGTTTTTTTTTCTATTTCTATTTTGAGCTTTTCTTTTCATAATTCAGCAAACATTTGTTTTTTGGACCTTTATTATTGCTGGAATTTTCATTTATTTTTCTTTTGAACCTTATGTTGCTAGAATTTCATTATAAGTCATCTAGCTTTGCTGGAATTTTAAATTAATCCTTAAAACTTGCTGTTTTTTATAATTTAGTCCTTTATTGCTACCGAAATTTGCGCTTTGGTCCCCACGTATTGCTGGAGATCTTAATTTTTGTCCTTGTGTTTGATAAAATGACTAATTTACCCCCACTAACATTGCTAAAAATTACATCATCACCCTCAAACTTGCTGAAATTTAAATTTTTGTGCCTTTATTTGGAATTATATTTTTGCCCCCGATTTTGCTTTAATTTGCATCTTCACCCCTAGACTTGCACAAATTTTTAATATTTTATTTTTAGCCCCTTAATTTGCTAGAGATTTGCGTTTACCTCGATTTGTCAAAATTTACTTTGTCATATTTCATATTTTTATGCTTTATCGCTTTAAATAGTGGTACCTTGACTTGTTTGTTCATTTTGATAGTATTTTAGTACCGGGTCTTCGAGAAGAGGTATTTTCATTACTTTTTAATTTCTCCTCATGTGCCCCTATGTGCTCCTACGTGATTTTTGTGCTTTTCTTTTATGTGTTTCTTATTTCATGTACTTTTCGCATATTTTATGCTATTTAGTTTTGATTTTATTATTATTTGAAAAAAAAATGTAATAGTTAGATCACAGTTTCCTTTATTTTGGCCTATTTTGTATCTAGCTAGTCAATGTAATAGATAGATTCCATTTCTTACATTTTTAGCAAAAATCTTGTATTTAGATAGCAAGTGTAATAGATAGGTCATTTTTACTTTTTCTCCCCTAAAATTGTATCTAAAGCCTCCCGGTATAATAGTTAGGGTATGCGTGCTTCTATATGCTTATGTGCTTATTTGTTTGTATCGCTTTCCTTAGGATTTTTGCATCTAGATATTATGTTTACGTGTTATGTGCTCCTACGTGCTCTAATATGTCTTTATATGTTTATTTGCTTTCATATGTTTATTTATTTACATGCTTTATCAGTTTTATAATTCTGTCACCACACTAGTCCAACGCTAGTTGTGGCTTTATCGTTTTCCCACTAGTCCAACGCTAGTGGGAATCCCTAGAAAGGGCTAGTCCAATACTAGACCCTTAGGTCATTTAGTGATTAGACTCACCACTTGCATGCTTTTTCATCTCATTTCACATACTTCTTTTCTTTTCTAGGATTTTCCATTTTGGCATGACTTTTGTTTATATAGTACTAATCTATTATCTATTTTAAGTAAACATTCAGTACACAACATTTAGATTGCATTTCACTTAGAAATCAAGTCATTTGTGTGATTCGATTGGAAATAGTCGTCTACTCATGTGAGAAGCGGTAGATTGACAGGCTGTTCCCCCCTCCGTAAGTAGAAAAAGACAAGTCACGAGTTTCTTAGCCCCCCATACCCGTTATGTTGCATCCCCACTTTCTTCGACCACTTATTATCTATATTACTATTTTTCTTTTCTTTTTTCATTTCATTTTGCATAGATACTCGTGACTCCTTCGAGGTCTCGACTCGGGTTTCGCAACTAATGCTATAATCTCGACCAAGTCTCGACGGGACATTCCAACCCTCTCGACACCACACTAGATTTAGGACTTGTATTCATGTAGACACATCCAAAATGCGATAGAATTTAGGCGTTAATTTAGAAAATTTTGATTAAAACTCGCAACTAGCTTTGGCTAGGTAGAAAGGGTGCCTTAGGCGTGAGCCTTTGCCTTCCCTTTCTTCAAATGTGACTCCCAGACCTTTTTCTCTCATTTTTTTCGTAAACCGGAGTCGAAAAAGGGTTTTTAAATATTTTTTCTAAAATTTTTTATTTTTGTTTTATTAAATGGTTTTTGGGTGACTTGGTACACTCTAATTCAATACCAAGTGGTGACTCCATTTCAAAAATAAAACCCTTTTTCAAAATTAGTTGACCAAAATTGTCACACTTTTTTGTCCCGGCCTTATTTTTATTATTTTTTCTAAATAACACTTTTTCAATAAAAACTTGATTTTTCACACATGCGCACGGTTTTTTTCAAAACTTGCTTTTCAAAAAGGGTCAACGGACCGGACCACCTTTTCAGGGCGCGACAAGTACTTAAGCTCAAATATTCATTTTCCATTATTAAGAACAAACTCAATTGAATCTTAACAATTAAGATGTTTTGCATGTGATGGCCTTTCATATACAAAGATTAAAACTTGAATAATTGAAGAAACAAAAACAAGAAATGGCAAGTTTAGTCAACTACAAGTCTTAATATTGATTCATTAGTTTCATCCAAACCCTAGAAGTAGGAATTTAGCTAAATATAGTTGTTTCCAAATCAAAACATGTTAATTGAAAACAATTAACCATAGCAATCAAGATAAATGAAAGCTACAAAGTTAAAGAAAGCTTATTCAATATAGGAATGGCTTCAAGAACTTCTATTTCTTCCACAAGAGTTGCTACAAAGGTTTTTTAACAAGAAATTCTCTCAAACTCACAGTATCTCTATTATGAACTAAGAGTATTATAGTAATTCTCTACAATTTCTCTAACTTAGCATGCTCTAAACTCTTTACAAATGACTTCTATTTATAGACAAGAAACCTACAAGTCATTTTCCAACTTGCAACTACATTCAATGCATTGAAATGACGAAGATACTTCTTGATGGTCTATCTTGGCATAAAATTCTTCATTTGTGTTCCCAATGAAATCCTCAACTTGCAAAACCTTGTCTCAAACTCGAAAGTTTGCAAAAATAGCTAGAAGATGAAGCAAGTTGTAACAGTCGAAATCTAGAGGTCGGTGTCAATCCACAGGTCAGCTAACCCGCGAATCCAAGGGACTAGCCCCACTTGACCCTGAGCTTGCTGATCTGTTCTTCCACGTGTTTCAGTCTTTTTCCATTCATTTCCATACATTTTTGCTAAATTTTGCATTTTTCCCAAATTTTGCACAATTTATTTTCCAATAATCCTTCAATTGTTCAATCCACTTAACCACTTTGATTTTGATGCTCTTTGACTTCCATTGGTCCAAATTGAGAATAAGTGTGGTGAATCTACAAAGGTACATAAAAATTGTGCATTAAATAGCTCAAAATAACAAATTTGCATCAAAAACCCTAATTTTGAAAATAAAACCCTAATTTATGAAAACAAGTCATTTGAAGCAAAAATTATTATAATTCCACTAAAAATACACCAAAAATACATAGTAACATATATAATAATATTGACAAATTTTTCACTTATCATTAATACTATTATTATGGATAGCTTAGGAATAATAACAAATATTATTCTAAGGACGTTAACATTAAGAAAATACATAAATTTCAAAATGATAAAATGCAATATAATCGTTATTTGCATAAAACAACCAAACATAATAGTTTGTGAAATTACAAGTTATTCTCTCACTTTGACTAAAGTCAATCATTCATGTACTCTGTACAGAATGAATATACATGACTATCATATTTCTTCTGGGATAATGGTTTAGTTAGTAGATCAACTACATTATCCTCAATGGGAATCTTTTCTGTCTTTACATTGTTTCTACTAATTTATTTTCTTAAATAAATAGTATAACCAAAATACTCGTTTGAATCATAGATAAGACTATAAGTTCAATAATGAACTTCTATATCCAACCCATGGCCTTTGTTGTAGAATCTATTGTAGAGTTTATCTTAGAACTCTTCTAGCTAACAACGCTACTATTCAACATGAACACGAATCCAAATTGCAATTTATTATCATCCTTAACAAATTAAATGTTCGCATTTGTAAGCCCATACACTTTTTATGACCTCCATAGACTGAAAATAATCAGTTAGTCCCTTAATACTTATGGATATTCTTAATAGCTATCCAATAACATTCACCAAAATTAGGTTGATTTTTACTCGTAACACTTAGAGCATAAGACACATAGGGTCTTGTATATAGTATAGCATGTGTTATAGATCCTATTGTAGAGCATAAGGGATCTTTTGCTTGCTATAATCTCAAAAGGTGTCTTAGGACACATGTCTCTCAAAAGGGTAATCCCATGTCACATACACAAGAACCCTTTCTTGATTGCTTCATGCTAAACTTCTTTAACATCTTGTCTATGTACATGTATTGAGGCATTCCAATCAACCTTTTGAATCTATCTCTATAGTTCCTAATTTTTAGAATAAAGGTTGCCTTTCTTAAATCTTTCATGCAAAAATTCTTAGACAACCATAACTTTTACTTTTTGAAGTATTGATATGTCATTTCCATCAACAATATGTTGTTCACATAAAATATTAAGAAAACTATAGTGCTCCCACTCACCTTCTTGACTATACAAGGCTTGTCTTCGTTTTTTAGCAAATCAAACTCTTTGATCATCTTGTCAAAACGAATGTTCTAACTCCTGGATTTGTAAGTAACCATATTACCATCCATATCGGTTTTTGTTTTAAAGGACCCATTGCACCCTACAGGTATTGTAACACCCTAGAAAATACATACAAGAATAATTTAATCCATGTACGACTATTAGTAGAAAAATATATATAGAGAAAAGAAAAAGAAAAGGGAAAATCCGAAAATGCACTTACAAGAGACATTCTTTTATTTAGGGTTAAGTGTTAATCCTTGATTTATTAGTTGGAAGATTTCTTAAGTTAATTAGGTTAATTAACTAAGATTTTTCATTATTAAGTAGGACACCTAAGTACCAAATTTAGAATAATTTTATTGGACCATTAATTTATAATAGTGTTTAATTTTGACTAGCATATTCCACTATTTTTTAGTATTTTGACTACTTGAATTTTAGCTCAATTTTACTCAAAAATTTCACTTGTTCTCTTGCTTTATTTTCTTTTTCTTGGCTGAATTTTCTTCTTTCTTTTTCTTTTTCTGCTTGGCTGAATTTCTTTCTTCTTTTCTTTCCTTATGGCCGGCTCTCTCTTCTCTTATTTTTCTCTCTTTTTGCTTTAATATTTGTGCCATAATATTACTAATTACTAGGTGTTAAGAGAGTAAAAAGTTCCACCAATTAAATTTGTCCAACTTAACCACTAATGCCTTAAAAGCATAAACCTAAACTTGACTCTTGTTATGTTTTGATTGGTTATTCTTTTCCCACCTTTTTCTTTATTTCTTTTCTATTTTTCCTAGCCTATTTCTTTCTCTTTTCTTTCTTCTTGGCCGGCCATCCTACTCTCTCTTTTCCTCTCATTTTGCTCTCAACTTCTTGAAGCTTTCTCTCCAAATTTTGGGTAATTCCACCATAGAAAGTGAGCTTTTCTTCTTCCTAAGCAAGGCTCTAAGCTTGTTTAAGGTATCTACTATGAACTTTTCCTACTAATTTCAAGTTTTAATTAGCCTTTTGTCCAAGTTTAAATCTAGATTCTTGTTAGTACTACTTGAAGAATTTAGTTGGAATTGAAGATTTACTTGCTAGATAAAGTGTTCTTATAGTTAGATAGACTAGTAAATAGCATTTAAACCTTGAAATCTCATGTGTTATATGTTGCTTGGTTGAAGATTCTTAGAGTAGAAATCTTGAATTTGAGTGAAATTTTGAATGAATTTGAGTTTGAATTGAACATAGAAGTTGTAGAACTTGTTGAAAAATGGGTTGGTTGGTTTTTTTCTTACAGGAAAAAAATTTGGGTTAGTCCGATTTTAAGGGGAAATGCTGCCGAAATTTTGGTAGAAATAAAGAAGGAAAAATAATAGATGAAATTTCTAACCTAGAACATGTTAAATTTAGAGAGTTAGTGTGCAGAAATTTTTGGATAAAATGACCAAATAATGAGTAAAATTTTCTTAGAATAAGAAAACCCTAAACCCTAAACCCTAAAACCAAAACCCTAGAAATAAGTGGGGTATTTCTTGAATTTTCTTACTAAATTAACTAGGGTTTTAATCGGGTTTTCATTATATTATTTCTTTTAAATTTCAGGATCCGAAAACGAATCACGACCATTTTACGAGATATTTTCTTAGGCATTCCAGGTGAGTGTCTCTATGTGTGCATGAGGCATGAAGTGTTATGTTCTACTTGCAAATATTATGTGATAAAATGTGTTCCTTAAGGAAAGATGTGTACTTTATCGCATCTATTCCACAATGTGTTACATGCTTTCACTATCCAATGTGTTACTCGTGCATGAGACTTCCGTGACTAACTTTACTGTTACTTCACAGATAGTCAACCCAGACAGGCTTGGGAGGATATAAGGTGCTGGGTGTTTTAGGGCGTGTTGTTCTTTCCCTTTTGAGTTGTGAATCCTCAAAGAGGCCAACTCCGGATTGAACTTTCTTGCGTGTTGGCCCTCCAAGGTTGAGATTACTCCCTGGATGTGGTAGCCTGTACGGAGGTTATAAGGTGAACGGTGGTTAGGGCTTGCGTGATAATACTGGTATGTCCTTTGATAAAGACCTGAGCTGTTATCTCGGCCCTAACATCATGGTTACATGATCAGTACTTGCTTCTCCCGCGATTGAGCTTGCTCCCGCAGTTGAGCCTTGTATCCGCCCTTGATTACTTGTTAATTAAAATGTTCGTATCTTGTTTATTTAATTTGTCGATTATTTTATTCAATAAAATAATGAGATCTTGATATGGTTCCATGACTTGGGCATTCACCGGGCTATTATAGCTCATTCCTTTTATTTGTTTTCCTTTACCCAGGTTTCCTGAAAAATTAAAGCTGGATCGACTGGTTTTGAATATAATAGATGTCTTAGTTATTGTAATAGCCAAACTGTTTTAGGCTATTCTTGTGAAAATCATGTATATTATGACATGTAAACTTCTCGATGTTACTTGTACCTTTAAGTTAAATAATATGAATGTATTTTATTTTATTCTATTTTATTTTTATTTTATTTTGAGTTAAGTATGCTTGGATGTTTGCGTGAGTGTGTGATTCGAGTCCTAGCGAGAGCTAGGCAGGCAGTCCACTAAGCCCTTTGGTGCGCCTCAGGGTAAGGTGGGGCTGTCACAGGTAGTATCATTTTGGGTGATTTGACCAGGGTCCATAGCTTGTTATCGTATATGGAATCCATTTCAGATTTCAGGGTTTCATGCCACTTCAAGAAGTCTATACTAAATATAGCTTCTTTGTAGCATAGAATTGTCATCATCCATGACTTGCACATTATTACTCTCATTTACGAGAAATCCATATTTCTCAAGAGTGTGAAGTACTCTACTAAATTTATGAAGATCTTGTATAATTTGAGCTTTTGTTTATGCCTCATCAACATGTGGCATAAGCTTAACTTCCAGGTGTTCATTTTTGTTAGTTTGTGATTTTTAAATTTTCTTCTAGTTCTACTTTGCTCCCACTGCCTCTTTCAAGAATAAACAATTTTCTAGAAAGATAGCATTTCTTGAGACAAACATATTTTTCTCAAGGCAATTATAGAAGTAGTATTCTAGATCTTCTTTAGAAATACCCCACAAATAAATGTTTCTCAGACTTAGTTTTAAACTTTTCTTGACATGATCTATTTTACATAAGTGGAACATCTCCAAATTCTTATGTGACTAAGAATTGGTTTCTTACAAAAACACATCTTATAAGATGTGGTATAGCAGCTTTATTAGGAGCACAACTGAATGTATAGGAAACAGTTTTAAGGTAAATTTCCAAAATGAGTTTGGGTGTGTTGCATGGCATGGAATGTACTATATCTAATAAGGTACCATTTTTTCTTTCAAACACATTATTCAATTATGACGTGTATGGTAGAGTCCATTGAGAAAGAATCTTATTCTTCTCTAGATATTTTTGAAACTCTTGACTCAAGTATTCTCCACCTCGATCAGATCTCAGTGTCTTTATACTCTTGTTAGATTGTTTCTCTACTTCAACTCTAAAAGCCTTGAAATTTTCAAAGGCTTTGGATTTGTGTTTCATAAGATAAACATAACCATATCTATGATGGTAATCCATAAAAGTGATGAAATATGAAAAACTACCTTTAGAGTGTCAAAAAAAAAAAAAAACTACCTTTAGAATGGATCGACATTGAGCCATAAATATCAATATATATAAGCTCAAGAAGATCACTAGCACATTCACCTTTTCACTAAACGGTATCTTGGTCATCTTACCAAGTAAAAAAACTCGTATATCTCAAATGATTCATAATCTAATGAGTCCAAATATTCATCTTAATGTAACTTAGATATACATTTCTTATTTACATGACCAAGTCTACAATTCCAAAGATAAAACTATTTCAAAGTGTCAAGTTTTTGTCTCTTGATGTCTATGTCGAGAATGTACTTATCAAGGTCTACAATTTATAAGCCTTTGTTTAATGAACCAATACCATATAGAGTACTATCACATGGGTCCAACATTTATTCTTTTTGAGTAATGGTAAATCTATCTACATCCAATGCAAAACAGATATTAAGTTATTTGTCTGTACTAGAACATAGTAACAATTTTTTTAATTTCTAGAGCAAGCCCAGTTAGCAAAGAGAATATATAAGTCCCTATTGCTAATGCAGCAACTGCTGCTCCATTCCTTACACGTAGTTTGACTTTCCCTTTACTTATAATCTACTATCCTTAAGACCTTGCATATTTATGCAAATATGGGATCTACATCAGGTATTTAATACCCAAGAGTACTTATCTCAATCATAAACATACAAGAAGTAAAATCTTCACCAAGCCTTTTCAACTTCTATGTATTAAGAATGAGCCATACAAATTTCTTTCCAATATAAATTGTTTTTATATTGGAAACATGTGCCTATAGACTTATACATTTAATCATACCTTTATATTTTGTCATGGCCATTTGGGCCTTCTTAATACTAGCCTTGGGTTTTCCCTTGACAAACAATAAGGTGTTGCTTGATTCCTTAATAGATTACTCTTTAAATATCTCATATCTATTGGTCCTAGATTGTATGTCAAACAATTTTTGGAAGATGCACAATCATAGACAAAGCATCCAGCTACTTTTGTAGCCCAGGAATCATACATGATTTTATGATATAAACAGCAGTATCATTATCGTATTTATGCATCTTATTTGCATCTTTTATTTCTTGACTATTACTATCACTTGGGACCTGTGGAATCAGGATATCAAGAACATAGCCTATATTCGTATACTTGAGAACCATTCTCAAGCTTTATACTAGTCCAAGAAATTGATATTAAAATAGAGTCCTATAAAATGGGTTATGTGTTCACGTGATTATACATTCTATAACTAGAAAATAAAGATAGAATATGATTTTATATTTATGCAATAAACAAAGCCAAAATAAAATTAAATATATGGATTTAAATTTTGATTTTGCTTCCAATATTTTATTTAAATCAATATCCCTCAAAATTGATTCCAAAATTTTCAAAAATTTCTTAGTGGGCTAAGATCCTATTTTAATTAAATTCAATGTTGGGCTAGCCCAACAAATCAAAAATAATTTCAACAGGTAGGTAACAATTACCAATTATAACTTTTGTAACTCCTAGATATTAAATATCAAGTCTTGATACACATATCACATATGTCTCCTAATTCCTTACCTAACCTTGAGTTAGCTTAATAATCCATGAGTCTTTGTTAAATCAAACCCATTATTCGAAGATCTCATCTCATGGTAGAAACATATTCTAGGTAGAACAATCTTAAGTTAGCTCGACAAGTTATTCTAACAATAACTGTGCATACTCATCAAGGCCTCTTTACAAATAGTTTACAGGTGACTTATTAATGAATTTTGGTCTATTTAAACACTCAAAAGTGACTGACTTTATCCTAAATGGGAATTGGAATTAGCCATTTGGTAGGACGATGACAAGGGAGATTCAAGAATTGCAACAAGCCACCCCTATTCAACTACAACATAACTAAGTAGCAAAAGACTAGACTTTTTGGAAAGGAAATAAATATGGATTCTTCTCAACTAAATCTGCTATGAAGCTACTCCATGGCAATGCAAAGAAAGTGATGTGGTTCAAATTGGTGTGGGGCAAAGGACACATTCCTAGATACTCTTTTATTCTTTGGTTAGCATGCAAAAAGAGACTTACCAATTGTATGGAAACTTGGGATATTCCCCTTGATACCGTCAACTGTGTTTTGTGTAATCAGATGCAGGAAATAATAGACCATCTATTTTTTGAGTGTATATTAACTACTACAATTTGGAAAAAGTTACTGGAATTTTGCTCCATATACAAAAATGTACACCCTTGGAGTGTGGAACTGGAATGGATTGTTCAACATGGACAACAGATACGACTGCAGTTAAATTCTAGGGACTAATGTGTGCAGTAGCTGTTTATCATATTTGGAGAGCAAGAAATCATATTTTGTATCAAGGCAAGTCAAAAGTGCAGTTGGGATAATCACTACAGTGAGAAGAATAAAGAACAATGAAAGAAGCTATTTCAAGTCGGAGAAGAGTGCCTATAACTTAGAAAAACTTATGCATGATGATGGAATGGGATTTACTAACAAGATATTTACAGGCTAACTTAATTTTTTGTTTTGTGTACCATTTTGTATGGAGTTGCTGTGTAGTTAGTATAGGATATGTATGAGCAGCCTGCATACTGCTTTGTAAACTCTCTAAAGTTATTCATCATTTATACAATATCACACTTTTGTACAAAAAAATAACTGTTTATACTATAATAATGGAAGGCAACCATTCATAATTAATTTTTTTATTAAATCAAAACTATTATTTAAAGATCATATGTCATAGTAAAAACATATTCTAGGTAAAACAACCTTGAGTTAGTTCAACAAGATATCCTAACAAGAATTGTTTAAATTATAATAATGGTTATGATCTTTTTTTATTGAGGAATAAATTTAGATTTCATCTTTCACGTACATCATATATGAAAATATATATTTGATCAAATAAAGCATACAATATGCAATTAAATAAATCGCATTATTTTATCAAATATAAATGACATATGATAAATCATCCAGATAATCATATTAAATGGATATTTAAAATTCTAGTCATGAATTTATAACTATATTAATTCTAATCACATTAGACTTTAATTGAATTACTTGAGAAGTTTACGGGTCAAAAATAATCAAACAAAAATTATTGGTAAATTAAACGAGGAGGAAAGAAAATAGGGGCTAATCCGAAAAAAGGAAAACTATTTCCTTTTGGCTTAGTCAAACGATGTGTTTGACCAGAGTTTTTGTTTTTTTAAATTATTGGGCATGAGATGATGCCGTTTCATTTGGGCATCTTTGGCGCGGTCAAACAGCATCTATTTTGACCAGAAAATCCCTTTTTGAGGGGAATCATCAAGCGACTTCGTTTTGCAATTAGAGTCTTCAACCCAATTCGTGCGCCATCACCCCCAATGCCTTCTTCCTCAAATTTCTCTTTCTTTCCCCGGCAAAAGCTCTGGCTAGATCAACATCTAACCAACAGCAAGAATACGCCACCACTAAACTTCTTCCTCCTCAAAATTTCTCTCTTTTCCAGCAGCAGTTCCCCCTGACTAGATCGACATAAATTCGTTGCTAGTCGCTTTTCCACTTCCAACAGCAATTCTAGCCAAATCTTATATGGCCATCATCTAGCTAAATCTAGTCAGTTACTTCTTCGAGTGACAAGCCTTCACTGAGCTGTGCGACTAGAATTTTCTAGTTGCTACCACAATTAGATCTGATTTGATCGATCTTTGCCGAAAGCAATCTCTGGCAACTAGAGGAATGTCTGGTACATCGCACTGGTTGCTTTTCCACTTCTCTTGTCTACATTGTTGGAATCTTTGTAGCAATTATACCCAAATTTTTTGTTTTTCTTATTTGCCAAAACAATTTCTAGAAGTCAAATGCACAATTATTATTATTATTATTATTATTATTATTATTTGTTTATAGACCAATATCAAATCTAAAAAGAAATTCCAAATTTTGAACAGAATTAAACAAAATGTTTTCGTAACAACTTTTTCATTAAGCCTCTTTTGATCAAACCGAATTGAGACAAAATTCACAAAGGAATGTTTATAACCAACAAATTATAAGAACACAAAGTTTTCAATAAAACTTCATTTAATGGGTCTAATCATTTTGAAAAAAGAATTCAAAATAAACTTCTCAAGTTAATCAATTAAATCACAGGTACATATATATAGGTTCAAGTGCAACCAAAGAGGGGGTGAATTAGGTTGTATAAAAATCAAAGTGGAATTATACTCAAATATTCACCCAAATAAAACCAAACAAATTGTCTAAGTGGAAACGAAATTTGCAAGCAAATAATAGCAAGTAAATATCACAACTGAACAATGTAAAACAATAAAGTACAAGAGTAAGAGAAAAAGACAAAATCGATTTATAATGGTTTGGTGCCAAGCTTGACACCTTTGTTTACTCCCAAATTACTCAGTTTGGATATTGAATCTACTATGTACTTCTTCACAAGTTGGTGAAGCAATCCAACATATACAATGTAGGGATCACTCATTGCCCACCCTAGCAGCCTCTAGTTGAGCCAAAGAGTTTTACAATTCGCTCAATCAACCCTCACAAAGCTACACTTGAATGCTACCACTCACTTTTTGAAGAATACATTACAACCCAACCAACTACCTCACAAACTATTACAGGAATACAAAGCGAAGAGAGTATTTTACACTAAAAATTACTCTTGAGAGCTTGTGATAAATATAGGTAAAGTTCTACATCAATTCTATACATATTGGTATTTATAGGAGTGAGAAATGGGGTTAAAACAAATTCCAACGGTCACAAATAGTCAAATTCAGTATTGCTGAAAAACTAACTGTTAAGGGCATTAGGATGCCCAACGGGCAATCAAAAGGGTGGCTGATAGCTTTATGACGACCAAATGTGTGGCTAAAGTGTAGCCGAACTTTTCTAGAACCTTTTGTTGTCAAGTGCTTTAGGACTCCCGAAAAGGCGTTTGGATAGCTAATCAAGTGCATTATGATGACTGAAAAGGCAGCCGATCCTCATTATCAATTGTGCAATTTTTCAAACTTGAATTGGCAACTTTAATTTTTTTTATATCTTTAGTTTTTGTTTAAGACTGCAAAAACATTGCTAAATACATAGAAAAACTAGTTAGTATCATATTAGTTTGTTATCATCAAAACTAGGATTTACATTCTCTCACTTTTTTATGATGACAAACCAATGACGCTTAATACTAAAGAACAAGTATAAAGCAAGTATCATCTATTCCCCCCCCCCTATCACATCATCAAAACTAAGATTACCTCCCCCTTAGAAGGACTCCCCCTTAATAAAAGCAAATGTTAAAAAACTTATTTTGGCTTAGACTAAGACAAGATGCAAAATGGGATCACATCAAGAAATTTGCATATTCTTATCATCTTTGTCTTCATACAATTCATTCAATTTTTCACATATTTTCTACGCTGTCTTGCATCCTTTTATCTTACTAAAATCAGCATTATTCAAAACATTATATAAAACATTAATGGCCTTAGCATTGAAAGAAAAATTTATTCTATCTTGTATACTAAATTCACTTCTAGTCTTTTGTCTAACAATGCCCAATTTTTCACCAAAAATACCTCAAAAGGTCCTTCATTAACTATATGTCACAATCCTATATCTATTGAATTCAAAAATATTTTCATTCTAACATTCCAACAATCACAACTAGCACTATTATGCATAAGAGATCTATCAATAGATTGCCCGTTAATAAACATAACATTATTGGTTGTCATTCTTTTCTTCCAAACCTGTTAAGCTAATGATACGAACAGAATCGTGGAACCATGCCAAGACCCTAGAAGATTCCAAGCAAACGCCTTGAGTCTTCTTCAATGAAGATCACGAACTCCTAAGGACCCTAACTAGACCAATGTGAGCTAATCAATATGCTAGTCTAAGGCTTTAAGAATTTGATCAAACATGAAAGAAATCACTCTAAACAAGTATTCAAGTTGCCATAAGTTTAGACTTGATAAGACTGAGAGTAGTTCTAATCCAAGAACCAAGAAAACACTCTTAAAAAGAGCACACACAATTCTCACGAATTTTTGGAGGAAAAATCTAATTATGTCATTGAATTATGAAAGCCTATAAATAGGCTTACAAGAGAATTCTAGAACTTGAAGTTTAAGAAAACTACCAAAAGCTAGATACTCAACTATTTGAAAAAACTTAACCAAAACAACTTGTAAACTAACTAGGCAACTTAATAATAAGGAAACTAAGTTCTAGAATAATAATAATAAAAAGAATAAGTAAAATTCCCACGAATTGGGCCTTCAAGCTGGCCGGCCTCCCTTTATCCACTATGGCCTCAAATTGGTGGTCCATATTCAAATGCTCCACACGTTTGACCGGCTTCAAGGAATCCACACATTTGGCCCAACTCTTCAACATGATCCTTAGCCCAAATTAATGTAATAAGTCTTGGTGATCGTGAAAAGCAACCCAAATAGCCTCTTTTTCAAGCACATCCAAACTTAGTCCATGCAAAGCTTCCTTCATTCTCTTTGTCCCTGATTGAGTCATTGGTCCATCGAAGCCTTGCAAAGGATTCTCTTTATAGCTCGAACCATTGGATGCCCCTTGATTCTCATCATTCCTTCTTTCCTCCAAAGGATTCACCCTCGAATCACCTACATGATAAAGCAAAGATCAGAAACATTGAAAGTGGCACTTATGTTTTCATACTTACTGGGTAGATCAATCTCGTAGGCATTATCCCCAATCCTTTCCAATACTTGGAATAGGCCATCTTCACATGGGTTAAGCTTAGATTTTCTTTGGGTAGGAATCCTTTCCTTTCGCTTGTGTACCCAGACCCAATCACCAGGCTCAAAAATAATTTTTACACGCCCTTTGTTTGCCACTCGTGCATAATGCTCATTCCTTTTCTCAATATTTTTTTTCACCTTAGCATGCAATTCTTTCACAAATTCAGCCGTCTTTTTGCCATCAAAATCTGCATGCTCACTAATAGGTAAAGGCAAAATGTCTAAAGGAGACAAAGGATTAAAACCATAAACAATCTCAAAAGGTGAATATGCAGTAGTAGAATGAGGCACACGATTATAGGCAAATTCAATGCGTGGTAAACGCTTTTTTCAATTCTTTAAGTTCTTTTGTGTGAGTGCACGCAATAAAGTGGTGAGTGTTCTTCTTGACAAGCTCATTAAGAGGTGCAATAATTGTACTAAAGTTACGTACAAACCTCCTATAGAAACTTGCAAGACCATGGAACGATCTCACCTCATTAGCATTCGTTGGAGTTGGCCACTCACAAATTGCTTTGACTTTGGAGTCATCCACTTGAACACCTTTAAAATTCACTACAAAACCAAGAAATATCACAAACTCCATGCAAAACGTGCACTTAGCCAAGTTAGCATAAAGTTGATTTTCTCTAAGAACATTAAAAACATCATGCAAGTGCTTTATCTAATCTTCCAACAATTTGCTATAGACAAGGATATCATCAAAGTAAACTACTACAAATTTACCAATAAAAGCACGAAAAACATGATTCATAAGATGCATAAAGGTACTAGGAGCATTAGTTAAATCAAAAGGTATAACCAACCACTCGTATAACCCATACTTAGTCTTAAAAGTAGTTTTCCATTCATCACCTTCTTTCATGCGAATTTGATAGTAGCCGCTTTTGAGATCAATTTTAGAAAACAAAGTAAAACCATACAATTCATCCAACATGTCGTCTAGCCTAGGAATAAGATGACGATACTTTACCGTGATTTTATTAATGGCTCTACAATCCACGCACATTCTCCACATACCATCTTTCTTTGGAACAAGTATCACGGGTATGGAGCATGGACTCAAACTCTCACGAACAAAATCCTTATCAATGAGTTCATCTACTTGTCATTGAATCTCCTTCGTCTCATCAGGGTTAGCTCGATATGCAGGGCGATTTGGAATGCTTGAACCAAGTATGAAGTCAATTTGGTGCTCAATCTCTCGCAAAGGTGGTAGACCACGTGGTATTTCTTCAGGAAATAAGTTCTCGAATTTTTGCAACAAAGAAAGAACCACACTAGGAAGAGTAGGGTCAAGATGATTGGTAGAAAAGAAAACATCTTTATATAGAACAATGAGAACTTGTTATCTTTTCATCAATACCTCTTCAATCTCACTCTTGTTGGCATAAGCACTTACCTTTTTCTTTTCCTTCCCCTCACTTTCTTTTCCCTCTTTCTCGCCCTTATTACCTTTCAAAATAATCGACTTACCTTGGCCATCAACCCTTTGAGTGCTCGCTACTTTGAAATCTTTGGCAAGTCTAACTTGATCAGCATGAGCTTCAATTGGTGATAAAGGATTGAGAGAAATTTTCTTACCCTTCCAAACGAATGAATACTTGTTGAGATGTCCATCATGATGCACTTGTCGATCAAATTGCCAAGGGCTGGCCTAGTAGTAGGTGACATGCTTGCATAGGTACTATGTCGCACAAAACTTCATCCTTGTACTTACCAATGGAGAATGGAACTAAGTACTTGCTTGGTTACTTTCATATCCTCAGTGTCCGCAAGCCAATGTAACTTGTATGGTTTCGGATGCTCCATGGTTTCCAAGCCAAGTTTATCTACAAATAAGGTAGAAGCAACATTAGTACAACTCCCACTTATCAATAATCAAATTACATACCTTATTCTTAACAGTACAACTGAGTGTGAAAAAGATTTTCCCTTTGATTGTGCTCATCATCTCCTCGTGGTTGTACACTTAAAGCACGTCTTGTGATCAAAGTTTCTCCATGGTCGGCATCATAGTTTCCTTCGGATTCACCACTTCCTTCCAAAGGTGGCATCTCCTCATCATCACTAGAAGTAATGCTAGCCACATCCCCATAATCCATCATGACCATAGCTCGTTTATTCAGGTAATTTGCAGCAATATGGCCAAATTCTTGACATCTAAAACACTTCAGAACTTTCACCCTTGGGATTTGGTTGAGTCTTATTGAAGGACGAATTGCCCTTATTCCTCATGGTCTCTTTTGCAACTTGAGGGCTTCGCAACTCTTCCTCTCACTTGGCTTACTTTCATGCCATTGAGTTCGGTTGGATAAACTTGAGAAACCTCTAGCTTTGCATGCTTTCAATTGCCTTTCAACCTTGGTGGCCATGTCCACCAAGTCATTAATCTCCAAGTAGTGGGGTAATTCCACTTTTTTCAACAATTTCAAAGTCCAAACCTGCGATGAACCTCGCCATTAGGCCTCTCCATCCTCCTTGATGTCAGCTCGGATCATAAGCATCTCCATCTCTTTAAAATATTCATCCACCATCATTGATCCTTGCTTCAAAACTTGTAGTCACCTATGGAGGTCACGTGTATAGTAGCTCGGCACAAATCTCTTCTTCATGACTAATTCATCTCCCTCCATGTTCTTATGGGCTCAGCAGCACACCTTCTATCTTTGACAAGTTGGTCCCACCAAACACTAGCATATTCAGTGAATTCAACGACGGCCAATTGTACTTTCTTTTCTTCAGAATAATTGTGGCAGTTGAAAACATGTTCCACTTTGCGTTCCCATTCTAAGTATGCCTCGGGGTCAAGTCTCCCTTGGAACGGAGGTATCTTCATTTTGATACTTCCAAGGTTACCATATTGTTGGTTGCGCACCCTCCTTCCTTTGCGTGAGATAATCTCCTCATAATCTGAATCATAATCCTCTTGCTCCTCCTTAATGGTCAAATTATTGAACACTTTTGCTTTCCCCTTCACGGATGACTCTACATCATCCATACATGTATGCATCCTCCTAAAGTCCTTTTGCATGCTTTTCAACAAGATCTCAATGTCTTTAAGCTTTTGGTCAACTTACTCGGCCATGACTACAAAGAAATTCCTACAAAAACAAGTTAGTAACAATAAACAAATAAAAGGAAATTGCCTTACTTCTCTCCCTTAGTGTTTACATTTATTCCCTTGTGTATCACTCAAGTTGTTGGCTTTTTCCCTCTAGTGAGCTCGCCTCTAAGCCTTTTTCCACTCTTGAGATGTTTTCTTGTTGGTCCTTTGATAAAAACCTGCTCAATCAATCTTACCAAGAGCAAATAGCAACCCAAACACAATAATAAAGATGATAGTAGTCAATAGTAGAAGCTTAGAGTAGGGTTTGATCAAGAGATTTTTCAAGACAGCAAGAACAATCAAGATTGACTCAAGAAATACACAATTTGAAAACCCTAATGTATGGTATTCTTGTGTAAAATCTTGATTTTTAATGTACTCTTGGAAGAAAATAATATTCTTGTGTAAAAACAAAAACTCAAGCTTTCCTAATAAAGATGGGATTTATGGAAACCCTAACTCAATTAGGTTTTGGAAACTTTGGACAATTCAAGCACAAAAGGAAACAAACCAATTAGAAAACCCTCCAATCACGGTCAAAAGGAAACAAAATTGCAGATGAAATCCCTTACCAAATTGACTTGAACAATTAGGAAACCACTCACCCTTAGGTTTTGACTAAGTCTCCTTGTTTCCTTTTCTTTCTTTGGTAACAACTTTCCTTATTTCCTTTTTCCTTATCAACAACTTTCCTAATCCTTTAGGACTAGGATTCCTTTTCTTTTTAACACCAAAACAGCTCCTTATTGTCCTTTTTTTCAGATCAAATCAAGCTGAAAAAAGTCAAAAAATTCGTAACTACAATCAACCAAAATTCCAGCACTACAATTTCAATTAAGATTCAAGAATCAAGTTCAAGAACTTGTTCCTACCATTTTGTCTATGAACCTTGATGCAAAAACTCACCAAAACAACTCAAGAACAACCAGAAAACATGTAATATTTTTGTTCCCAAGTCACGAACCAGCAGGTGTCCCAAACTTTTTCAAGAAAAACGGACCACACAATCAAGAAGTTCAAGAAACAAAATTCTAGCAACTATATGGTTCAATAACTTCAATTTTTGACTCAAGAACCTCAAGAAACTTATCAAGATCTTCAAGAAACCTTTCAAGAATTTCAAGGAAGTTCAAAAACTTGTTCAAGAACCTCAAGAAACTCAAGAACAAATCTGGACAGTTTTCAAGATCGCAAGTTAACACCAGGTAAGTCCAAAATTGTTCAAGAAAACCCCTTGTAACACCAAGAAACAATAAACAACAGTTGAATAAAATTAATTGCACGGCTCTTTCACTTGTGCAGCCTCTTTTTCCCCTTTTTCTTTGATTTTTCTTTGTGCCTGGCTTTTTCTTTTACCCTTTTTGCACGCCTCTTTCTGGAATTGTTTTTTCTTCACACGCAAAACAAAACACACCACAAACACCTTCAACCCCCAAGAAATTTCAATCCAAGGCTTGTTTGTCCAAGAATTAATTTTTTTGAAAAGTTTTTTTTTAACACAAGAAATTCAAGAAAACACCAAAAACAGTCAAGATTTCAAAAACACCACGCACAACCTAAAATTCTTGATTGGAGACAGCCAAGAACAACTCTAAAACCCTAAAAAAATTCAAGAAAACACAAGAAACACAATAAATGAAACAAATTAAGGTTGGACAGAATGGAATAAAAACGTGACACACAAGAAACAAGAATAAGACACAAGTTATGTACCGAGTCTCGAAGCACTTTGACAAACAACACAAAAATGAATTCAAGAAACAAAGATAAGGAATATATCCAAAAATTTTTAAGGAAAATTTGGATTGAAAAACCTGGAATTATCAAGAAGATGGCTATGATACCAATTGATACGAACGGAATCGTGGAACCACGCCAAGACCCTTGAAGATTCCAAGCAAATGCTTTGAGTCTTCTTCAATGAAGATCACAAACTCCTAAGGACCCAAACTAGACCAATATGAGCTAATCAATATGTGACAGCCCCACCTTACCCTAAGGCGTACCAAAGGGCTTAACGGACTGTCTGCCTAGCTCTCGTCAGGACTCTGGTCAAGCACGCACTAGAATCCATGAAACAATTGATATTCTATAGAAAACTCACAAATACATTCATATAATTCAAACTTAAGAGTAAAGGTACCAGTTAAGTAGTTTACATCATAAACATCTAACTAATACAGTAAAATCTCAAACATCCTTTTCTGGCAAAATCCTACCAAGATCTACCCTTGAATCCTCACCACCAGCGTTAATAATAGGAGCCTGTTTAAGGAGAACAAATAAAAGGGGTGAGCTATAATAGCCCAGTGAGGTTCCCACACATGCAAACACACAGGCAGAAAATTAGAAAAATAAATAATTAAATAACATGTGCCATAAAACAGTGTAAGAACAAGTTAAATAAACAATTAATTAAATAAGGAATGATACATCTCAACCATGGGAACAAGCTCAACCGCGGGAATAACAGGTACATAATCATGTGGCAATAATGCTCGGACCAATAGAGAAAACCAGGTCCTTGCCAATGATCAGGTAAGTTTCAGATAACAATACCCGAAACCACCCATGCACCCTTACCTCCTCAATACCTCCACTCCAAGGTGAGATCTCAACCCTGGAGGGTAAAACAGTTTGTTCAATCTAGAGTTTGCCTCTTTGAGGAATCTCAACTCGGACGAAAGAACACGAACTCTAATGCCCAACACCTTATATCCTCCTCAATACTAGTATGACTAACCATGGTGTAACTGGTGAAATATGATCACGAAAGTCTAGCCCGAAAGCTCAATTAAGTTGAAAGTTCACAAACAAGTATATTCACATTTGATAGAAGTTGTGCATGTAACAAATTGCGGGATAGATGTGATAAAGTACACATCTTACCCTCATATAGCACATTGTAGTAGTTAACAAGTATCAGGCATAAAATAGAATTTACACTTAAACATGCATCAAGCGCACATAAGGAAACACTCACCTGAAAATTTCAAGAAAGTTCCTCAGTAAAATGTGCGAGGTTCAGACTCGAATCCTGAAATTCATAAGTAGTCTAATTAACCTATTGGATTTTCTTTCAAAAGAATTTTTTTATAAAATGTACCAAGTTTACTAGGGTTTTAAGATAAATGCAAATTGGTTAGAAGGAAAAATCCAAGAAGTTATAATAAAGGAATCCGGGTAAAACTCTAAATCAACTGATAAAGAAATTTAAGAAATTCCTTTTTGAAAGTAATTTAGTTCTAAGGGCAAATAATTCATTAATTGTCAAAATTAAGATTAAATTTAAAAGGAATAATTAATACTAGAAATTCGTTATTAATTTCGCTTTATTTACTATATTAGTTGCAAAACTCTAAATAATTCGCTATACATTTTGGACCAAAAGAAAATATTGCTAAATACTATGAACTAAAGAAGTAGTTTAATTAAATATTGATGAGGGTTCAAGGTTTTGGTGTAAAAGAAATTTTTGCTCAAAATAATTAGTTTATAAGTAAACTAGTTTTTAAAGTCCAAGAAAGATTTATTAGTAATAGTCCAGTATAATTTAATAACTTAGCAAAATTAATATAGGTTAAAATGAGAAAACTCCAAAATATCCTATACTTAACTAAATTAATGGTATTAAACTAATTAATATCAAACTAATGATATTTAATTAAATTAAGACTAGTTAAATAACAAATTAGGGTTATTTGGTGAAAACATACTAAATCAAGGATAAAGTGAAACTAGTCAAATTTCACTTACACATTCAAAAGTCAAGTTTCTAACCAGTTTAAATCTTCAAAATTTATAAGAGTTCCTACCTAAAATTGATTAACAAGGTTCTAAATTCATTGCACAACATTTTCCTAAAAACCGGTTAAGTAGATTAAACTTAAGGTACTCCTTATTTGGTGTCACTTCACCCACTTCACAAGTTGAAATTTCCAACAATTTTTGTCATCAAAACTTGGCCAAAACAAGGTTAATATAGCTAGAAATATTAGGTTATCAATGCTGAATTTTTGTAAACTAGTAAAGCTGAAATTTGTTCAAGGTTTGGAACAAGCAAGTGCTGGTTTGCAAGCTTAAAATTCCAGCAACTTCAGCCCACTAAATAGGCCCTAAATATTGAAATTCTTCCAAAATTTTTCTTCTAACAAGACTAACCAACATGCCTTCTAACTCTAGTCAAAATTTCAGTCATAGATTCCAAGATTTTCCACTCAAATAAAGTATCAAATTCCTATACAAGTCCATACTAAGCAAGTAGGTCATAATATAGTTATTCTACTATCAAAGAAAGGATCAAAATAAGGAGAAACCTCATAATCATGAGCATAAATATTCATATATATAACATGAGAACAAAATATAACCATAAATCTTAAGTACTTAATGAAATCATAAGAAAACATAAGAACTCTTCTAATGAAACTTGAAAGAACTTGAACTTTCTTGATGAGTTTACCTCAAAATAGGTAGGGTTTTAGTTGAAGAAGAGTGGATGATTAGTCCCTTAAGAACCTTCAACTTTTGAGCAAGACTTAAGCTTGAAACTTGGAAAGAATTTGTTGAAATTTGAGGGAATTTCTTTTCTAGTTGGGTTTAGCTTTTGGGGAAAGATTAAGTTAGTCTTTTAAGTGTTTAAAATAGTTGAAATTGAAGAGTACTTTGGGCAATAGGGTGGCCGGCCAAGGGAGAGAAAAATACAAGAAAATTTGAGCCAAAAAAATTGGAAAGAATTGGTAAAAGTGAAAGCCAATAATAGGTGGCCATTCATGGTACTAGGTGGCATAATCTTCCAAATATCTAAGTAATAGGTGGCCTTACTTTTCTAAATATCTAAGCTTGGTTGGTAACATTTAATTGGTGGAATTTTCCTATGATTATCATTAAACATGTATTAATAATAATTTAAGAAATCAAATTATAAAAGAAAATCATACAATAACAACTAATAAGAAATTTTTACAATTAACATTCATAACATAGAAACTAAGTGGTTTTAAACTTCTAGGGTTTTACACAATATGTTAGTCTAAGGCTTTAAGAATTTGATCAAACACAAAAGAAATCACTCTAAGCAAATATTCCAGTCGCCACAAGCTTAGACTTGATAAGACTAAGAGTAGTTCTAATCCAAGAACCAAGAAAACACTCTTAAAAAGAGCACACACAATTCTCATGAATTTTTGGAGGAAAAATATGATTATTTCATTGAATTATGCAGGCCTATAAATAGGCTTACAAGAGAATTCTAGAACTTGAAGTTTAAGACAACTACTAAAAGCTAGATACTCAACTATTTGGAAAACTTAACTAAAACAACTTGTAAACTAACTAGGAAACTAAACAATAAGGAAACTAAGTTCTAGAATAATAATAATAATAATAATAATAATAATAATAAAGTAAAATTCCCACGAATTGGGCTTTCAAGCTAGCTAGCCTCCCTTGATCCACTATGGCCTCAAATTGGCAGTTCATATTCAAATGCTTCACATGTTTGACCGGCTTCAAGGAATCCACACATTTGGCCCAACTCTTCAACATGATCCTCAGCCCAAATTAATGTAATAAGTCTTGGTGATTGTGAAGAAGTAGCCCAAGTAGCTTCCTTTTCAAGCACATCCAAAATTAGTCCATGCAAAGCTTCCCTCATTCTCTTTGTCCTTGATCGAGTCATTGGTCCATCTAAGCCTTGCAAAGGATCCTCTTTATAGCTCGAAGTATTGGATGCCCCTTGATTCCCATTAGGTAATCTCTAGGAGACCAAGCTTTGATACCAATTGTAGACCCAAATGCAACATAAGAGGGGGTGAATTAGGTTGTATAAAAATCAAAGTGGAATTATGCTCAAATATTCACTCAAATAAGACCAACCAAATTATCTATGTGAAAACACAATTTGAAAGCAAATAAGCAATGAAGTAAAAAAGTAAGGGAAAAAGACAAAACTGATTTATAGTGGTTTGGTGCCAAACTCAACACCTACGGTTACTCCCAAGTTTCTCAACTAGGAGTTTGAATCCACTATGTGCTTCTTCACAAGTTAGTGAAGCAAACCAACAAGTGCAATATAGGGATAAATCTTTACCCAACCCAGCAACCTCTAATTGAGCCAAAGAGTTTTACAATTCACTCAATAGATCCACACAAAACTACACTTGAATGATGCCACTCACACTTTGAAAAACACATTACAACCCAATGAACTACCTCACAAACTATTATAAGAATACGAAGGGGAGAGAATATTTTACACTAAAAATCATTTTTGAGAGCTTGTAATAAATGTAGGTAAAGATTCTACATCAATTTTATATATATTGGTATTTAAAATTGTTGAGAAATGGGATTAAAACAAGCTCTAATGGTTACAAACAGTCAAATTGAAAATTGTTGAAAAACTAGCCATTAAGGGCATTAGGACAACCGTCGCATTAGGGTGACTGTAAGGGCATTAGGACGGCCGAAAAGATAGCTAATTCTCACTATCAATTGTGCAATTTTTCAAACTTGAATTGGCAACTTTGATGATTTTTTTATATCTTTAGTTTCTGTTTAAGACTACAAAAATATTGCTAAACACATAGAAAAAATAGTTAATATCATATTGCTTTATTATGATCAAAACTAGGATTTACAATATAAATCATTCATGACATCATATTATAAACAAATAATTAAAACACGTTGCTCTGACATCACCGTTAGGGAATCAATATACCAATAACAAATTGGCGCAATAGAATTTAAAATTGATTTTCAACTAGGATCATTGATTGTTTATACAAAATGAGAATGTAACTTTAATGACATTATTAAATAGATAACCTAATCAAAGATACAGCTATGTCAACCATAACCACATACGTGTCCGTCCTCTAAGGAATCCACACGAATACTTTCTTGAGATCCTCATCAGGATTGATCAACACCAAGTCAATATATTAGATCCATTTGCCAAGCCACCAACGTGAAGAAAATTGAATAAAGAAAAACTATTTTTTCTCTCTAATTTTTTATGATTTTTTTCTTTTGTATTGTATTCTGTCAAGTCATGGTATTTATGACTTATTTATAGAGTAATAATTAAGCATCTTGTCCAACAAGATTTCGGTGATAGGATATCTTATCAAATAAGATATTTTGCAGTTTTAATTTCTTTCAAAAGGAAATTGTTCCACTACTATAATTTCTCTATTTATCAATAAGTCCTTATGATTAATTATCTCACAAATTGATCCCATAATTATCTCATAATATTTTTAATCAATTTAACTCAATAATTAATTTTATTATGTGTGACCCTTTAGGCTCCTAATAACTTGACAATAAATATAAATTATAACTTTAGAATTAATTGACTTTAGTGCAAAAACGAAGAGGCGATTGTATCTCAAATCCTATCCAACAATTTTGGATTTGGTACATAACAAGTATGGTAATAAAAACCTATTTGAAAAAAACTCGCACAACCATAATAATAATATAAAAAAGGAAAGGCCAATCATATTTATAAAAATGAATCCATCAAATCTTATTCCCTCGTAAAATCATCACATCATATATTGGACGATATAAGCTATTAATAATTCGGTCAATACATTTTATGTCAATAGTCTAAGTTACAGATATTGCATCTGGTATCAAGACAAAATTCATTTGGTATTTGCATAGACTGAGATTAAGCTAATGGTTTTGAGTTACAAAAGCAAGAAGAGAATGCAAGATTAAATACTTTGTGGGATTAAGTGCAAAGTTGAGAAAATGGCGAAAAGCACATTGAAAGTCTGTATGAGCAGCACATTAAATGGTGCGATATTAACAATTTGACTTAAATATTTTAAACAAGTTACTAAGATTACAATTATTGAACTCATACTCTGCCTTGGTTCTATGGATGAAAGGCTGATCTCAGTCTGAATAGTTACAGTGTTTGAATTGTTTGCTGTTAAAGGGCCAAATCAATCCTTTTTTTTAGACACTTTAATTTTTAATTCAAAAAATATGTATGTGATCCAGATTGGCCACAACTAATATGGCGAATCTGACCACAAACTGCCAGGAAAATCAATTGTGGTGATAGTCCCCGTAAGGAGTCTCTAGGAAGCTAGGCCTAGCTAAAGTACCTTTTTTGATTTGACATTTTAACACGTTTTTTTATTCCAACTGCAAAGTGTCCACCAAAAGAGCATGTTGGCGTAAAGGCACACAAGGGTACCAAAGAACAATTATCGTGTGTCATTTCATTTTGCCTACAGATTTGAATAGCATGCATGAATCAATCACAATGGCTGCGAACCATGTTTTACTGCACATTTAGAAAAAAAAAAAAAAAGAAGAGTTTACTGCACATTTGTTTTGAGAGGGAAGATTATTTTACCCTATGTGCTCCTAAGGAGCTAAAGTGGAGCTGATTTGGAATAGTTGGTAACTCGTACGTAATTCTGTAATATGTAGTATAATATTAGATTCTAATCCTCAACTTCATTAATTGAATCTCTACGAGGCTTTATTCATAAATATGATGCTGTTACAAGTATTAAAAGTGTATCAACAATCATCACAAATAAAAAAAATTTAATAAGTAGAAAAAATTTTTATATAGGTTACAGCACCATCAATTAATGAAGATGAGGATCAATACCCAGATTTATGCTGCAAAACATAATTATGGTATTAGTGTTAAGTGTTAAAACTAATTATGCATGGAGTAATTCTACTTTAACTTATCTATAAAACACCAAGTTATTGTCACAAGCATTTCTTCCAACTCTCTGAAATACACAATAGTAATTATATCTTATGATAGTGGACATAAGAGACACCAAAATTGTAGAATCAAAACACAGATTCGCTCTTCAAAATAATATTTGTCTACATTTTATATACAATGTTCCTGAATACAGCTTTTGATTCAAAAAACACGCGCAATACACACACTCTCTCCTCCAATTTCGTAAATTTTAGTGTCACATATACATTTTAGAATGAAAACAACCTTCTTGTTGGTGAGTCTTGTCACTTGTGGCTGTAGAAAGACATGCATTATGGAGATTTCAATTTTAATCCCTTAAGTCTTTGAGTAGTTTTCTTTTAATCCCTTACATTTTGTTCTTCGCAAAAAATTTTTAGCCCTTTGTGCTTTGTACCATCTCAATTTGATATAAACTATTTTGTATTTGATGCATTTTGCCCCTCGTGTTTCTTCATGGACTGTTTACGTAGTAAATTATCACTTGTCCTCCAATCCAATAGCTGAAGTTTAAACATTTGAGGGACTAAATGTAATAATATTGAAATATAGAGATAAAAAAAAATAGAAGATCAAAACATATAATTATTATCAGAAAAAGAACAAGTGCATGGAAAGTGAAACTTGAGGAACTAAACTGAAACATATGCAACAAACTAAAAGTGGAAATTTGAACTAAAACTTGAAGTTGTCGTGCCGCTATAGGGTCTAGGTTTGCTGATAGTGACTTGCATGACTCTCCATTTTTAATGGCGGCAATTTATTCTGAGAAGCCGATCACCAACAACCAAAACCGGGCATTGGTTTTAAGAGGGTGGGGGCCTAAGACCAAGAAAACACGGAGTGGTGCCATCCACAATCTGTATCTTGCAAAATCAAGTGGTTGCTTCTGTTTTGCACAGTGAGTGCTGTTTTTCCTCGTTTTTAATGAACCTTTTTCACCTTTAAAAGAGCAGTAGAAATTGCTCATATATCACCTTTGCACAGTCTCTGTTCTTCAAAGTAGTAGTTTAATAACTATTTATGTATTGTATGATCGTATCCTGGAATGATCCTCTCATGTAAAATGATCAAAAAGAAATTTACCATCGTAATTCTAACAAGTTACCTATCAGAGGTGAAGAACCAAGCCGGAATTAAATGCATGAAAAATGTTAATCCACAAGAATGGTATTTGTCAGAAGTTCGAAATTTTAAGAGGTACCGTGTATTCTATGTTGCTGTCCAGGGATGAGAATTTCGTAAGAATTGATCACTAGTCTAATTAAGAGGTCATTTGATATAAATTTCTTAATCATTGTCATTATAAATATTATTGACCTTACTACTTGTATGGATTTTAACGATTCCCTTAACATGTTTGATTTAGTAATAGAATAGATATCATTTCTCCTAAAAGAGTTAATGAGTTTAATAGAATAGTATTGTGGAGAATCATAAAAAACTCAATTAATCACTTTCAATCTAATTGAAGAATAGTGATAGTTATTTTTCAAATATCAATATAATAGGTGCCATTACTACTGATATCCATTTCCATCGCTAATTTTCCTAAACCAAACGCCCCTAAGATATGATTTGGTGTAGTATTTGGAAAGGATGTTATGTTTAAACTCTAATTAACTTTGTTCCAGTGCAATACATTGATATAATAGTGGTATAAAAAAGATGTATCTCTTTTAATATAACTATATATTTTTAAAATTGGATTTATTTTTTAAGGAATAACGATGGAGTATGATACATATTCCCCTCTCGCCCATGAATAAACTCCCATCCACTGCTTTTCCCCAAATCCAGTTTAGTCTTTTCTTCAATATACACACATAGCCATTTTCACAAAATAAATTTTGACTAATTATTTATAAATATTTTAAAATATTGAGATAAAACATTTTACTTTAGCATAAATGTTGAAGTCAAATTAAGGTTGTACTTTAACATATAATGTAAAAGTTGAAATAGTATTCATTAAACATACCTTAAACTATATATGAGGAGAAAAGGGAAAGAACAAAAATGTTGTAGTATGATGAGTTCCATCATCTCGCATAGCCTCGTCTCTTTCCAACTCATTTCATTGCCTTGTATAGAATTAATTTGTTCTCCATTCAAGATTATCTTACGTATTATAGTATGTAACTAGAATGCGTGCATATGTGTGTATGAGAGAAAGAGATGCGTTGATGTTTGAGTTACAACAACAACAGTAGTAATACTAATAATAATATTAACAATACAATGATAAGAAATGAAAATTCATAAAAACTGATAGGAAAGGAAAATTAAGAAGAGAGTAATTCTAGTTATATATGATTGATATTAAAATATCAATTTTCAAAATTAATAAGATGATTAATAGAATGTAATAAACTATTTATTTAATAATATAATAGAAATGGCAATCGAGGAAAGTATTTATATTATTATAATAATATAATATTTGAAACAAAAAATTTGAAAAAAAAAAAGATGAAAGAGTTGTTTAAATCAACACCATTTAGACTATGTTTTGAATAGAATTGTTATATTCGTAATCATTTGATTCATTGATTGATTTAATAAAGGTAAAACAGATACTTATTGTCCAATTCAAGAAACTGTTGCAAACTAAATCGAGTCAGAATTATAATTCACCTATGGTAATTTATCACTAACCGACAAGCTATAATCGTTGCATTTTGCTGATTATTTTTAACATTTACATCCAAAGCCAACAATCTAAGGTGACATGAAACTCAGTTACATCAACTTGTCTTTATGAAAAGAATACAAAGGCCCATATGTAGGATAATCCGTCAACACTCTAGCGCCTCGCGCACCAACCAACACTCACCCCACCCGCCAATCAAAAACACACACACCCACAAACGCCACAAACCACCCATCAAAAAAAAAAAAAAAAACTGTAGCGCTTCTTTTTTATTTTTTATTTTCACCCTTTTTGAAGCCCAATCTAATGCGCCAGGACAGAGCCAAAAGGAGCAATCAAAACCTATACAGTTTCTTGTTGCCGAGTGAGTATTGCGTGCACCACGCGCGCCTCGTGGCGTGCCACGTGGTGCACTAGAACCAATCACACATCGCCAAATAATACAAGATATGACCCACCATTGCCACATGACGATAAATTATTGGTTCTAGTACACCACGTGGCAATGCACGTGGTGTATTATATACTTTTCCCTTGTTGCCTCCTCTTTAATTCGATAACTGTCACATCACGAAATAAGGTTGTCCATTTCTTCCGCATTTCATGGGACACCTTGGCTGCTTCCTCACTTTCTTGGGCAATCTTACAAGTCCCATAGAACAAATTTGGATTAAATTCAAGCTTGTACGGATATGTAACAGTTGGCCTTCTTATCTGGACTCTGTATGTCATGATTGCATATCTATAGCTGCACTTATCCCAAAGCTTCAAATATCATTTCAAGTCTCATTTGATTTTTGATCCACAAGAAGAGAGATCCGGAGAAGGGAGGAAAGAAAGACTGAATCTGTCGTCTGAAAAGCGATTGCCATGATTTTAACATCAAGAAGAAGAAAGGGACTAAAATTAAGGAAAAAATACAATTTTAATAGTTCAAAAACAACATTAATTAAGATAAATGGACCACTTGTTGCAGATGTCAAGGGTGTGCTTCACCAAGGAGAAGAGAATTGGAGTTGGTACGAAGAACTAGCAAAGAGGCTGCACTTGCACATTCTCTCACTCAGTGCGCCAATAACTATAGATGATTTCGTATGTTGGGAGCTCGTGGGTCCTATTTTTCCCCAGATCTTATGTAAAAATGCTCTCCGTTTGAGTTTGATGAAAGTTATCTGTTGTCCATAAAAAATAAAAAAATAGATATTATCTATGTGGTTGAAGAATTTTATTTCTTTCTTCTAACTATGTTTTTGGTGGGGAAAATTTCCTTTATCAAGAGACAACCTTATAAATAAATTAAATCAATCGGTTTAGCTGCTAGGAAGATAAAATGCACGGGCCAAATACAGTAAGCTATTGTAAAATTAAAATAGTATTTAAATAAAATCTCTTAATTTTATATTTTTGTGCTCCTTTATTTACTCCATACGTATTGTCCGTTCCCAGCTGTTTAAAACAATTTTTAAAAAAATGTGGAACTTCTATGAAAATTTGAAACTAGTATCTAAAATAGCATTCGCCTGTGGACTCGGTAAACCACTACAAAAAATTAACTAATCTACCCAAGAATGTATTAAATGTCACTAGAACATGCAAAGCTGCCAGCAGATAAAACTACGTGCCACTTGGAGTCCTTCCCTTCTTCAAGGAAATTATATGTTATTTTTAAATGAGTTGACTATTCTGGGAGTAGTTCGACTCATTTACTAAAGGCCCTTAAAGTCAGTAATTGTTGATTAGGTAAAATCAACACGATAAAAGTTTTAGTTTAGGAAAAAGAGAAAAACGAGAAACAAAAGAAATATCATTAAATCATAAATGTTGATATCCTAATTACAGTAATGTATAATGTGCCATCCTTCTTATGATGAATTAGCAACTGCTGACGAACATTGTCAGTACGCAGAATTATTGGTACCCACAACACCCACCCCCCACCCCCTCACAAAAAAAAAAAAAAAAAAAGCGACGAACCTACAGCGGAGATTGACTTATAAGAGTTTGACCTACGAACTACGGGATGGCATGTTAGAGTTGACCTTTCTGGCATCAGCAGCTATGAGGTATATACTGTAAATAAGGTAGCAATATAATTACAGCGAAATCCTCAAAAATAACAGCTTGTGTTCTACGTAAACCGATCACGAAGGAGATGCACGCAAGAGAGAGAAAAAAAAAAAAAAAAAAAAAGCTAATTCTTTTGCTCATTCGATTTTAACTGATTTGTCCAAAAATTAATATTATATGAACTTTATACAAACACTGCGTATCCTGAAGGTAAACGGCTTAATTATATATACATTTTTTTGCCAACTAACATATAAGGATTTTTGTGAGATTGAGACAATTTATTCAGAGTCTTCAAATAATATTTTCATGCATTTTGAGAGAAAATAGTAAAAACATGCATGATAGTATTGTGCATGCATATATGTAAAAAATATATATATGATCTTATATATGCACAGAGATAGGCACATGAGTATAGCATATATAAACCTAGACATGATGGTTTTATATTTTTATTATTATTAAATTCTGATAGTCAAAGAAACTCAAAAAAAAAAAACAATAATAATGTAGCATACGCGCGTGGAAAAAAATAAACAGTTAGAAGAGTTGTCACATATTTGTTTTCTTTTATACTTTAAAGTTTTCCTTATTAAGTGAGAGTTGTGTCGATATAAAAATGAGAAGACAAAAAAAAAGCAAATCATAAAACACGTTCAATCTCAAAGTATAGCTGCCGATCATTCTATTATTTGTTATATTTTAGTAGGTAAAACAATAAATCTCCAATATTATATAGTAAATTATTTTAACGTAGTTTTCATTAGCTAGTGAAAAGGGGACTGCACCTCGTCATTCTAAGCGTAGAGTTAAACTAATCCGAGTATTCTGGGAATTGTCTCATCTAAACTACACTTGTTGACTGCCGATCCACCCGTTGGTTATATTTTGGAATTAAAATCTTATTATCATCCATCTAATCTGGTGTAATGGACCTTTCTTTCACAGTTATCGGAGTGATGGGACCATCCACCCCCCCGCGGGGGGTTTATATCAATTTCGTTGAGAAGTAGTTAAAATTATATTATCACCCGTCTAATCTGGTTTAACGGACCTTTCATTCACAGTTACGGAAAAAGTAGGCTTTTTTATTCCTTTTTATATCCATTTCGTTGAGAAGTACTACTAGCTTAATATATAATTAGTGCTCATTGCACGTACTGTTTGTATGCAAATATTGGACATTGATTTTTCTACTTTAAAAGAAATTAGTTTTTCATTAAAGAAATTTAGAGAGATTTACAAGTGCTTTTTGTTTCTTTTCTTTCAAAGGAAATCACTAGATAATTGTAATTTGTTATTACGCTCATCGGTAATTAGAAGCTTCAAATATACAAATTTTTTTGAATAAAAGTTGTAAAGATACAGACACCCAACCCAAATGATACTCTCATTTTATTTTATCTTACAGTGTATTAAGAGAGAGCACCAATTTTGGTATATTAAGAAAGAGCATCACTTTTAGTCTGTGATGTCTCTCTCTTTTTTTTTATAATATGATAAAAAAAATCTTAAATAATGTTTAGTAACTAATAAATATATACTTATCTGCGTATTTTTATTTTCATCGAAACGTCAACTAATTTATCACTGAAATAATATAGATTCCAATGAAAAACATTGTACAAACAACTTTAATTTTTACCAGTTACACTGACATACATTGTGCATAAATTAATTACTAGTATAGAGACTAGCGAATCTGTCTATGACGGGTGTGTTTGTTTCTCGGGTATTTCATGAATGGGATGAGCATTCTATTTCCTTTGTTCACCATTCGCCATTTCTTTGTTTGATGCGAAAAGTTAAGTAGCTCCGTCATCAATTTACTAATAAGTAATTACAACACTACTGTTAGTTGGGTACCTCAAAAAAACGTTGGCTGTGATTTTCTTAGACTATATCATATCGAAGCTGTTAACGAAAATTAAGAAAATGAACGAAAAATGGATGACTTCGAGGCGTGATTTCACTAAAGGTGTTATTTGCCCCTTATTGTTTACATGCAAATTACTCTAGAATACAACAAAGTCATATTAAACCACAATTGCTACGTGAGTAGAATTCTGGAAAATTTGGATATTTAAAGGCAAAGAGAACTTTTGTCTGAAAGGAAGCGCACTTGACAGTTTAAATTAACAGACATAATTTAAATAGTTATGCCTGTTAATTAAGAACTGTCAAATTAAAGTAAAAGATATTAATTAAGATATGTCTGTTAATTTTAATTGTCAAATTAAAATAAAATTGATTATCCAAGCCCCAAGGTGCCCCAAATGCCCTTGTCAAGATTATAAATGATATTCTTTTCAATTGTATTATTTTGAATCAATGCAATTGAAAAATTTATCTTCCTACAAAATATTTCCTCCAAATTAATGTTTGGATTAAATTTGTTTAAAAAAGAAGATAAGGACTTATAAAGGCATTAGTTTACTTGTCTTTCAATGTGGAACAAATTCCCAATATTCTACATTACAAACTACCACTAATAGAAACATGGCTGCATGACTTAGAATTTTATCCAACATTTGGTACACATGAATGGTCTGCAATGAAAAGTCTTTCGACCCAAAATGTCTTCCCACCAGGAAGAGGTTGGAAAAAATTATGTATTCTTCTATTTTGTAACCAAAGTTAGAATGTAATGTATGTTCTTTTCAGATGTCTAGTATAATCATATTGAGATATTAGAATAGAATAAAATATATAATGACTTGACTAAAGTGCCTTGAATTATTCATAAAGTATGCATATGTGTGTGTGTACTGAGTGTGCTATATATAACTTGTGTTTGTAAAAGAACTTTTAACATTTTTAGTTTAATAATAATTGATGGTCTTATTATAAATAATTCAGTTGTATTAATTATTTAACTTTACTATATAAATAAATAGTTTAAAATTTTTAGAATTTTTTAGCAGTATAACCAACAATGTGTTAAAAAGAAAAAGAAAACAAATATATACTACATTATTGTGTTTCGTTTGTATACATTTATTATACTTCCAGTTGGTCTTGAATTTACGTACAATGTTCTTGTACATTTGTGATGATGATACAAATAAAAAATTAAATCAATAAATAAATATTTACATATGAAATTAATCAACGAAAACATACCAGGAAGAGATACTTGGTAATTGCTTTCAAGGTTCTCCATATTAGGCCTAGAAAATTCTATTTCTGAAGAGGATTAGGAAATTAGTAAACAGAACAAGGAGTGGAGTGGTTTTGAGAAGAATGGAGAACAAAAAGAACAATCGATTTTAGTTTAGAAATGTGAGGACAGGTGAGGATAAACTTGACATCGTGTATTTTTGGTTTCCAGGAGTATGTATGTATATATTTTTGGGTGTCACATATACATATATACATACATATAGAGGATAGGTTTGTATATAGGTGTTATACACATACATATATATATATATATATATATATTCCTCACATATAAATGAGGCTAAATAACACTCAAGTATATGTATGTATATATTTTTTGGTGTCATATAGAGCTTTAATGACTATTAACTATGAAATTCAAGAAATAAAGAAATTTCATACAAAATAAATGAATAATAATAATAATAATAATAATAATAATAATAATAATAATTTTTTGGCTAACCCCGTACACAGGATTGGGCGCTACTCCAAATTTTATTAATAATAATGTAATAAAATTAAGAGGGGTACATAAGAGCCTTACCTCAAATTACAAGAATCAAGACAAGGAAGTTAATGAGGAGTATTATCCCTTTTACATTACAAAGGGAGAAAACTCCCCCGTGAATGGGGTTTGCCATTAAAAAAAAAATCTAGCCTTTCTAAACCAAAATGAGGGAAAACTCAATTGAACCATTTTGACTTCTCCTCGCACTTCCTTGGGTAGAACAACAAAACTTGAAAAAAATTGATCATGATTAAGTTGTACACCTTCATTAGAGAGAACATCTGCTGGCTTATTTGCTTGCCTCAAACAATGAGAAATACTAAAATAATAGTGTCTAAAACTACATATCTCTTCACAAATATGAGTCAAAGTCCATGGACAATTATTTGAACCCTTCAAAATATTAACCAATAGTAAGGAGTCAGATTCAATATAAAAATTAATGATACCCTATTCCCAACATAGTCTGATACCATGGAGTAAAGCTTTGAACTTAGTTTCCCAACTAGTTCCAGACCCCAAATTACAAGCAAAACCAAAAATCACCTTACCATTAGTATCTCTGAGAATACCACTACTCCTGCATATCCCCGGATTCCCTTTATAGCACCCATTTGTATACAATTTATATCCCACCCTGGAGATCTCCGTTTAACCAAAGTTGCCTCAATTTTTTGTTTTTTTGAAACCAATTCCGCATACCAATCCGGCCAAGAGGTCTTATTAATATGGAGCCTATATTGCAATCCCATGCACACCTTCACATCCTCTAAAATTTTCCATACATTGAGTCTCCAATCCTGAGTAGCTCCTACAAAAAACCATTCATTCCTAGCTTTCCATAAGTACCATAAGATAAACATAGGAAGAATCATATGCACAAACGTAGAAAAAGGATTAGATACAGGATGAATCCACCATTTCATCAATTTCCTTCTAACTGAACAAAATCCATTCTGATTAAGTCCCACTGACCCTTCAAAAAAAATTCCAAACATGATTTGCTATATCCTCCATACTCATCACATGTTCCAAAGACTCATCCAAAGCAGGTTGACAGCAAAATAATAGAGAAGGAGTAGCAAGTGGCATGAGTGGAGAAAATAAAAAAGAGAAAGGAAAAGGGAGAAAACGAAAACCAAGAGAAAAGGAACAGGATAAAAAGTAAACAAAACAATTAAAATAGCTGGTGTCCTTTTGTCCAAAAATATTAAGAAGGGGTTTAACTATATATAAAAAAGTTTTAAGGCAGTAAAGTTCAAATGGAGTTATAATTGAGGGAGGCTAGTGCATTTAGCCATTTATTTAACAATGTGATGTTGTTATTTTGCAATAGTCATTTCCTATGTAATTTACTTACATATGCCTGTTATAATGCAATTAAGGCGTGCTCTTGAGCACACAAAAGAGAGGAGGTGGATGGAGAAGGGTAACAAAGTGACGTGGAAGCGTGATTTAAGGAATTATTTCACGAACAATTCTCGAAAAACAAAGTGAAAGATTCACAATCTAACTCTGAAAAGATTCAATAGAACCTTAAGATCTCAAGAAAATTGAGAGAAATGGGTGAAAACCAAGTTTATTATGAATAAGTTGATAAAGGAACGATAAAAAAACCCTACGATATGCCTATTTATAGGCTACATTAGTTTCCTAAGACAAAAGAAAGACAAATAGCAAAAAAAAAAAAAGAAAAATTACAGAAAATCATAAATCTTGTTTTTGACAGCAGACTTCTTAACACAAGGCCTGGGCACACTGTATTAAAAGGAGTCTTCTGGTCAACTAGCAACAAAAGTCGATATAAGATGCGAGCACGCTCTAACGAAGAAAGTCTTTTGATTAGCAATTTACTCCCCAATTATGCCATCCGTCCACTAACCTTCTTCTTCCTCTTTTCAAGCTCCTCACCAACGACAATAACAATCATAAAAATCCTACTAAGATAAAAATAACTCAAATCATAGAAAATAACCTATCTAAAATCCTAAACCTAATACATATAAATAATAAGAAAAATTTAAAAATCTTGTTCCACATTAGACTCCCCCACTTGGAAAGAACTCGCCCTTGAGTTCCTGGAAAAAATTTGACACAGGAACTACATGAAGATGCAGTTGTGATTTTCCCACGGATTTTGTAAGGATGACATTTGCATTGAAACTTGAGGAACTTGAGGATCTAATTATGAATATGAGAAAGTCTATACGATCCTGGGACCTATATAAAGATCTCGAATCCTACAACTTCTACGCCATCCATTGTCCACATGAATTTTATTAATTTCTCTTGATAAGCAAGAAATTCAATTTTCTTGGTCTTCATAGAAAATTTTCCGTCATAAGTAGATTCATCAAATATAATTTCCTTACCAAGATCAAAATTCTCAGTTTCCAAGATAGCAATTTGCTCCAAGGGTTTATGCACCAATAAATCTATTGGGATTGGATTAATTCATGACTTTTTCGAGAAGATTTCTTCAATCTCCATATCTTTATATTCTTCCAACCCTGCAGCCTCTTTTCTCGGATTCCACCATGGACAAGGATGAAAGAGATTCAGATAAGCAAAAAGGGAAGGAAAGTTCTTCATCTTCTGGCTCACAAATATACTCCTCCTCGTCAACCTCAGGCTCGCGGATGTACTCCTCCATCACGAGCTACAGTTCAACTAGCTCATATTTTATTACATCGGTTGATGATGTAATTTTATGGATCAGATGATAACTTTATTTGATCCGACTACAATTCTCATAGATTTGATAACTATGAGAAGTAATTTTCGGGGTCGAATGATAACTTTGTTTTATCCGGTTACAACTCTCATAGATCTGATAACTATGAGAGTGTGGGAGAATAGTACGAGCAATAGGTTCATTAGGAGCGAATCTTCCAATTGTGTATCTATCACGGTTGAGACGACTACGACCTAGTCTATTCTATCCCTTAATAGCCATTCGATTAAAACGTTGTGTAAGTAGGTCCATGCTTGCCTGCAAACGCTCCGTCTGAACTTTTTATTCGTTTATTGCCTACTCCAAGCGACCCATCTGAACCTGTTGTTCATTTTTCGCTTGCTCCAAGAGCTCCATGCGGTCACTTTGAATTTGAATGTCGTTCTTTAGGGAAAAAGTTTTGTCTCTGGATTTGTTACCGACCATTGGAATAATTTAAGAATAGGAGAAGCCTGCTCTGATACCAATTGATGCACAAGCGTGATTTAAGGAATTGTTTTTTCGAACGATTCTCAAAGAATAAAGAGAAAGATTCACTATCTAACTTCAAAAAGATTCAATAGAACATTAAATCTCAAGAAAATTGAGAGAAATTGGTGAAAACCAAGTTTATTATGAACAAGTTAATAAAAGAATGATAAAAAACCCAAGGATATGCCTATTTATAGGCCACATTAGTTTCCTAAGACAAAAGAAAGATAAATAGCAGTAAAATAAGAAAAATTGTAGAAAATCGTAAATCTCATTTTTTACAGCAGACTTCTTGACACAAGGCATGGGCACGCAGTATTGAAAGAAGTCTTCTGCTCAACCTGGCAACAGAAATTGATATAAGACGTGGGTACGCTCTAATGAAGAAAGGCTTTTGATTAGCAATTTACTCCCCAATTATGCTATCCATCCACCAACTTTCTTCTTCCTCTTTTCAAGCTTCTCACCAACGACAATAACAATCATAAAAACCCTACTAAGATAAAAATAACACTAAAATCATAGAAAATAGCCTATCTAAAATCCTAAAGCTAATATATATAAATAATAAGAAAAACTTAGAAATCTTGTTCCACATCACAAAGTCAGCGACAAAATTAGTTAGCAAAATATTTCTTTTTCAAAAAAAAAAAAAAGAAATTAAATGGAAGAATCAAAGAAAATTAAAATGAAAATGCACACATAAGTATGTCGTATTAAAGAGAAATAAATCACCCATTTTGAACCAATTGACTTTTTTTTCCTAAAATTTTTGAGAAAGGTAAAGATATACAGGAGAAAACAAAATGAAGATGACAACACTATAACATATCCATGTACTCTATCTTCAGCTTTATGTTGTAATCTTTCTATCTATCTTTATCTTTATGCTGTAATCTTTCTTCCTTGACACACCCGATACTCTTTATTAAAAGCAATCGAGAAATTTAATCCTATAAAAAAATGACAGTCAATGAAAAAGAATCCACTAATATCATTGAAGTTTATGTTAGTAAAAAGAACTCATAATACCTTTGGCCTATAAAGTGTTATCAATAGTTAATGTCACAAAATGTTCAAATAAAGGGAAAAAAGAAGAAAAAAAAGGATTCAATAATTTTGAGTCTATGATTCAAAATGCATCCTTGTGACTCCAATTATTTATGAGGATTATTAAGAAGGATTATAAAGTGCTTGAGAAATACAATTAATACAATTAAAAATGAAAAAAATATTATGGGATTCAAATAATTATAAAAAAAAAGAAGGATGAATTTTATAAGATTTTTCTTTTTGATAAAATCTAAATTAATCAATGAAGCCTGCTATTGCAGGACAGGTGAAGGGGAAGGAAAATTGGTGTTGGTGGAATTCGAACCCGACTTCTGGAGTGGGGAGATAAAGCTCTAACCACTCGATCATCTATTAATTTTCATTGGTTAAACAATTGATATATCATTAAAGTGCCCTTTCAATATCACTGTTTGCGATTCTTTTCCCAATTTACAAAAGTTAATAATTTCCATTAAAGTGCTCAAATGTGAAAACTATTGAAAAATATTAATCTTTATTTTTAAATTAATTTTATTTCACATTGTTGAAAAATTGATAAAAATATAAGTGTTTATTTTTAAATTATTTTTTACAAAATGTTGTGTTATTTTCATTAAATATAACATCCCATGCATCACGCTAGTCAAAATCCTAATATAAAAAAAAAGGAGGGAAGATATTTTCCTCAATAATTCACTAGTAATTCAACCTTTATTAGGTTGATTGGAAAATTAGTTTTATTAATAGCTATATTTTAGAAGGCCTTTAAAACTTTTCTATAAGTTTGTTTTAAGATAGGAGAATAGTCATAAAAATTGGATGAAGCAACGTTTAAAATTGTATCAAAGTATAACATGAAAGACGTATGATAAGTAAACAAGAGAAATTTAAGAAAGTCAACATATATAGGATTTTTTTAAGCTAAATAATATTTTTTTCTTGATATTTTTTAATTAAAATAAAAAGGATAATATTACTCAGTTAAGGAAAAAATACCTAAATAGAGGCCCATTGTTTGAAAGAAAAATTAGCATAAGGATTTGAATAGACCAATTAAATGAACATCCTAAAAAAATTTACATTTCACATGATTTTACTAAATCAGAATAGGAAAGTAAGGAAAGAATAACTATAATAAATGCCAATAATTAGGAAAGAGAATTTGTGGAAATTATATATCCAAAACATTAGAAACTTCCTTAAACTAAGGAGATATGATTGCATGTGATAGGAAATGGAGGATAAAGATTGTAGTATGATCAAGCTATATTTCATTATGTTTTACAATTTTTTAAATATATAAATTATATAAAATATTTAAAAAATAAAATAAATACAAGAAGCTGAAAGAGAAAAAAAATAAGAGAATATCCAAGTAAGTGCCATGTGGAAGTTGTTTTAAATTTTAGAGAAAATTACAGTTTGGTACTAAATATTTAGGGCATTGGTAGCTTCAGTCCATAAAGTTTGGAGAAAAGTAAATTGAGTACCAAATGTTTCAATTTTTAGCACATTTAATCTTATTGATCAGTTTTTTAAAAATTTTATCAAAATATGGTCACGTGAAACTCACGCCACAATTACAAAAGTTTTCAAAAAAAATTAAATATTTTTTCAATTTTATATGCTTATTTATCATATTAAACTCAAATTAGTGCCTTCATTACAAATTATGGCAATTAAAATTTTTTATTTAATCTAATTATTTTTGAAAATTTTTGTATCGATATGTGAGTATCACGTGATCAGATTCTAATAAATTTTTTTGTAAAACTGGTTAATAGGACTAAGTATGCTAAAAAATTGAAACATTTGGTATTGGATTTGCTTTTGTCCAAACTTTAAGGACTGAAACTGCCGATACCCCAAACATTTGGTACCAAAATTGTAATTTTCTCTAAATTTTATTATAGAAGGAAGACTTTTACATTAGGAAGATAAAAGCTTTTAAAAGTTAATAACTATACAAATTAGAATAGCACCTTAAATAATGGAACAAAAAAATTAGATCTTAACTTATACTATAAATTTTAGTTATTTTAAAAAAAAAAAAAGAAACTCTTCTATAAAATAATTAAATTAAATTTAAAAATTTATCCTAAATGAATGAAAATGAAATCAAAATTTATTACAGAATGATTTTAGGTGATTGGGAGTAATCTTAAGAGTTGGGATACTATTAATAGATTATTAGTAGATTAATTACACACACGCGTGCGCGCACATATATATATGTATGTATATATATGTATATGCATATGTATATACATTTAAAAAGTAACTGAATTTAAGTAATTACTAAGGAATGCCTTTTTAAATGCAACATCAAGGATGAATTTTAGTAGACGATTACTAATATAAATTTAAGAAAATAATATAGCTAATAAATTAAAAACAAAAAGTTAAATTAAGAAGAAGAAATCTAAGTTACCCATCTCTATGAATAAAAAATTGTGCCATAAAAAAAAAGACAATTTACAATATGATCTCCTTAAAATAATGTGAACAAAAAAGAAAAAACATTTGATTGCTAAACTATAACTCCTAATTGATTATAGCAGTTAAGCCGTAATCAAAGGAAATGTAAGAGGCAGAAAAAATTTTGGGAATAGAGAACAATGTAATTAAAGTGCATGATTGAAATGGGAGAAGGGTGTGTGTGTGTATATAAGAGAGAGTGTGTGTATATCAATTTTTTTATGTTTATCTTGCCAAAACTATGAAAAATAAAGCATTAAGGGTCCATTTGGTTGGATATAAAATATTTTCCTTAGGAAATTATTTTCTTAAAAAAAAATTTACATGGAAAATATTTTATACAATTTTACGGTGTTTAGATAACAATGTGAAAATTTTTAAATATAGAACTTTTTTTATTTTTTTAAATTTTTTTATTTTCAATATGAGTTGAAAAGACTAATAACAATTGCAATGGATGTTTGACAAGTAATTTGAGTTAACTATATATATTTTTGTTTATAATTAATCTTTAAAAAATATAATGGTAAAATATATATAACTATAATTATATTACTGTGGAGCCCAAGATAGTGAAAACATTAGTTGATAAGAATTAAAAACGAATATTAGTTTGGTAATTGAAGTTAGAAAAGTAGGTACTAAAGTTTCACATTACTCTTGAAATCTTAGGAAAATAACTTATACTCATTAAATAAGTAAGTTATTTTCAGCCAAGAGAGGAAAATTAGAAAATATTTTATGCAGGAAAATATTTTCTTGTGTTTGGCACTCAAGAAAATTCTAAAAGTATTTTCAGGAAAATATTTTCAATTTGAATAAGTAGACCCTAAATGAAAAAAAATTGAAAGTGTAATTTAAAGGGAGGCTATCCACATTAGTGCCGATGTAGTATTGTCTTACACAGAGTTAAACACACACACGCATGTACTCCCCCTCCTCGACCACACAAATTCCCCCCCCCCGGGAGCGGGACAAAACACAGACATGGTCATAGACAAATACATGTTTTATTTCATACATACACATACATGTTTATATTTCTATGTTTTTATGTCATTCATGTTTAAGTGCATAAGTAAGTTGTTTCTTTCCACGATTAGTACAGTATTTTAATTGACATGAAGTTGTAAATTTAACTGCGCTAAAAAAACTTCCAAATCATATAATGTCTTGGTATTTCCCATGAAACGTATCATAATGTATAAGACCTGTGATATGTACATGAACATGAAACGTACATATATGCCATATCACCAATATAATACAAGCATACTGATAAAAATTCTATTTTTGTTATACACAGATTAAATATCTAAATTTCCACATCAAAATGCACAGACAAAGAGAAGCATTAATTGAACGCATTCGTGCATAACAGCATAAGCATAAACTTAGATCTACAATTCTACAAAGAAGTCGCAAGTTGGCTCGTGGGCTTCATCATATGTTGTTATAGATGATGAGTACATCATAACTGGCACACCATGTTTGGCACTTCAATGCTTATCTAAAGAAATAAGTTAATTCAGAAAATGCATCGTTTACTTTAGAAAAGTTGTCTATTTAACTTTATTAGTTTTAATTTTTTTAGTAGTCAATATTAAAGATATAACTGATAAAAAATGAATAAGCAATTCGTAGGATGACACGTCATATGTGTAAGTCAGCAGATTGTCACATGAAGTATAGGCTATTGTAGACAAAAGTCTAAATGCAAAGACAGATGAGTGCATTGTGGCTTAGTTGTTTAGTTGGATTAAATTATTTGCATAGTCTCACTTTAAAATAATGTCTATTTATATACACAATGTCTTTTTATTCATTATGTTGTGGGCAAATGATTGGTGATTCTTTTGCTTGCACATACCTTATTTTAGCATTATGGAAACGCCACATTGTGACTCCATCAATGTTCCAACTACTCCATTAGCATTTTCTATTAAGGATCGGATGACAAACAGAATAATTAATTTTGGTAAAAACTTGGGATAATCTAATATTTGCGAAATGCATTACAAAAAAAAAAAAAAAAAAGCCCTTGAAAATCACACACACACACACCAAAAAATAAAAAAAAAAAACACTACTCCATTAGCACTCTTTATTAAGGATGGGATGATAAACAGAACAATTAGTTTTGTTGAAGACTCGGGCTAAGCTGATATTCGATTGCAAAATGCATTGTAAAAAAATTATATATGTACATGTACACAAGCCTACACTTAAGACCAGATCAATATATATAACTAGTAATTGGTGACTTACTTTTGTGAAACTTTTGGTTTTTGGATATCAAAATTATAAATATAATTTACATTGCTAGATGAGTAAGATCAATTAATGTTCAAACGTTCTCAAAATGTATGATTGGTCTCCTGCTTTAAAATAGGACAAAAAAAACGCATCACTATAGAAGTCAGCTAAATATAATTCTAAAAGTCTAAACGGCTTGCTTGGCTTTAGTATTCCAGTAATCAATGGGTTTAACTGATAGAAAGAAATAAAAAAACAATTTGTATAACTGTCACTCGGGAATCACTGAAGCAAGGGGTAAATTTTCTCGTCAAATGTGTTTAATTACGGAATAATTTCAGTGAAACTCATAGTAGTGTCTAGATTGCATATTGAATTTTATTATCGGAAGTTATAGTTTTCTCAAAAAAATTTTGAACTGGCAGTTAATTACAACTTCTCTGTGAAGCATAATTTTCTTTTGCTCTGAGTTGATTGCTCTTCTAAGACTTAATAGTTTATGTGAGACTATCCTTCAAATCTTACTTTTCGAGATATCTTGCTCTTTTGTTTATGAGATTCCGTGCCAGAGGTTATATAATATAAAAGCATTTGCGGACAAGATCCTACTATATTTAGACAAATATTTTTACATGTTAATTACTAATTAGCGTAAAAACACACTTGACATGTGTGTGCTTTTTATTTTTAAAAATTACCATTATTAATGCAAATCTTTGGATATTTTTATTTGTAATATGAGAGGGGTAGTTATGTTGTCAGCTACAATATTTACGGGCAGCTTTATAGATAAAATTTGCTTAGGTAGTTAAGAAGTAGCAAATTAATTTCTTTCTTAAAAGATAATTTAAAAGGCAAAAACTCTCCCTTTATCTTATTTTATTATATATAAGGGAGAACATTTTGATCGGTTGTGTCTCATTTTTTTTTTTTCTAATTTTAAATCTGATTCATTTCTTTATTTCAAAACATGTATTATAAAAAAAACTACCTATAAACATGATAATTAATAAAATAATTATTTCTTTATATTACAAACATAATCGATATTCATACCTGTAAACATGATAATTAACAAAATAACTACTCCTTTTATATCAAAAATATGATAAATAATCCTTGTTTTGCTTAATAATATGAAGTTAATTTTCATGAATTTAGTTCATATTTTTTTTTAGAAAAAATTACACATACATTTTGTACCTTAGCATTTGTACATAGTACTAGTGCGAAAAGCTCACCCTAAATGCGAATTTAAGACAAAATAAAAAGAAAAAATAGAAGTTATAAGAAGTCATAATAGGGTTAATGATTTATCATTTATATGTGTTATGCAATAAGGACAGAAAAAAGTCTAAAAGATGACATATTATATGACATCAAAACTCTTCACCCACTTTATATAGTAGATAGATAAGCAGCATATATTATATAGTAATTCAGCTCGACTCAAAATGTAAGGTCAAGAACTAAATATGTATTACATGAATAACATTTATATTTAGCGCGAACGTATTTGAAAGGAGTTGCATATAATGAATTATAACACATAATTTAGCATACGAAACGACCTTTTTTAACCAGTAAAATAGTAGGGAAAAAAAGAAATATAATCAAGGAGACCAACAAGCAAAAGTATCGGCCAGCACAGCACATTTTAAAATTTGACTTCTGAAAGCGGGGATGGTGTTTGATAACACGACTTAATGCTAAAAAATAATTGATTAAGTACTTTTTGAATTTAGTGTGTTGGATAACAAAATTCCTTTACCACTTAACACATTAAGTACTTATTTAATTTGTACACAAAATTTTAAGTGAAAAATTTTTACTTAGTTTGCTAAATTTTGATACTCTTCCTCTTCTCTCATTGCACACACACACACACACACACTCACACTCGCCCATGCACACACACACACATGCATACTCTTTCTCATATACGTGCACAATCTCTCTCTCTCTCTCTCTCTCACACACACACACTTACTCACTCTCTCACGCTCACACACCTACTTTCACACAAATACATATATTCTCTCTCCCTCTCTCTCTCTCACACACACGCACACACACACTCTCTCTCTCTCTCTCTCTCTCTCTCTCTCTCTCTCTCTCTCTTTCTCCTCTCCCACACATAGTTACTTACATACTTGCACACTTTCTTGCACATACACTTTTACACACACATACATATACTTTCATATATACATTTTCTATCTCTCATATACACGTGCAGATATTTTAACTTTTTTCCTCTTACATACTTATATTTTTTTCATATATACACATACTTTCTCTCACACACACTTTCTCATACATAAATACACTTATTCTCTGTCTCTCACAAACAAACAATATCTTTCTTGCTCATATAAATTATTTTGAAATTTTAAGATAAAATAATTATATTTATGAGAGGAGATATTTAAATTCAATGTATATATTTAGTTAATTATCAAACAAGCAATTTCAATTCAGCAATTTAATTCTTTTAGCACTTAAATTTCAGATTTCAAACTTCAGATTTCATATTTTAATTTTACCAAATGGCACCTAAGAGTAGTAACCCGAATCTACCAGATTGAACCTTGAGAAACCCATGAACTTTTACTGCTAATTTTTATTATCAAATTTGTGTTATAATGTATTTTATCTAACATAATTGAGATGAGGCTCCCAGTGATCTGTGGAATGTGGTTCCAGATTCTTTGATACATACAATTTAGAATATGAATCCTTGTATACCTACTTATTCCATCCACTTATTGTTTTTTCCCTAACTGTTGAGACGGTGTTGAACCCCAACCTGGGCAGGGGAAGGCTTGGACCGAAGTCCAGCGGTCAATCTTTTACTTCTTTAAAGCTAACGATAGTAGGGGAAAAGGAGAAGGATTGATTAAGTAAATGGCACAAGCGCCAATCAACACATCACACTCCAAAGATTGAAGAGATTTTGAATCCCTGGAATCAGTGAATGATTGCTCCATTAATTTGAAACACAAATGACGTGGGACTACTTTTGAGTGGGGGTGGAGAAAAATAACCAGAAAATTAAAAAATTGTAATAACAGGTCCATTTTAAATAAAAAAATAAAAATAACTGAATTGAATTTTGAAAGTGGTCAGGTTAATCGAACCTGATTTGCAAAAGCAGTTCCAATTTCGCTTATCAATTTTTAAAAACCGCGGTTAATCGAATCGGTCCATATATATGTCTTATAGGCTAATATTTGTAAATATTATAGAAGAATTAAGAATATTAAATCATTTCATTTTTCAATTTTAATATAACTCAAAGACTTAAATGTTATAATTGATTTTTCTTTCCATTTAGTTTTTTGATTTGTATATTATTCTTTCTTTACTACTCTAACTATCATATATTTTCTCGGAACTAATTAAAATGTTACTTTCATATAACTTAGAAATATTGCAAGTATTTTTTACTTGTATTGTAAAATTTTTAAATTCCAACTTTTTTTAATTTTAAAAAAGAGTGGATTCAAGAGTTGTATTTTATTGCTTGTTTTTCAAATTAATTAAAATTATAAAATTAATTTTTTAAATTTGAACAAGTATTTATGTTGTAATATTTTTTATGCATTATGTCAAATTAACTTAATGTTGTACGGTTCTGGTTACCCATGGTACCTGATTATCTTTAATCGGATAACTGATCGACGATTAACCGACTAATGAGGGTTGAATATAGTTAGCAAATTAGGTGAATCAGTATTAGCGATTTCGATTAAGATATTGGGTGTACGAATTAGTTAACCGATTCATGTTCACCCCTACTTTTGAGTACGCAACTAACTCGCAGCATTGTTGAACGACTAAATATAAAATACAACATCAAGTTTGCGTGTCAGGCAGTAGATAATAATACCTACTCAATTTGATACGCACCAAGACAAACGATGATCAAGAAATAAAGTAGAAATTGTAACCGAAGTTTTTCATTGTCTTGAGTACTAACAAAACAATGATCAACTGTTAATCAAAATAACGTGACCAATCTTTAAATGTAAGCACGATAATTTTTCATTTCTTAAGTTTGAACAGCAACCGCAAATAGTCTCGTTAGAGCAGGAGGAAAATGCAAGCTATATTTATAAACACGTTTCACACAATTATGTTCAAATCAAGACACGTAGGGTAACGTGAAGATATAACAAAAGTAAAATATATTGATACTATAAAATTAAATATTTTCAATTAAGGTTATGGCTCATAAGAGTTCTCGATTTTTTAATTATGAGATTCTCGATTTTTTAATTCTGAAGTCAAAATAAGATCTATTTTATTATTTTTAGTTTTGTTTTATTCCTCACTCAAGAACAAGTAGGATGGACATGGACCAATTAACCCCTTCATATATCTAATATTCTAATCAGAATTAGTTACAGTAATTCATCTAATTTGCTAATCGTATTTGACACTTATTAATCGGTTAACTGCTTACCGTTATCTGATTAAAAATGGTTGGCACCGCAGTTAACTAGAATGGTACAATGTCAAGTTGATTCACTAAAATATAAAAAATAATATTGTAAACAAATAAATGATCAAATTAAAAATATATATTTATACAATTCTAAATATTTCAAACAAAGGTAATAAATTTACAAATTAAATTTCTTGCATCCATTTTTTTAACAAGTAAACAAATAACAAATTAAATTTTTTTGCATTGCAAGCACAAGTAAGAAAAGCACTTATGTTGTCTTCCAGGCATCTAAAGTATATGAAATATATTCTTTAGTTAGTAATAAATATGTATGATTAAACTAAAGTATATGAAAGTAATTCTTTAGTTATAATTAGAGTGTAGAAAACATATTTAATGCAAACTAAAAACTAAAATGAAAAGAAAACACAAGTATGATAATTATGTCTTTGTGTTATTTTAAAACTGAGGATGTGACTAATAGTACTTAACTCCTCTATAATATTTATGACATTTATGTGAATTGGTTACGATTTTTTTAAAGTTAATACCTGAAATTGGAATTGTTTTTGTAGATGAGATCCATTTCAAAATTTAACTTGATTATCCCATTTTTCAAGTTCAAAATGATCGATTATTTTGGTTTTTCGATTTTTCAAATTTTTTTCCCACCCCTAAGAACAAGTACAAAGAAGTGAGACATTGGAACAAATTACTCTCAAGATGCAAAAAAATATTAAATTTCCAAATCCACTAACATGATTTCTCAAGGTATTGGAGAAGCATTTTTCTTTTACCTTAAAAAAAAAAAAAATTTAGCTGCCTTTGATGGTGCCTAATTTTATGCAACTGCCTTTAGATGAGCGGTGGTAATCCACTTAATCTGTTGCTGTAGAAAAAAAAGTGAACGTTAGATAATATTCATTTAATGTTTCTCAGTTTCTGCTCTTCTTCGCTTGACTTTTAAATACAAATATTGAATAAGCCTAATAAGGAATTTAAGCTTTAATAAGCAGGCTCCATTCATTCATGTTGCTCATCAAATTGGACTATGAGTTCTTATCCACGTGAATTTTGTATGTACCAAACAAGAGAGAGAGTTTCGTTTGGGTGGAATAACTTCGAGTAAATTGTTGTGGCGGGTGAAATCCCTACCATGAAGCTATTGTTGATTCTAAAAAATAAATCAATTATTAATAACTGCAGATTACATGTATCCCAGTCGAATATTCTTATAAGTAGCTTAGCTAAAAAGAATTCAAAATATGTACTTTATTGCATGACCTTTAAATTGGGATTTTTTTGGTGATTGATTCTTATGTCTTGCCACGTTGGATCATTGAAATGTCTCTATAGGATAGTGAGGTGAATTTATCTAAAGACGCCACCTTATTGACAAAATTTAGAAATCAAACATATGTTATGTTAAGGAGATGATATTGGCACTTTAAATGACATTATACTTCACGTTTTTTTATTAATTTTGTGAATAAAAATACGATGATCTTTGTTTCTAATTATAATATGAGATAAAATGAAATAACTATAATTGGAATGAAAGATAAGAGTATGTGGCTCTCTATATATGACTTAAAAAACTGGTATTAGTACCATTAAAAAATATAAAACTGTATTTTCAAAAAAAAAAAAAAATATAAAACTGTCAATATCAATTCTATTATCTAACTATATATAAAATCTAAGTTTGGTGAAATGTCATATTTAATATTTTTAAAAAAATATTTTTACATAACATTAAATATCAATTCACTGACTATTCTCATTTTTGTCGCCCATACTTTTTTATCGATTCACTTCTTTCCTCCTAAGCGCACTCATTGAACATAATAAGACCATTAGAGTTAATTACTTGAAATGATTAATGATTAGTATCTATATATAAGCAACTTAGAAAAGATCCAACTGTCTTTCCCTTTACTTTCCATCAAATCAAAAGTTCATGAACTATTTAATACAGATGCATCCATTTTATACTTTAACCCTACTATATAATTCAACATATTATACTCAGAATACATCAATAAAGTAGAGACCTGAATGCTAACAGTACAAGTATTTTATAATACCATCCCCATGTACACCTTCCCATCTAGCGCGTGCTACACACGCCCCGTCCAGCTACGTCACCTCGTAAAGGGCGGGGAGCGACCTGCTTCTCCCCTCCATTTAAAAATAGCTCTCTTCCATCTCTCTCTCACACACACAAACACACACACAGACACTATATTTATATAAGTGGTTGTCTTGATTGGATGCATCATTTCATCATTTTCATCATCTCTCAGGTCTGAAGTTAGAAGGAAAAAAGAAAGAAATTATTGGGATGAATTTTTAGGTGAAAAGATAAAAGCAAACAAAGAGCAAAGTTAGCAGAAAGTCATGCTGTGAATGACGAATCTTACCAGAAAACCATACAACAAAACAACATTTTCTTTTTGCTGAATTTTAGTATTGTACTAGGAGTAAAAGTTTCTGAACACTCATTTTTGTATTAATTTTTTTACGTCAAACGCACATGGGTTCTTGAGAGTTTCTCTTCTCTTCTCTCCTATTTCTTTTCCAATTTTTACTTAGTTTATTTTTCAATGTCACATGCTCTCCTCTTGTATTCCGCGGATGCTCCAAAACACTCGGGTATTATTTTCTCCATTGACTGAACACTTCCAAGAGATTCTTTCAGATCTACAGTAAAGGGGAAGAGGCTCAAATTCTGAACCTCAACCTTTCTTTCTTCTTCCCTTACAAGAATCGAAATAACAAAGGTTAGTTTCTGATTCATTTCTTAATCTGGGGTCGCCTTATTTGATGTGAATTGTGATCTGCAAGGTATGCTTTTCAGTAATTTAGCAATGCTTAAACTCAATTTTGCATTTTGTTTTGGTTATTTTACTTCTGCTTCATTTGTACAATTTGGCGTCTGATTTCAATCGCTTCTATGTAATTATTGATGTTCAGATTTTGATACATGAAGCAGACCTGTTTTGTTTGTATGAAAGAACCAGAGGTGGTTGGTGAATTGTTACACTTAGTAATAATTTCGGTCAATGAATTTCTCTAACAATCAGTTGTGAAAATTTTCAAAGTATGACTTGCTTGTAATAAGAAATTCAGTATGAGGTAATTTGTCGAACATAGTACTTTCTCTAGACTTTGTTTCTTTTACAAAAAAAAGAAGTGGATTAAATGACAGAAAAAGTTACTTTAAGAAAAACAGAAAATCCTTTGGGAAGTGAAGTAACCGGATATGGAAGATGTCAATTAGACTGAAGAATTTAGTGTCTGTGATCTTCCTTTTGGGACCCATGGCAGAAATCAATAAATTTTTTCACTTAGATGCAGTCACATTCAAGTTTTAATTCTTTTCTTATTCAAATTTTGCCTCTGCTAAATCCAATTGGAATTCTCCATCAAAGTGTTTAGGAGGGCTTCTCAAAGGAAAATAAGAAAATATCCCTGAAATTTTTATTTTCATTCCCTGAGTCCACTTTGACAGCAATAAAGGATAATCAACTACAACCCTGATTTTTAATTCCTGAACTCGCAGCCTCCATTTCTCAGCTTAAGGTTGCATCCCTTAAAATGAATTTATCTGTATTCATGTGTCTAATATTAGAAATGAAATTCGAATAGATGTTCTGCTATAAAGAGGCAGTAGTTTTTAAGTCAGTGGTTTGGTAACAATATTCTTTAACTTCAGTCCAGTGTTTACTGTGATATGCATTCATTCTGATCCTCCATATGGTGGTTCTATCACTCTTGCTTTCTGGAATACAAGGCTTGGAATTCTCTGCCGTACACATCAAATTTCATTTTCGGATTCATACAGGAGTTGGATGTGATATAAAGATATTTAAATGGTTTGCGAAATGGAGGATGATAGTCTTGAAGAAATGGACATCGAAGTCCTATCTTCAATGTGGCCTGAAGATATGAATGAAGCTGGAAAGCAATTCAATATTGAAAAGCCACGACCAGATCATGATATGCTGAAGGAGGTTACAATTAATGAAGAGCCTAAGATCGTGGACTTCAAACGTCTCTTGGAGCTGAGCAATTACAGTGATAAAGGTTCCTCACAGTTGGCATACTTGGTGAAAAACTGGGAATATAAGCAGGCGAATGCTGTACGGCTTCTTAGAGAAGAGCTTGATAATCTTAACAAACAACAACAGGAATCTGAGCTCAAGAAATTAGAGATATTGGAGGAACATCGTTTTGAGGAAGAAATATATGGGGGTGACAAGCGTCCAATCTCTATTTTTGATGAAAATTTGAAATATTGTTATCAAAAAGTTCCACGAAGGAAACATGATGTAATTGTCCCTGATGAAAGACTACAAATCGATGCTGAGTTTGACAGCATCAAATACTGGAAACAAAGGGCTTTACATTTAGAGAAGTTGTTGGAGGCAAGTATCGAGCGAGAACAAATACTAGTAGAGAAATTGCAGGAAAGTATAGAAAATCTAGAAAAGCAGTCCTCTCCGGTAGAAGAACTTTCCCAGATGCTCAAAAGAGCGGATAACTTTTTGCATTTTATCCTCCAAAATGCACCAGTTGTCATTGGCCACCAGGTACCTTATCCTGTGATATAATTTTAAGAATTATTTGCCAGAAGTTTTTGACGGTGTTAGCACTGAGTTGTCACATTGCTTATACTTTCCACATTTTCTTTCATCAATCCTTGACGATAACTATTGCTTTCTTGTGACTGACGGTCTCCTTTGTCCATGATTTTCTCCAAACTTGTTTCGTCTTGTTCTGGTTGATGAATATTAACCCTGTCATACAATCTATGATCTGTCTGTAGTGATGGAAATCCTAAAACATTGCATTGACAAGCAAAGCTAAAGGACAAAAATATTCAGAGACTTAAGCTGCATATCAGGAAGAAAATTTCAATCAAGCTATCTTAATAATGGAGAAATGTTTTGGGATGTTTGGACAATTTTGTTCACATAACATCAGTCCTTTTAAATTCGGTCCTTTTAAATTCTTCTCCAGCTTTTGCTTGATGGAAGAGACATCATATTATTTGATAAGCAATCATAACAAATGCAATGGAGTGGATTTGTGAGTTAGCAAAAATTTAGTGATAGAAATTACTGATCTAAATAATTTTATTTAAATCAATTCAGCTTTAATAGTTCAGAGTTACCATGCAATACTAGTTGTGAGCTTTATTAGGCAGTAGTTATGAAATGATTAATCTTATTCAGGAAACTTGCCGCTTGTGGTGGGAATCAGTAATATAAATACCATTTTGTGCTCACTCCTGTTGAGGAAGGGAGTCATGACTCAAAATTTAACTGCGTCCCGTTGAGCCAAAGGAGGCAAGTTAGATCAATTTTCAGATCTGTGTAATATATCAAAAAAAAATTGTCTATCCGAAGGCACTTACAGTCTAACTGGTGTAGAACTGCATTTAGATGCCCTTTACTGGATTTAATACTGAAAAATGGAGTGCATTGGTAATCGATAATCTTTCTATAAGGTCCAATGAGTCCTTATTTTATGCATGCTTGAATAATTTTGCAAAAGAGTTGAAAGCAACAGGTACATTCTCGAGTTTTTAATTTTATAAAATGACGTGGATTATTATCTTTTAAGAGTTAACATGCATACCCGAGATAATTTGGCACTATGTATTACTGGAGTAATTTTCACCTTGTATTACAAACTAGAAGAAGACTTTTAACCCTGCAATTATAAAGCAAAAAAGACTCTGTCTGTTGATTACTATTCTCCCTTTTATTGCTAATGAATATGCCTTATTTTTATAATTTCTAGTTCTCTATTTGGGCATTGTATCTCAGTAGTACTTTTTTTATGTTTTGGTTATGATTTATAATTCCTGACCTTGCAATCAATTAGTGATCCATCCTATCCCTACCATGAAACTGACCCCCCCATTTTTTCTGTTTCTTTGGCAGTATAGTATTTTGATTCCTTTGATGCCTACAGCTCTCCATTTCTTTTCCTGATTGAAAGAATCTGTGAAAATGATGTTTGATGCTAAAGAAAGCTCTTTTGTGAAAATTTCAAGGGCCATCTCCGATCCAACATGCTTTGCTACTGTCACCATAAATGAAATACATATTCCTCAATTGGAATTTGGGGGTAAAAAAATTTTTAGTCGTTTCTAGGAAGATTTATTATTTCTCCTATGATACAAACAGACTCTGTACTAGTTGGCTATACTTCATTACTCCTAACCATCCTGCAGATTTGATTGACCAACTTGGTCAGGAATGGGAGTTTTCAACATTATGTATTGGATAAAAAACTGTCAAACGTCTTGGTGATTGTTTTGTCATTTTGTTGTAGTATTTTATTGCTTCCCTAGCTTCCGTCTTGTGTCCTGGCATAAAACCTATACAATTTCCTGCAACTTTCAGCACATGTTCAAGTTAACTTTCTGGCTAATATATACATCGTTATGTTCCTAAACAGGATAAAGAGTTGCGCTATCGGTTCATCTACAATCACTTCCCAAGTTTGCGTGAGGAGGTAATTTAATCAATGAGGATCTTTAGATATATTAGCGATCACTGAAGTATTTGTCGTCTTATGTTGTTGCAGTCATTTCTCAAATTTGCTGAATTTTCAGGACATCATAGGAAAAACGGATGTTGAGATATTTACTGGTTCAGGAGTTAAGGAATCTCAAGATTTCAAAAGAGAAGTTCTAGAACGAGGATTACCGGCAAAGAGAGAAATAACATTTGAGACTGAACTTTTTGGATCAAAGACATTTTTGATATATGTGGAACCAGTGTTCAGCAAGGCTGGAGAAACTATTGGAGTGAATTACATGGGAATGGAAGTAACTGATCAGGTGAATTAGTTTTATGCTCCTCCAATTATTTTGCAGAACTCTGAGCATCATATATTGTATCACGACTGGATTATTGAGCAGCCCTGATTTTCCATACTAATTCAGTTTTCTGTGTGCATTAAGTATTTCTGGACTTTTATATAAAAGAGTGGGCGAAGTCAACAATCATAAGTGCTGAAATAAATATATTCCTCACCTGATAAATTTAATTCAGTTAATCCTGATGATTGTGCTTGATTCGATTGAAATTCAATAATTGTTAGTATTTCTGCTTGTTTGCAAAACCTTAGTTTCACAGTTCAAATTTTTATGGTATGTAATACAAAGATTTGGTATCAAATATTAACTTCCAAAACAGCTGTATCAACGGCAAACATGTAAGAAACTTTGGCTACGTCTGGATGAGAGTTTTTTGGGGTGTTTTTTAGAAAATATTACTGTAGTTGTTTTAAAGATTCTCTTTGGTAAATGTATATGTGAGATAAAAAGGTGGTTGAAAAACGTGTATGAAGTTTCTAAAAAACATGTTTCTAAAAAACAGTAACAAACAAACAAAGCCTTTATTCTTTGTTTGGCACTAGTAATGAGGCAAAAGATTCATGAAGGACCTTAACAGTGTTTGGTTTATATATAGCAACAAATGCATGCAAAAGGCCTAAAACAAAAAAGAGCAATAGAAGCCACCATTGAGGTCCTCCATGCTATGTCCTCACATCTAGAACTGGATAACGTATTAGTTTTGGCATTCTAAATTTCCAGTATTCATTTGACTAATTTAGTGAGCATGTAGAATCCATCAATAAACAGATGTTCTGACAGAATGAACTCCAATAAAGTTACATATTAAGAACTTCATGCATCACAAAACGTGGAGCAGAACTTTTAAAACATTGGCGCTTTCTTCTCAATTTTCTAGCCTCTAGATTGTTGCTAAGAATGACAATCTCATATTTTTTGGCTGCAAGCATGGACCTTTTCTATAAACAGAGAGATGCCTGCATGCTTGGAAAGAATATTTTGATAGAATTCTATCTACGCCAGATTGTCAAAGCTTCATCGGATTCTACTTTCTCCTTCTCTTTCCATATACATGCTTGTGCATTTATATAAATGGAAAGTGATCTCCTTCTTTTCCCACATGTTTCAGATTTATTCGTCTTCTGTCTCATTGTGATTTACTCATTTGTTTTTTCCTCTCCCATTAATCATGTATTCTTTCTCATTTTGTTGCATATTGCTTTCCTTGGATTTGACCAAGCAAGGGATAACTTTGACACAAAGTTCATTTATAAATATATGAATAACTATCACTTGTCTGGAATTCTGTTTCTTATATTACTATATCATCACCCACCAGGTAAGAAAAAGAGAAAAGATGGCAAAGCTTCGTGAGGAAATAGCTGTACAGAAAGCAAAGGAGACAGAACTTAACAAAACAATACATATCACAGGTCCATCCTTAAACTCATTTTAAGTTGTTTTTGACATTTTATGGGAAAGAAAATTGGTATTGACTATTTTCTGCTCTGCCTTTGATAGAGGAAACAATGCGGGCAAAACAAATGCTAGCAACCATGTCTCATGAGATAAGATCTCCTTTGTCGGGAGTTGTGAGCATGACTGAGATTCTCTCCACCACAAATCTTGACAACGAACAACGACAACTAGTTAGTGTCATGTTATCCTCCGGAGATATAGTGCTTCAATTAATAAATGACATTCTTGACCTGTCCAAGGTTGAGTCAGGTTTGATTTTAATCTCTTCTTTGCAATTCCTTTGTTTTGAAATTTTCTTATGTTATTTAACATAAAGCTGCAAAAGTTCTAGTACTGTGTCCCTTTGGATGAGCATCCGGTGATAATAGGATATACTTTTTAACAAGTGTTTAATGGCATGGATTATTTTTATGCGAACTGTATAAATTGAATATTTTTCTTCTCTTTTGTTTACTGACCATAATGAAAAGCATCAGTTGGATCTCCTTAATTTTGAAAATAAGTCATTTCTCTTTATTTTTCAGGAGTTATGAAATTAGAAGCTACAAAGTTCAGGCCAAGGGAGGTGGTAAAGCATGTCCTGCAGACTGCAGCAGCATCACTGCAGAAGCTGCTGACCTTGGAAGGACAGGTAGCAGATGATGTTCCTGTGGAGGTGAGAGCTTAAAGAAACTCAGAAACTTGATAAAGCAAACACATTAATATTAGTAAAAGCCTAATAAATCAGGCATGAAAGAGCCTTAAATCTAGTTCCTTGTTATGGCAAAAGTTGCACTGCCCTTCATGTTAATGTTATAGTAGAAATTCAGTTCCATTTTTGAATGTTGCTATCGATATACATCTAACATGCATCCTTATTACGCTACCAGATGCTTAAGATATATACATACATGCACATATATAACATATATGCACACACATGTGTGCATGTACGATAGATATGTGTTATAAATACGTATGTATGTGTTTATACATAAACATATATTATATATATGTAAGTCATATCTATGCATGATGTTTGAATTTCATACCCTTTGAACTTGTTGCTTTGACTCACCAGGAACCATAGCTTCAATTTCTTTCAAACATTTTATGTAGATGCTTGAGACATTAGCCTCATACTTTGTACAACTTTCTATTTGCTTATATTGATCGATATACATGCTTTTTCAGGTTATAGGAGATGTTTTGAGGATTCGCCAGATACTCACTAACTTGATCAGGTATTGAGTTCTTCAGGACTTGAAACTTTAGCTTGCTTGTTGAACTGAATTTAAGAGTTATTGTATGTATGAACATATCAGTGAGTTGAGGTTTTTTATGCATCTGGATCAAAATATTATTCCTCCAGATAGAAAACGAAACTTAATTTTTTTTTTTTTTAATTTTTAACATCTAAAAAATGCTGTCCTGATATACCAGAGAAAAGATTTTGATGATTTTGTTGCACAAATTCTTGATGTAGTCTTAAATTAAAAAATAGAAAAAATTCTTACTTAAATTTTTATCCTTCAGAAAACAGTTGAAACAAAAAAGTATTACATGCACAGACAACCTAAGAGAACTTAACATTGTACTTGTTCTACACCCGATCTAAATTCATCAGTTCAACTCGGTTTTAAGCTTTAGGCATCCATAATCAAATCTGCCTTGGTGTGAGAGGGTATCATATAATTCCTATTTCCTAATTGCGTGCAAAGATTGTGTCCTGCCACATTTTTCCAGCAAATGATCAAGTCTTATCCTCATTGGCTTCTTTTCCTTCTAAATGCTTCTCACTGAAAAAGTACAATCATGCTCCACACTGTTGAATATGCTGCTTATCTTAGGACTATATATAATAAGTTACAATATGTATTACCATATTGTCAGATGCCTTTTGAAATTGGTTTATCCTATTTTAACCATGCAATATACTGTTTGGTAACAGACATGGCTTATTTATGCCATCAATTTCTTCTAGAATAGAATCTTCTATTCCTTTCATCTCCTAAAATTTCCAATGTCTTAGAACAACCTGGACATCTTTTGTTCCGACTTGCATATGATATCCAAGTCTCCATTGTTGAAGAATACAAGTGTATTTTAGGCAACCAAAGGGGGGTTGTTCAGCTTTGAAGACCGGGAAGCATAATATCATATATGGTCATACCTTCTTTTTGGTTTTTATTTTTTAATTTTTTTATTGTTTTTTCCTTTTCTTGATAACCAAAATTTCCGGTTTTAATGCATGTAATTTCATCAGTTTGATCCATATAATGGTAACTAAAGTGAATTTTAAATAGACTTGACAAACATAGTATCATCGTGTTCACAATCTGGGACAAAATTAATCTACAAATGGAAGAATCAGGATAAGACTCAAATCACAAGAGAATGGTGCTTTTGACTCCAAATACACGTTTAATTTGAAGTTTTGTCAAACTGAGTGCTTGGACAAAATATGATAGATCTTTGATAGGCAATAGATGGAAAGAAATTTCTCTTTCTGGTTGTCATTTAAGTGAGTAATGAATGAAATCTTCTTGTTTGTACTTCTATTTACCTATCTATCTTAGTTGATTTCAATCATAACATTAGGTTATTTGTGTTGAGTTGATAAAATAAGATACAAAATACCTAATGTCAGAAGAGCCGTTCTCTTTTTATTGTTTTGGCTACTCTAAAACTGAAATATTTTCCTTCTTAACAGCAATGCAATCAAGTTTACCCATGAGGGGAAAGTTGGTATAAAGCTTTATGTGGTATCTGAGCCACATTCTGAAACAAAAAAGGCATCTTCTGGGAGGAATCAATTTAGAGTATCAGAAAATACAAGGAAAGAGGATACATGCCTATCACCAACTCAAAGTTCTCATACTAATAAGGATTCTCATTTAAAAAGAGATCGGGAAGGGATTTATGAAAATCATGTAATCAACAATGAGCCAATAACTCCAAAAAGAATTGCACACTCAGTGGAGGAATACGAGAGTCAGTCCAATGCACAAGAAACCACAGTGTGGTTATGTTGTGATGTTTATGACACGGGGATTGGAATACCAGGTAAATTAGGAAATATTTATTTGTGCTCAGAAATGGTAGGGAGTAATATAATGAAGATTTTCTCGATATCCTTTACCAAATACAATCATTTCTAGGCTCCAGTTTTCATTGATACCTTTCATTCTGGCATCAATGTCGATGGTCACTTATTTAATATATTTATACAGAAACTGCTTTACCCACTCTGTTCAAGAAATATATGCAAGTAGGTGCTGATACTGCTCGAAAGTATGGCGGGACTGGACTAGGCCTGGCAATTTGCAAGCAATTGGTAATTTTATTAGCCATCTTCAGCATGTAGATTTATGTGGCAAATACCGAATGCTGTATTCAGTAGTATGATAATACCTCTTTTTGGTGGTATCACAGACATTTACCTTTTGTTTCTCTATATGTCTACAAAATCAGAAGTTTTGTTGATAACAAATATGCAGCTGTTCCAATTTCTCTGTTACATGGGTGGAGTTTTCATGAGTTTTGGAGTCAATAGTTAGCCTGTGAATATCTAACTTTGAGACTGCCAAAAATATTTTGCTAGAATATATTCCCATTTTCAAATTACTTTTCTTATCATCTTCGTTTATCGATACTTTTTTGGTTGCTAGGTATGATGTGCATTTTTCTTCTTTCCCATTAATTATTCCATAGTTTTGAGAAAAGAATTTGGACTTGGTAACGATATGAGCTCTTTTTCCTTGTTGCTTTTGGTCCTTGTCTGATTTGTCATATTGGTGATTGGGAATCTAACTGAATTGTCTGAGACAATAATTTCAGTTTTAGGTTGCAATGAAGTTGTGAAATATAAGCTATTGCATCAAAACCAATTGCATTTTTTAATTTGCTCGGCTGGGATTTGAAAAGCCTAGCTCATTTCATGAACAAATATTGCCTGGTTCATCTCTCTTTTAGGAAAGTGTACAATTTCTGTGATTTCAAATATTCTAATGTTCTTGCAACGTTTTAAAGTCCTAAATGGAGCTTTTTTTGTTTAATTTTTTTTCAATATTTCCAAGATACTTGACCGTACGCCTTTAGGCAGTAAAGATAATGGGAATGTGGTTGGAACAGGTTGAGCTAATGGGTGGTCATCTCACTGTATCAAGCAAAGAACATCATGGTTCTACTTTTACGTTTGTACTGCCTTACAAGGTTTCACTAGAGTGTGATAGTTCAGATGATCCTGACGAACTTTCTGATATGGCTGGTCATGATGGCATTGCTGACACAAATGAGGATGATATACACTCTGGTTTTTTCCAATTCCAACCGCGCACTTTGGGTTCTCTTTTTACACCTCATAATTCTGGCCGGAGCCAGAAAGCATTATCAAGCAATTATAGGTTTGATACATTGCATAAAAGTAACAGAGTGTCAAAAGATTACTGTTTATTCTCCTCCGAGGATGATACAGGTAAGGAGTTAAGTTCAGCAGGTGACACTTCTTCTATTGATGCTGCTGTTGAGACATCCTCTGAGCCTGAAAGCTCAGGATGTTTCAATCCACATACTCATAAACATACGGCAGTCCCTGAAAACAACCAAAGTAAGGAAGACATGGATTTTCAGCCCTCAGAAAGGTATGGATCCTCCGGTACATCAACTTTAAACGATGACCAGGATGAAATTCCAAGGGCAGCAGCCATCCAAGAAACATGTCAAACACGAAGACAGTCTGATCCAAGTTCTGAGTGCTCTTCCAGTAACAGTTCAGAAATCCCAACATCTCCTGTGAAACCTAAGATTCTCCTTGTTGAAGATAACAAGATAAATGTGATGGTGACGCAGTCAATGATGAAACAGTTGGGTCACAAGATAGATGTTGTCAATAATGGAGTGGAAGCTGTCCGTGCAGTACAGCAGAAAAGTTATGACTTAATTCTTATGGTAAGTTGAAGCAAAAATATTTCCTTCACCATGGACTTGTATCAGTCCCAGCCCCATTATTATTATGCATTTTATTCTGAAACTAATTTATACTTGAAAGTCTGAAATGAAGTTGCCCGCCAACCTTTTTGTGGACTGAATCCAAAGAAAAAAAAAGCTAATTATGGAGCACTTTGGAAGTGATCGAGAGAGTTTTATTATATTCTGATGAAATGTTTGTCACTTGTCATGTAATCTCCTCTTGGTTTACCATCGTAGTATTAAATATCTTTACTCGAAATAAAGTGTAAGTATGATTCTTCTTCGGGTTATAGTTATAAGCTTACTTTTAATGGGGACTAGTTTTAACATGAAATTTTTAGGATGTATGCATGCCTGTAATGGATGGCCTTCAAGCTACAAGACTGATCCGATCCTTCGAGCAGTCTGGCAATTGGGATGCTGCAGTGGAGGCTGGAATTGAGCAGCAGTTATCTCATTCAGATTCTTCAGTATACGGAGAGGTGTTTAAACCATCACCCAAAAGAATTCCAATCATAGCTGTAAGCCTGAATTTCTCTTACCTTTCAGAGTTAGCCTCCTCCTTCTACAAGTTCCTTAAATTTCTTCTGGGCAACAAAAAGCTTCAAGCTATTCGGCTTTTAAATTATTTGGAATGCTAAGTAATCGTTGTGCACTTTGCACAAGCAGTCATATATTGAGTCAAAGATATCATTTTTCCCAACATCTACTTTACACTTGTTACTGGCACTGACAAAAAACTAATCAAAATGCTTTGCAGATGACAGCGAATGCATTGTCAGAGAGTGCAGATGAGTGCTTTGCAAATGGTATGGACTCTTTTGTATCAAAGCCTGTTACCTTTCAAACATTAAAACAATGTTTACAAGCCTATTTGCGGTGACAGTAGCTGTAAATGTATGCATCTTGTACAGAAAATGGATGTGCTAGGAAAGTTTTGTAATCTATGCATTATGTTTTATCCTTGTCATTCCTCCATTTTTCTAGCTCTAAATGATCATTTTTTTTCTGTTTTTTTAACCCCAAGCTTCACCTGAATATTTTTCCTGTTGATTCTTATAGAGGTACTGTACTCCGATCCATGATTTTTCTAAACTTTTTGACCAATTGTAAGATTGGGGTGAAAGAAAAATTGGTGATAAATTTTGAGCTATTAAATGGTTAAGTAAAGGATTAGGTTAATGAATTGAAGGTATCTCATTCTTTTATGTGATCTGAAGTAACTTTATCATCAGAATAAAGTGATGGAGTTTGCGAATCAAGAAAAAAGAAAAAAAAGAAGGATACAAGTTCTAATTGATTGTATGTCCTGGGCCAGCACTAGCCAGTGATATAACATCCATCGTGTCGCCAAGACTTGCTCTTCAGAAGACTAGGCATTATTACACAAGCACACACTTGAAAGCATAAATAGTGGAAGCGTTAAACTTAGTAAAATTGTTAAGTGCGGAACTTATGCATAAATTCAAGAAATGTAAATAAAAAATAACAACTAATTGCCTTACTAGTACGCTAAAAATGATTAACCAAATAAAAGAAAATCAAATTCACATATTTTACTTGTCATATGAAATGATAACATCCTTTGGAACCCTCTACATACTCGTAAATAATTTTTCATCTATGTATAAAACTAGAAAAAAAATTATAGTTTTGGTATCAAATGTTTGGAACATTGGCAATTTCAGTCTAAGTTTGGACGAAAGCAAATCTAGTGTCAAATATTTTAATTTTTCATCACATTTAGTTCTATTGATCAGTTTTGTTAAAATCTTACCGAAATTCAATTACATGATACTCACATGCTGATGACCAAAATTTAAAAAAACATTAAAAAAAAGAAAAATCTTTAATTGTCACAATTTGTAATTAAAGGCACTAATTTGAGTTCACACATGATAAATTAGTAGATAAAACTGAAAAAATCTGCCTAAATAGTACATTCGTGTGCTTATTTAATTACAAATAATGGCAATTAAAATTTTTTTCTTTTTCTAATTTTTTTTTGAAAATTTGGTAATTGGGATGTGAGTATTACGCAATTGGATTCCCATAAGATTTTGACAAAACTAGTCAATAGAACCAAATGTGTTGAAAAATTTAAACATTTGGCACTAGATTTGTTTCATCCAAATTTTAGAGACTAAAACTGTGGATGTCCCAAACTTTTGGTACCAAAATTGTAATTTTCTCTATAAAAATATCACATGTAGTTTAGAAAGAAACACTCATCGGCAATGGAAAATTTCTCAAGGCAATTGGGCAATACAAAGCATGGAAGACATTGAGACCCTCATCGGCAATGGAAAATTTCTTCACACTGGAATACATCACATTTAGTAAATGTTATTTCCATTAGAAGACTTTTAGGACATTGGACTGTTGAATGTTGCGTTGAAGGTTTGAATTAGAACTTCTAGAGCTCATTCAAAGGAGGGCGGATTTTTTGAGTGAACGGTTGAGTCTTCTGATGAAAGAATATTTCCAGCAATGGTTATAACTGCCCCAAATTACTTTTAAGTATAAATATACATGAGTGGTGAAAAAATAATAATATAGTATACCTTGAGAGAAAGTGAGAAACCAAAGTTTATAGACTCCTTGATTTTTTGTGCAAAATTGAGGGAGATTTCACAGTTGACTCTTGGGAATAGAATGCTCCAGGACTTCGGCACAAGGAGGAGAAGCAAAATTCTGTTTTAGGACATTACAAAAGTGCTTGTCTCTGTGATATCAAGTTATTATACTTCGTAGTCTATTATTGTTATCATACATTGTTATTTATGTTATAGTAGTGATTGATCCTTATTGGTATATGAAGTCTTCAGACATTTGAGGCATTGTGTTTGCTCATAACTTTTATTATCAAATTTGTATTGTTCAAAAGTTGATATTTAAAGTCATTTTGATCAAAATATTTTCTTACGAGTTCCCCAACATTCAAAAACAAAATTCGTTTTTCTTTCACAAGTTTCCTTCTTTATTACGTTTGCATACTCGTAGAAATTTATCTTTATTTGTTGTTTGTCAACATCGTATACTTGAAAGTTGTTGAAATATATGGCTTCAAGTTCAAAACCAGAAAAGGTTGAAGTCTCCAACACTAACAAGGCTGATGAGAAGCCTGACAAGTTTAAGGGATCGACTTCAAAAGATGGCAACAAAGATGTTGTTCTATTTGACAGCATTAAACTTGTCACATATGGTCAAGGAAGGGTGCCGCAAGCCTACAAATCCTACTACAAAGGAATCTTTGATATTAGTTGAGGCATGGCAAAAGAATGATTTCTTTTGCAGAAACTACATCCTCAATCATCTTAGTGACACTCTCTTTGACTTTTATTCATCACGAAGCATTGCAAAAGAAGTGTGGGAAGCACTAGACAAAAAGTACAAGACTTAAGATGCTAGTGCCAAAAAGTTTGTGATTGATAAATTCCTCAACTATGTTATGGTTGACTCAAAAATGGTCATAGAGCAAGTGGAAGAGATTCAAATTCTCATTCATGTTGCTAAAGGATGTGTCATCAATGAGCACTTTCAAGTGGGAGCAATAATTGAAAAATTGCCTCCCTCTTGGAGTGACTTCAAGATATATTTCAAGCATAAACGTAGAGAGATGAGTTTGGAAGATTTGATCCTACAACTTTGAGTTGAAGAAGATCATCATAGAAGAGATAGGGGTGATAGACTGTTCATGGAATCCAAGGCCAATATGGTTGAGGGACAAAGCTCTAAGAGACACAAGGGCAAGAAGAAAGGGAAAAAGGGTGGAACTCCTACTGCACCTAAGGGCAAGGACTTCAAGAGGATTAAAGGATCATGCTGTGTGTGTGGAAAGCCAGGTCATAAGACAATAGATTGCCGCCACAAGAAAGGCCAAAATGAAGATAAATTCTCAGAGAATAAGGAAGTAAACATCGCAAAAAATGTTCAACAAATGGACACTGATGAAGATAATCTTGTTGTTGTAGTATTTGAAGTGAACTTCATGTCTACCGTCAAGGATTGGCTTGGAGCCACAAGGCATATTTTCTTCGATGAGAATCTATTTTGTGACTACAATAAGATTGCAAATGGCAAACAACTCTTCATAAGGAATGTCTCGTTTTCTAAAGTGAAAGGAAAAGGCATAGTTAGACTCGAGTTCACTTTCGGGAAATTTGTAACCCTAAAAAATGTTCTTCATGTACCTGATATTAGAAAGAACTTAGTTTCTAGTCCATTCCTTAGTCAATTAGGATTCAAACTTATTTTTGAATCCAATAAGTTTGTACTAACTAAGAGTGGCATGCAGACAAAGGTTACTTAGTAGATGATTTGTTTTAAGCTTAATGTAATGGTTGCGAATGCTATGAATAAAGATATTATTTATGCTTATATTGTTGATTCTTTTGATTTGTGGCAAGCTATATTAGGTCATGTTAATTTTTGATCTTTGTATAGAATGATGAATTTATGTCTTATACCTAAATTCGACTTTGATGTCAAAAGTAAATGTGAAGTATGTGTTGAATCAAAACTCACTAGCCAAATTTATAAATCCGTCCAAGAAAGAAATAATGAATTACTTGGTTTAATTCATATAGATGTTTGTGATTTTAAGTCACTTCCTACACATGGTGGAAAAAATTATTTTATCATGTTCATTGATGATTGCAGCAAGTATTGCTATGTTTACTTGCTCAAAAATAAGGATGAAGCTCTTGAAAAATTTAAGACTTACAAAGTTGAAGTTGAAAATTAACTTGGAAGAAAACTAGAGGCTCTACATTCAGATAGAGGTGGAGAATACGACTCTGATGCCTTTGCTAAATTTTGTGCTGTATATGGAATAATTCATCAAACTACTGCACCATTTCTGACGTGGTGTAGATTAGGTATATAAAATATATGCTAAACACGCACAAATCAACTAATAAAAACTTAATCTTCCAACTATACCACAAGTATACTGGTCTTTTATAGTACTTGGAGCATTAGATATTGTATTCTGTGAGGAATCAATAAAATGCAAGTACTAAGGCTTTATGACTCACTTTATTGTCTAAACAACCGATAACCAAGATGAGATGTGGTAATTTGAAAATTAATATCAATAGAATAGGTAAATGATAACAACAACCTGTGAGAATTCAAATATTCAAGATGTTTAGAATATAGATTCCACTAATGAATCATGAGATGCATGAATGAATTGCTAAGTTTATCTTGCCTTGTTTAGAATTCAATTCCATATGAGTCATAACTAGTTCTCACTATGAAATGACAAGATTCCAACTATTTTCATAATGAAATCTTATGAAAACATGAATTGCAATGATTCACTCAAGAATTTATTGTTCACATATGAACAACTCATGCATTATTTGTTCATTGTCCATTGTTAAATGCATTTCTCAATGTCAAGTAACAACTAGATGACTTGTTTATGTTGGCCATGCAAAAGCAAGTGTTAAAACTTGAACAAGTAAATAAACAAGTGTAAGCTTATCAAGTTAAGATTATTTGAGTCATGCTTTTGGATTCATTAGCTTCATCTATATTCTAGACGAAGCCGTTAGTGAATCATGACTAGTAAAACTACAATTAGCTCAACTAGAATACAAGAATTCATGATTCAATAATGAAAATAAAAGCTAGAAGTAAGAAAGGCTTAGTCTAATGATGAACAAGTCTTCAACTTCTATTTCTTTTCCAAAAGATTGAAGTACAAGAAGTTGAGTATAATAAGCCCTCTATTCTATTGAAATTTAGAGTATTCTATTAATTCTCTTCAACTATTTTAACTCTACTCCAACTAATTTCTCTCCTAAACTAGTTACAAATGACTTATATTTATAGACAAATGATCCTCAAGTCATTTTCCAACTTGCTAATGCATTCAATGCATTGAAATGATGAAGATGCTTCTTGAGATTCCAAAATGGCATAAAAGTCTTCAATTGTGTGCTTAATGGAATCTATAGCTTGAAAAATCCTATCTTCAACTGAAAAGTCCATAAAAATAGCTAGAAGATGAAGCAAGTTGCAATCAGCTGAAATTTGGAAGTCCATGGCAATTCCCAGGTTAGCAACCTACAGATCCAACCCGCAAATCACTAAAGTGGTCCCCACGTGATTTTCTGAATTTTTCTGAGCTGGCTTCCATGTGTTTAGACAACTTTGATGCATTTCCATGTATTTTTGATGAAGAATTAGGTCTCCTACATATTTGCACAATTTATTTTTCAAGTATTCTCCAAGAAGCTTCATCGACTTAATCACTTGAATCTTCTTTGATTTTGATCCATCTTGACCTCAATTGATCCAAATTGAAACTAAGTATGATGAATCTACAAAATTATACAAAATTTGTGCATTAATTAGCTCAAAATAACAATTTTGCCTCAAAACCCTAATTTTGGGAGAAAACTAATTATTGGAAAAGTTAGAAAATGAGTCATTTGTAATCAAAATTACAATAATTATGCTAAAAACACACCAAAAATATAGAATAAAACATGTAATAATATTGGTCAATTTATCACTCATCAATATGCACCTCAACAAAATAGGATAGTTGAGAGAAAAAATAATTCTCTCGAAGAATGATAAATTCCATGTTAAATAGCTTGAGATTGCCTCATAATTTATGGGGAGAAGCCTTACTTTCTATGAATCACATCTTATGTAGAGTTCCATATAAGGAGACTAATAACTCTCCTTATGAAGTATGGAAAGGATGGTTACCTACTTATAAAACCGTTGAAGTGGGGGTTTCCTAGCTAAGGTCTTAATTCCTTTACTAGAAAGGACAAAATTGGGACCTAAGACTGTTTTCATTTATTGGACTTGCAAATAATAGTGTCGCATATAGATTTTTAGTAATTAATCTGAAAACATGAATATTTATGTAAATACTATTATTGAGTTCAATGAAGCCAAATTCTTTGAAGGAATTATGCTTTACAAAAACAAAGATAATAACACTCAAAAGAGAGCACTTGATAAAAATCAAGAGGCGTCTACTTCCTCAATGGGGATCCAAGAACAAGATGTGGAATTTAGAAGAAGCAAAAGACCATAATTTTGAAAGGATGTTAGTTCGGATTTTATTAGTAAATAAATTGAATGAGAACCAAGAACATAATAGTGAAGCAATGTGATAAGTAATAAATTTACCAATATTATTATATATTTTATTATATGTTTTAGGTATTATTTAAGTATGATTGTAGTGATTTTGGTTGCAAATGACATCATTTTTCAATTATTTATAGAATTAGGGTTTTTCTTGAAATTAGGGTTTTTGAGGCCAAATTTTTATTTTAAGCATATTAATGCACAATTCTTGTACAACATTGTAGGTTCATCATACTTAAACCCATTTTGGATCAATTAGAGTCAAGGAAAATCAAATTCAAAGGTGGTTCAAGGAGCTAGGGTTGGATGAACAATTTGAAGAAATAATTGTGTAAAGATAATTGTGCAAAAATATTTTGGAAGGCTAAAAATTTGTGAAAATGCATGGATAAAGTCTGCACACATGGATCCCAAAGCAATAGATTTAGAAATCAAGCAGGGACCACAAAGGTGCGATCCGCGGGGATCGATGTCGACCAGGCAGCTTCTAAGGCTTCAACTTGCATTTTCTGCTAGCTGCAAACATTTTTAGATGGGGATAGGGTTTTGAAAGTAGAAAATTTCATTGAAAAAATAAATGAAGACTTTTGTGAAAGTTTGGAATCTCCAAGCAAATCTTCATTATTTCCATGCATTAAATGCAATTGTAAGTTGGAAAATAACTTGAAGATCAATTGTTTATAAATAGGAGTCATTTATAACGAGTTTAGATATCCATTATTATCCTTAGTTAGTGTTAGAATTAGTATAATTGAAGAGAATTAATAGAATTGTCTCAAATTCAATAGAATAGTGTACTTCATATACAAACATCTTGTACTTTAACATTTTGGACAAGAAATAGAAATTTGAAGATTTGTCTATAAGTTCTTCTCAACTTTCTCATTTACTTTCCAGTTTGAAGCATGAGTTCTTACATTCTGTTAAGTTTCTTTGTGTTTCATTAGTCATGGTTCACTAAAAGCTTTATCTAGAATATAGATGAAGTCAATGAATTCAAAACATGACTTAAATTACCTTTACTTGCCAAGCTTGCATTTGTTTGTTGACTTGTTCAAGTTTTTAACTCTTGTTTTTGCACAACCTACTCAAACAAGTCATCTAGTTGTTAATTGACATTGAGAAATACCCTGAACAATGGAAAATAAACAAGTATTGCTTAAGTTATTTATATGAGAATAATGATCCTTAAGTGAATTATTACAATTCCTATTTTCATAAGGTTTCATCATCAAAGTAGTTGGAATCTAATCATTTCCTAACGAGAGCTAGTTATGATTTAAATAGAATTGGAGTCTTAACAAAGTAAGATAATACTTAGCAAGTCCTTCATGCATCTTATGATTCATTAGTGGATTACATATTCTAAACATCTTGAATATTTGAATTCCTACAAGTTGTTGTCATTACTAGCCTATCCTATTGAACTTTCTTTTTACTACACAATTTGATTTTCGGTTGTTTAGATAATAGAGCAAGCAATAAAGCCTTAGTAGTTGCAAATATTTGATTCTATCGTGGGATATGATATCTATATACTCCCTATACTATACTTGACCCGTATACTTGCGGTAAAGTTGGGAGATTAGGTTTGTTACTTGATTTGTGCATGTTTTGCCAATATTTTCATACCTAATATATAGCACGTTAAGTTTTTGGTGCCGTTGTCAGGGAATCAAGGCAATATAAAGGCCAATGCAAACTTTATTACTCTAGACTTTATTTACTTTTACTTGTTTATTCGTATTTTGTTTCTTTTTGTAGGTGTATGCATAGAAGTTTAAGGGTGGTACTTCCATTTGATCTAGAAATAGAAAGAACTACAAGGAAGGCAAGGAGACAAAAGCAAGAAGAACAAGCAAAGGTGGAGGAAGTTGGTGACACCTCAATTGCACCTCAACCAGAACTAGAACAAGAGGTAGCCATGATGGAGGTAAATCAAAATCCTATCCCTAATAACCGTTCTTTAAGAGATTATGCCATGCCGGATCCAACTGGTTCACATGCAAGCATAATAAGACCACCAGTTAATGCTAATAATTTTGAATTTAAGTCGGGACTTGTACAAATAGTCACACAAAACCAATTTGGTGGATATAATAATGAACATTTTCACACTCACTTGACTAGTTTCTTGTAAATATGTGATACATTTAAATAAAATGGTCTCTAAATATGCCATAAGGCTAAGACTATTTCCATTTTCGTTAAGAGACAAAGCTAAGCAATGGCTTAATTCATACCCACCAAATACCTTTGCAACATGGACGAACTTATCCAAGGCCTTTTTTAACAAATATTTTCTAACAGGAAAAATTGCCAATTGAGAATGGACATTACCAAATTTACCCAAAGCGATGGAGAGTCTATATATGAGGCTTGGGAACATTTTAAGGACCTAATCAAAAAAGTTTCACACCATGGATTTCCAACTTGGCTAATAGTGCAGACATTCTATAGTGGACTTAACTATTCAACAAAGATCAATATAGATGTAGTTGCAGGTGGAGCTCTCATGGCGAAATCGGCAAAAGATGCCCAAGATTTGATTGAAGAAATGGCAGCCAACCATTACCAATGAGCAAGCGAAAGATTACTCATAGAAGAACCCAAGGTATGTATGAAGTTGATTCTCACGACATGTTAAAAACACAAATGCATGATGTTATGAATGATAAATTTTTTGAGTAAACTTGTCATTAGAAATCAAAATTCATCATCTAGTATTGGATGTTGTACCATTTGTGGAGATATGCATAATTCATCTATGTGTGCACAAGTACAATATCTAAATAATTTCAAACATTCTTCTTCTAATAATATCTCTTCTAATTTTTACAATTTGAGGTGGAGAAACCATCCAAATCTTGGGTAGAGGGAGCCAAAAGTGAATACACCACTGGGATTTTCTCAAAATAAGGAAGGATGAGAAATTGCATTAGAGAAAACGGAAGAAAAGATGGAATCACATGCAAATCAATCTAAGACAAGAATAAAAAGCCTTGAGAACACCGTTGCACAATTGGTCGAATCTTAGGAAATCGGGAGAGTTACCAAGCAAAATCGAAATTAATCCTAGGGAACATGTTCAAACCATTACCTTAAGAAGTGGAAGGAATTGACTAAACCATTGGTGGAGAAAAAGAAAAAATATGGAAGTGATGAAGATGAAAAAGAGAAAAAGGAAAATAGATAGTAAATGATAGTGAAAACCATGATGAATCCCAAGTACAATCTAGCCCTATTTCCCCACAAATTCCATTTCCACAACAGCTCAAAAGTTCAAAAATTGATAGAAGTCTAGAAAAGTCTGCACAAATGCTCAAACAATTGCATGTAAATATTCCTTTTGTAGATGCATTTTTGCAGATTCCAAAGTACAACAAGCTCCTAAAAGATTTGGTGACAAGGAAGAAAAGTTTGGAAGATTTTTAAACCGTAGCACTTATCGAGGAGTGTGGTGCTAGGATTCAAAATAAACTACCACCAAAGCTTAAGGATCCAGAGAGTTTTTCTATTTGCACTATTGGAAGTATAAATTTTTCAAATGCATTATGTGATTTAGGTGCAAGTGTCTCCTTACTCCCTTTATCAATTGCTCGAAGGCTAGGCTTTAAGGAATTGAAAAGTACAAACATGACTTTACAACTAGCCAATAATTCAATTAGGCATCCATTAGGAGTAATTGAAAATGTGTTAAAAGTGGACAAACTTATCATCCCAATTGACTTTGTTGTTTTGGATATGGAGGATGATATTTGAATGCTTATAATACTTGGGAGACCTTTTCTAGCAGCCGCGGTGCTATCATTGATGTAAAAGATGGTACACTTAAGCTCAAAGTAGGAGAGGATGAAGTCAATTTTAGTTTAAATGAAATGATGAAACAACATTCATTTTCTTTTAATGTTTACATGATTGATGCATTTGATGATAGTGTACTTATCTACACTTTTCCAGGTTTTGGAAGACCAAGAAGAAGGAAGGATAGAAACAAGGACCACATAAGCATAATTGAGATAACTATACCCAAAGGAGTGGAGTATTCTTTGGGACATGGTCCAATAAAATGAAGCATACACTAATGAGTCTACCTCTAGACTATAAATGAAGTGCTTGTTGGGAGGCAACCCAACATTTTTAATATTTTTGAGAAATTTTAGTTTGAAGGTTATGTGTTAGGTAGTTTAAAGTGTGTTTAATTTGTTGTTTTGTAGGTTTTCAATAAGGAACATAAGGAGTACAATGAATTCAAGAAGATTCAAGATTATGAGTTTGCTCTCTATGCCTCTTTTTGAATGCATTTCATACTTAGAAGTATGTTGATCATGTTTAATGTATGATATGTTATGTGTTTTTGAAATTAAAAGTTAAGAGGAGTTACTATTCATGGTTAAGAACTTTTTAATCAAAAAGGTCAATTGATGTTTTATCAAGATTATGTGATGTTTGACCTTGTTTCTGTGCTTAATTTGTTCAAACAAACATGTGTACATTATGAGTTTGGAATGTGCATTCAATTTTTGTAACTTATGCAACATTAGAAATCATACTCAATCTATGCAAAGTATGATGAAATTGATGCAAAATTTGAAGAATTAATGTTTGTACACGTGTATGTTAATGATTCAAACTTGTTCCAAGTATTAATTTGTGCAAAAACATGTTTAAATTAAGTTTGAAGTGGCTGCAAAAAAGGAGGACACCAATAGAACAGTAACATGCAAATTTTGAAAATTCACTGCCTGTTGTAGGGAGTGATCCACAGGTCATAGTCTGTGGATCGCACCTGCGGATCAGCTTCTGGAAATTTTTGTAATCCGCACGCACAGCGATTCGCGGGCAAGCTTAAATGAACCATGGGTACTCCTCTCACGGATCACAAGAAATTTTTGATTTCCAAGCTTGTTTTCAATGGCTTCCAATTGGTTCTTTTGCAAATTCTTTTGCATAATTTGTGTACATGTTGGGGGTACTTTAATTAACACTTTAACGTGGTTCAATCTTGCATTTTCAATGTTCCATTTTCCTTTATATTTTTGACTTAATGGCATGAAATTGTTGATTTTTGACATGAGGCAATTTTGAGCAAGTTTTTTTAGTCTTTCACTTCATTAATACATAATACATTTGTTCATATTACTTGTATTTCAAATTTTCACCCCCTTGAGCCACATTGCACAAACTAAGTGTGGAGGAAATGAAAGCTCTCAAGCATGCTATGTTCATGTTATGTTCTATAAATTATCTATTTATCATTTAACATAGCATTCAAGTGTTTTGAGCTTTGAAAACAAGGTAAATGAGTAAGTTTGGACAAATGGAGCATTGGTGAAGCATTACAAAAAGCAACTTGTCAAAGGCCAAGGATCAAGGACATCAACAATATCAAGCTTTGGACTCTTAAACCAAACACGGAGAGTTTTCTTGTTCTATTTTTCTTTCTTATCTTTGCCTTTACACATTGAGGACAATGTTTTATTTTAAGCGTGGGGGGAAGGTATTAGAATATGTTTGGTTAGGCTTTAATTAATTGTGTCAAGATATTGTTTTAGTAAAAAATAGCCAAATTTTTTGAAAATTTGCTTCTTTAACATGCTTTTATGCCATATACTTGTTGAGTTCTCTTACTTTTTGAAGTAATTTATGCAACTTTGATTGAAATTTTTCTACTAGTATATGAAGAAATAGTTATTATGTGATAGGAGTTTTATTTTTAAGAAAGTATATCTTATAAAATGGTTGTAATTATGTCTTGATTTTACATGTTTGATTTTAAATTTCTTTTCTTTGCTTAATTTTACACTATTAAGTGGTCGATATGGACAAAAAGTATACTTATGTGAATTAAGGGACAAATAGTTTATGAAGTTCAATGATAAATGTTTATTATTTCTACTCCAATGATTTAAGTTGTTTCGTAATCGGGAATCTTCATCTAAAAATGTTGATTTTCACATCAAACGGCATTTGAATTATGAGTATGGACAGTAAGTTGATTGAAGGTGAATTGTCAAGAAATAAAAGATCTCATTAACAAAAAATTGATCTTGGCAATTTCACTTCTCAAGGTAAAGCTAAAAAATGGAATAAATGATCAAAGTGTTGAGTAACCGGGGGTTTTCATCTACCAATGTCAACTTTTGGGTCAAAAGACACTTGCAAATTACAAAATGCAATATGTCTCTACTGTGTGTACTTGAATTGTATATACTTGTCCATATTGAATACTTAGTATGTGAAATTTTGTAAGGCAAAGAAATTTGGTTGAATAAGTTTTAATCTTGATATAATTACTTCCCTTTTACTTGGCATGAATAGTATTAGAAACATTACAAGAAATAGCATAATGACTATTTACTGCATTTTGTGGAAATGCATTTAACAATTAGGCATTTGTTATATCTATACTTGAATCATGTTTTGATCTCTTGATTTTCTAATTACTTGAGGACAAGCAATGATTCAAGTGTGAGGGAGTTTGATAAGTAATAAATTTACCAATATTATTAAATATTTTATTATATGTTTTAGGTGTTATTTAAGTATAATTGTAGTGGTTTTGATTGCAAATGACATCATTTTTCAACTTTTTATAGAATTAGGGTTTTTCTCGAAATTAGGATTTTTGAGGCAGATTTTTTATTTTGAGCAGATCAATGCGCAATTCTTGTACAAAATTGTAGGTTTATCACACTTAAACTCATTTTGGATCAATTGGAGTCAAGGAAAATCAAATTCAAAGGTGATTCAAGGAGCTAGGGTTGGATGAACAATTTGAAGAAATAATTGTGCAAAAATAATTGCAAAATCCAATTCTCCATCAAAATGCGTGAAAATATGTGTAAAATGCTTGCACACGTGGACTCCAGCTGAGCAAAAATTAGAAAATCAAGTGGGGACCACAACGAGTGATCCGCAGGTTGCTACCCGCGGATCCCATTCATGGATCGACATTGGCCAGTAGCTTCTAGGGTTTCAACTTGCATCTTCTTCTAGCTATTTTTCCAGACCTTTTCAAATGGAGATAGGGTTTTGCAAGTTGAAGATTTCATTGAAATATAAATGAAGACTTTTGTGCAAGTTTGGAATCTCCATGCAAATCTTCATCATTTCCACATATTAAATGGAATTGCAAGTTGAAAAATGACTTGAAGATCAATTGTCTATAAATAGGAGTCATTTATAACAAGTTTAGTATCTAATTATCATCCTTAGTGTTAGAATTAGAGCAATTAAAGAGAATTAATAGAATTCTCTCAAGTTCAATAGAATAGTGAACTCTGTATACAAAACTTCTTGTACTTCAACATTTTGGACAAGAAATAGAAGTTGAAGACTTTGATTGTGAGTTTACGTTATATCAAAATGTAGCAATAAATCCACTTAAAATCACACAAGCAAGTAATAAAATTTATAACCTAATACTCGTTCCGCAAGTGCATGGGTCAATTGTAGATGTGACGAGTATTAGGGTCGATCCCACAAGGAAACATGAACTAGCAACTACCTAAGCTACTAACTTGCTTTATTATCTAGACAATCAAACTTTAGAGGTCGAGAAAATGGTAAGAAAATCAATTTCAAGTAAACAAACAATGAAGCAACTAGTTAAACAAAATTGACTAGGCTTAAGAATCCACTAAATAAACAAGTTAAGCTAATGGCCAAGATGATTTTATTCATGTTTAGGATTCAATTCCAATTATACTCCAAACTAGATCTCTCTATGAATGGAAGACTACTAATACATGAGCTTTCCTACTCTCGTGGAAAAGTCTAGCATGCATTAGTTCATTAACTCATGAATTGTGGCTTTAATCCTTAATCCACCAATGTGAATCACTACTCTCGTGAGATTTAACATAAGTTCCATTTACTCTTTCCATTGTTAAGTGCAAATCTCTTTGTCAAATAACAACTAGATGACTTGAAGTTGGTAGCTAATCAACAACAAGTGTTAAGACCAAGTAAAGGAATAAATAAGAATAAATAGGCCATAAACCAATTTATATCATATTAGAGCTGCATCCTAAACCTAGTATAAGTCAGCTTAGTTCAACATGGTAAAGATAATATTAAGCACATAAATAAAAGTAAACAAGCATGCACGAATGAAACTAAAAGGAATAAGGTTAGAGTTGCTCATTTGGTGGATGAACTTGGCTCCAAAACTTATCCTTGCATTTCATCAAACATGTTGAATACAAAGTAGTTCCTTCAAAGTCTTGTTACAAGAATATGATTTTGCCTACTACAAAACTAAGAAAGAAAATCTACTCTAAGTATTTACAAGGAGTGCTCCTCGTACCAAGCTATGGTTCTAGCTTTCTCAAGAATCAAACTAAGCATAGAACTAAGCATATCTTTCATGAATACAAAGGCATGTATTTATAGAATAAACCGTATCTCAAGTCCTTGTCCAAGTTGGAGGCATCATGATGAAAATTGATTCCTTTGGCCTCCAAAGTCTTCCTTGAGCTTTGTGTTATCTTCTAGGGCTTCCAAAAATGCAGTTGGACGTTTGGAATTATCTGGAAAAGTTGTGTGAATAGGCTGCAAGTTGAAGAGAGCCAAAATTTGTAAGTTGGTGCCGATACGCAGATGCGATACGCGAGTGTGGCCTGCGTATCGTGGTCCGTGTATCACTCTCTTTTACCATTTTTCCCTTTTTAAGTTTTGGTTATTCCTTCCATGCCCTTGAGAACTTTTTCCACCATTTGAACCATAATTTTTTTGGTAGGATTTAATGAAGAAAAATTATCTCGGAAATTCCAAGCTTAATTGATAAAATTGGTTCAACTTGAATCAACTTTGAATTTGATATTCTTTGAACTTTAATTGATCCAAATTATGTTTAATCGTCATTTTCCTGCATAATCAAATAAACTTGGACATTAATTTGCTCTAAACAATATTTTTGCCTTAAAACCCTAATTTCTGGACCAAAAACCCTAATTTTGGAGCAAACGTTGATTTGATGGGAAATAATGAAATTGAGCCATTTTAATGTAAAAAAATAATGAAAACATATTTAAAACACACTAAAAACATATATAAAATATTATACAAAAATAGATAAATTTATTATTTGTCAAACTCCCCCACACTTGAATCATTGCTTGTCTTCAAGCAATTGAAAAATCAAAAGATCAAAACATAATTCAAGGTCTTGAAATAATAAATGCTACATTGTTGAATGTAATTCCACAATATAAAGTAAATAGGCATTATGAAATTCCTTGTAAAGTTCCTAATACGCATCATACCAAGTAAAAGAGAAGTAATTGTATCAAGATTAAAACTTATTCAACCAAATTTCTTGGCCTTACAAAATTTCACACACTAAGTATTTAATATGGACAATCATATACAATTCAATTTATACACAATAGGGACATTTTGCATTTTGTAATTTGTAAGTATCTTTTGACACGAAGGTTGACATTGGTAGATGAAAACCTCCAGTTACTCAACACTTTGATCATTTTAACCACAATTTAGTGCTTAGTTTGAGAAGGGATATTGCCTTTTGATGAAAGGATCGACATTTTATGATGAAGATCCCTTATTACTCAACAATTCACTTTCAATCAAACTTGCTCTGCATACTCTTAATTCAAATGCCGTTTGATGCGAAAATCGACATTTTGTGATGAAGATTCCCAGTTACTTAGCAATTTGAATCATTGGAGTAGTAATAAATAGACATTTATCAATTTTCCTCAAATATAATTGTCCCTTTATTCAAATAATGCATAAGTATATTTCTTGTCCATATCTACCACTTAAGAATGTAAAATTAAGTTAAGAAAAGAAATTTAGAATCAAACATGCTAAATCAAGACATAATTACAACTATTTTACAAGATATACTTTCTTAGAAACAAAACTCCTAATCACATAATGACTATTTCTCATATTCTTATAAAACGTATTCAAGCAAAGTTGCCTAAATTATTTCAATTGGCAATGGAATTTAACAAGTTCATGGCATGAAAACATGTTAAAGAAGCAAATTTCAAAAAAAAAATAAAATTTTAGGCTATATTTTACCAAAACAATATCTTGACACTATTTATTCCAAATCCCTACCAAACATAATCTTATACCTTCCCCGAACACTTAGAATGAAACATTGTCCTCAATGTGTAAAGGGAAAGTAAGATGAAAGATGAAACAATAGAACTCCCCTTATTTGGTTTGAGAATCCTTAAATTGATATTGTTTGTCTTTGAAGTCCATGGGCTTTCGGCAAGTCTTTCTTTGCAATGCTTCATCATGTTCCTTATTTGATCCATTTGTGCTCATTGTCCCTGCTTTCATAACTCAAAACACTTGAATGCTATGTTAGATAATAAATAGATAGCTAATGAAGCACAAGATCAATATAGCATGCTTAAAAGCTTTGATTTCCCCCACACTTAGTTTGTGCACTGTAGCTCCATGGGGGTGAAAATTTGAAAAACAAGTAAGATGAGCAACTTTATTGTGTATTGATGAAGTAAAATACTAAAGAAACTTGGTGAAAGTTGCTTCATATCAAAAATCAACCATTCATGCCATGTAACCAAAATTACAAAATTAAATTTAAACTAAGAATATGCAAGATTGGAACATGTTAAAGTGTTTATTTGAGTGTGCAAAACATGTATACAAACTATGAAACACATGTTGCAAGTGAACCCATTGAAAACCAATGAAAATGAGCATGAAGAACCACTTTGAACAGTGATCCGTGGGCGTGTACCCGTGTATCTCTTAGCTTGTCTGCATATCTCTGCGCAATGCATCGCACTGAGCCCCCAGAAGTTGATATGCGGCAGCAATACGCAGATGACGTCCGCGTATCTCTATGTCGCATATCTCTTCCTGCAACAGGTAGTGATTTTCCAGTTTTGCAGGTTACTATTCCATTGATTTATTCCTTTTTCTACAGCACTTTCAACTTTAAATATAACACGTTTTTGAACCCTTTCACACTAGGAACAAGTTTGAATCATGAATATACACATGTGCAAATACAAATTTCTCAAATTTTGCATCAAAATCACAACACTTTGCATGGATTGAGCTTAAATTCAAAGATGCATAAATTGTAAAATTTGAATATACTTTCCAACCCAATTATGCACACATGTTTCTTTGAACATATTAAGCATTCAAACAAGGCCAAACTACATATAATCTCATTGAACCTCCAAATTACCTTTTTGTTCAAAAAGTTTTCCAACCATGAATAGTAACTGTCATCAAATTCCAACTTCTCAAACACCTCATATGGCACATAATACACATGTTAAACATTCTTATAAGTATGAAATGCTTAAGAAGAAGGAACTTTAGAGTCAAACTCATGATTGTAACATCTTGAATCAAACTTGATCTTTAAGTTCCAAATTACATTACCTACAAAACAAACAAAATAAAACACACTTTTAAACTATATAATACTTAACAAAACAAACTAAGATTTCACAAAAATATTAAAAACGTTGGGTTGCCTCCCAACAAGCGCTTCATTTATAGTCTAGAGCTAGACTATTTATCAACCACATCATGTGATTGGAGTATCCCACAAAGGATATAATACACCTTTTGTCCTTAATTGATTCAATAAGTAGAGGTGCATCCTTTGCCTTAAGACAAGTGCTCCCAAGTCCATAATCCATTTTGCAATTTTACCTACCACCTGGAAACACTTAAAAAGATTTTCATAGCCATGATTGGCTATGCCTTTCTCTTGTGTTAGTATCTCTTCAATATCAAGAAAATCAAAATCACAAGTGAAAGGATAGTCATTATACACTTTATTTTCTACTTTTGAGTTTTCAATTCCCTCATTAAGAACAAGTTGAATTTCAACATTTGAATGTTCAAAAGTAGACGAAGCAATTAATTTGTCATCAAATTCCTCATTTTCAACTACTTTATCAAACACACATACATTATCCTCATTCACTTGTTCTTGCTTATGTTCAAAAGTATAATCATCAAGCATTTTTTCACATTCATTTTCATGAAAATCATGCATGATTTCACAAGTGGGGGCTTCTAAATGTTGAACTTTTTGGTCCATTTCCCTACTTTCAACCATATTTTCCACACATGCATGTTCATGAATTTCTTTATCATGTTCAAAAACATTTTCAAGCATAGAGGTGTCTAATGGATTAACATAAGTTTCTAATGGTGGTTGAATTAAGCCACAATTATATTCCTCATGATTACTACTGCACATGGAACAAATACAAGCATATTCATAAGCATCATAAGCATCATATTGTTCCATATTGTTCTCATTATTTGCACATGCACCTCCTTGAACTTTAACTTCATTTTCATCAAAAGTAGGATTATTTATGATGTGATTATCAATTTCCATACTCCCACTTTCAACTAATTGATCTTGAACATGTATTTGTTCATTTGCAACATATGGTGACTCTAGGTTCATTTTATTTTCTTGTTTCATTATTTCCTCATTCCTAGAGTTCAAAGATTCTCTCATTTTAGGAAAATGGCCATCCAATCTCCTACTCATGTTATCTATTTCATTCATATTGGTATTAGACTTCATGTTCAAGGATGAATTTTGTTCAACACAAGTAGGTAGATTTGGTTGATTCCATTGGTTCATCCACCCCAAATTATCATTTTGGGCATAAAGTTCATATTAAGGTGAATAAGTGCAATTATTTCCAAATTGTACATGATCATTATATCTACATTCAAAATTGGCATGATGTCCTCCACAAATAGTACAAGGACTGTTTACACTAGAATCATAACCAAATTTATTCAATAGCATGCCTTCTAATGTATCCATTTGTGATTTTAACATATGTACCTCATCATTAAAAGACATACCTCTATGAATACTAGACTTGTATTCATTATATGGCCAATAGTTGTTCCAACAAGAATTGCCTTCCATGTGTTTGATGAAATGCTTGAATGACTTCTAGTCCGTTTTCACCTTCTTTCACTCTTAATTTACAAGGTACCTACAAAATGCACAATAGAAGATTTCAAAATAAAAAAAACTAAAAAATGTCTAGACTAATAAAGCTTGTATTTGCCTTGATATTGCCAAAGTTTCAATGTTTCCCCCGGCAACGGCGCCAAAAACTTGATTATGAGTTTAGGTTATATCAAAATATAGCAATAAATCTACTTAAAATCACACAAACAAGCAATAAAATTTATAACCTAATACTCGTTCCCCAAGTGCACAGGTCAATTGTAGACATGACAAGTATTAGGGTCGATCCCACGAGGAAACATGAACTAGCAACTACCTAAGCTACTAACTTGCTTTATTATCTAGACAATAACTTTAGAGGTAGAGAAAATGGTAGGAAAATCAATTTCAAGTAAACAAACAATGAAGCAACTAGTTAAACAAAGTTGACTAGGTTTAAGAATCCACTAAATATGCAAGTTAAGCTTATGGCCAAGATGATTTTATTCATGTTTAGGATTCAATTCCAATTATACTCCAAACTGGATCTCTCTACGAATGGAAGACAACTAATACATGAGCTTTCCTACTCTCGTGGTAAAGTCTAGCATGCATTAGTTCATTAAACTCATGAATTGTGGCTTTAATCCTTAATCCACCTATGTGAATCACTACGCTCGTGAGATTCAATATAAGTTCCATTTACTCTTTCCGTTGTTAAGTGCAAATCTCTTTGTCAAATAACAACTAGATGACTTGAAGTTGGTAGCTAATCAACAACAAGTGTTAAGACCAAGTAAATGAATAAACAAGAATAAATAGGCCATAAACCAATTCATATCAAATTAGAGCTTCATCCTAAACCTAGTGTAAGTCAACTTAGTTCAACATGGTAAAGATAATATTAAGCACATAAATGAAAGTAAACAAGCATGCACGAATGAAACTAAAAGGAATAAGGTTAGAGTTGCTCATTTGGTGGATGAACTTGGCTCCAAAACTTATCCTTGCATTTCATCAAACATGTTGAATACAAAGTAGTTCCTTCAAAGTCTTGTTACAAGAATATGATTTTGCCTACTACAAAACTAAGAAAGAAAATCTACTTTAAGTATTTACAAGGAGTGCTCCTCGTACCAAGCTATGGTTCTAGCTTTCTCAAGAATCAAACTAAGCATAGAACTAAGCATATCTTTCATGAATACAAAGGCATGTATTTATAGAATAAACCCTAGCTCAAGTCCTTGTCCAAGTTGGAGACATCATGATGAAAATTAATTCCTTTGGCCTCCAAAGTCTTCCTTGAGCTTTGTGTTATCTTCTAGGGCTTCCAAAAATGCAGCTGGATGTTTGGAATTATCTACAAAAGTTGTGTGATTAGGCTGTAAGTTGAAGAGAGCCGAAATCTGCAAGTTGGTGCCGATACGCAGATGTGATACGCGAGTGGTGGCCTGCGTATCGTGGTCCGTGTATCACTCTCTTTTACCATTTTGCCCTTTTTAATTTTTGGTTATTCCTTCCATGCCCTTGAGACCTTTTTCCACCGTTTGAACCATAATTTTCTTGGGAGGATCTAATGACGAAAAATTATCCCGAAAATTCCAAGCTTAATTGATAAAATTGGTACAACTTGAATCAACTTTGAATTTGATATTCTTTGAAATTCAATTGATCCAAATTATATTTAATCATCATTTTCCTTCATAATCAAATAAACTTGGACATTAATTTGCTCCAAATAATATTTTTGCCTCAAAACCCTAATTTCTAGACCAAAAACCCTAATTTTGGAGCAAACCTTGATTTGATGGGAAATAATGAAATTGAGCCATTTTAATGTAAAAAATAATAAAACCATGTTTAAAACACACTAAAAAGATAGATAAAATATTATACAAAAATAGGTAAATTTATTACTTGTCAACTTGTCTATAAGCTCTTCTCAACTCTCTCTTTTACTTTCCAAATTGAAGTATGAATTCTTATGTTCTTGACAAGTTTCTTTGTGTTTCACTAGTCATGATTCACTAAAAAGCTTCATCTAGAATATAGATGAAGCTAATGAATCCTTAGCATGATTTAAAGTTTCTCTACTTGCTAAGCTTGTGTTTGTTTATTTACTTGTTCAATTTTTAACCCTTGTTTTTGCATGGCCAACTTAAACAAGTCATCTAGGTTGTTACTTGACATTGAGAGATGCATTTAACAATGAAAAATGAACAAGTAATGCTTAAGATATTCATATGTGAATAATGAATGCTTAAGTGAATCATTGCAATTCATGTTTTCACAAGATGTCATCATGAGAATAGTTGGAATCTAATCATTTTATAGTGAGAACTAGTTATGATTTAAATGGAATTGGATTCTAAACAAAGAAAGAGAGCACTTAGCAAGACATCCATGCATTTTATGATTCTTTAGTGGATTCTATATTCGAAAATCTTGAATATTTGAATTCCTACAAGTTGTTGCCATCATTTATCTATTCTATTGAATCTCCTATCTTTTTAATACAACTCTTGATTTCTGGTTGTTTAGATAATAAAGTGAGCCATAAAGCCTTAATACTTGCAAATAATTGATTCCTCATGGGATACGATACCTATATACTCCCCATTCTACACTTGACCCGTATACTTGCGGTAAAGTTGAGAAATTAGGTTTATTACTTGATTTGTGTGTGTTTTGCCTATAATTGCTATACCTAATCTACACCACGTCACACTAAGTTCTCCTGAGGGTCCTTTTTGGAAGGAAGTGTTGATAGTGAAATCCAATCCATCTTGCAGATCCATACTTGGATTTGGTTGATTTACCTTAGGGAAATAAACCAACAGATTGTAAATAGGTCTTTAGAAAAAGACTTAAAGCCAATGGCACTATTGATAGGTACAAAGTTCGTCTGGTTGCTGAATGTTACAAGCAAAAGGAAGGTTTGAATACCTATCCTCCAATTTTGAGGATAGCATCTGTTAGGATGTTAATTACCATAGTTTCCACATATAATATGGATATACATCAAATACATATTAAGATAGTTTCCTTGAATGGAGATCTAGATGAAGAAATATACATGAAACAACTAGAAGGTTTTGTGGTCAAGAACCAAGAAAATAAAATCTTTAAACTTTTTAAATCTCTTTACGGACTTAAACAAGCACCCATGCAATGGCATGAGAAGTTTGATCACACTATGTCGTCACATCGATTTAAAATAAATAAATGTGAGAAGTGTGCCTACTTCAAGAATACAAAGAACACTTATAGTCACATTTTTCTCTACTTTCTCTACTTTCTCTCTCTACAATTTTTCTCTCTAGTTGCTGCTTCTTTTCTTTTCAAAAATTAGGGTTCATGGAAGCCCTTCAACCTAGGGTTGAAGGGAAACCAATCCTTCCTAATAGATCCTTTGCGGATGTGTTAATCAACAAAACAACCTCTCCATTGAAGATCAAACCTGTATCGCAGCACAAAGGTGAACCTGCTGTAGCCTTCTCTCATGCAGACGTCCAAAAACTTGCAACTCCTTTCCAATTGCTTTGATTGGTAAGTTCTCACATGGTCGACCAAGTATGGAATTGGTGTGCAAGGCATTCTCTTCTATTGCCTTTGCTGGTTCTTACTCGATTGGATTGCTGGATCAACATCATGTGCTTATAAGATTTGTGACAAGAGGATTTCCTGCATTGCTGGTTGAAAGGGATTTGGATAATCTAATATTTCCTGATGCGTGTATTTAAATGGTCTACAGACTTTAAAGCTGAGATTGAATCCACTTGTGCTCCAATGTGGATTGGTTTTGAAGGCTTCCCGATCTACTTCTTTGATAAAGCAGTGCTTTCTTCTCTATTGCCAGCACGATTGGTACACCTTTGAAGGTAGACGCTGCAACTAGCAACACTGTCAAGACCACACATGGCTCGTATCTGTGTGGATATTGATGTTTCCAAAGAGCTTCCTCAGTAGGGTTTGGATTGCTGTTGGTAATGGTGGTTTTTGGCAGAAAGTTCCTATGAAAATCTTCCTCTTTACTGTCACCACTGCTGTAAACAAGGTCACCATCAGTCTCGTTGTCGATTGTTGAATCAAAAAGAGAAAGTCCCAGGAGAAAGAAGAAACTATTCAACAGAAGAATGCAATCCCTTTATGTGCCTAAGTTGAAAATTCTACAAAAAGATAATCAGATGTAGTCCCAAGTCCAGAAGAACTACCTCAAGGGGAAAGGAGAATGGCGACACTAGCAAACTGATGGAAGATCCTAAGGATACGGATATTGAAGAAGGCCAATTAATGGATTGTCAGGTGGAGAATCCAACATTAGTTTTGACAACTACTATGGAAAGCCAAACTCAGGTGCAAAACCTTGGTCTTGATGTGGCCGAACGTGAGGATCATGAATTTGAATATCGAATAGGTGTATATGAGGCTGTGCCTGATAGTACATGCAATATTGATAAAGGGCACGAGAGCAGCAGGAGAACAATCTGCATGGCGTGATTATTGCAGATCATGTGCAGAATCATGAAGACGTGGTCAGTGAGTTTCAAAGACTCCCAGAAGTCCCAAATTTAGATAGGGAAGAGATCTCTACAGATTTAGTTTAGGAGACAGAATATGCTGCAGGAAATCTTTCTCCAAGGGGCGCAGTCTTGACTGAGATACTTCCTACTTCTAATGTTGAAGATCATGGCCACAGTAATTGTATGGTGGATGAAGCTGTGAAATGGAAAGCTCCAACAAGAGGTAAAAAGAATGTCTCTTTCCACATGTCTGATAGAACTTTACGTTCCTACTCTCGATCTTCCCTTGATAAGTTATCCCCATGATTAGTTTCCTGTTTTGGAACATTAGGGGGGTGGCTAAGCCCTCTAATTTGAAAAGACTGAAACATATGATTCGGATACATAATTTGGAATTGGTAGCTGTAGTAGAACCTAAGGCTAATGTAGATTAGGATGTCTGGAATTTGTATGAAACTAGGTATGGATATTGGTATTGCTAATTCTTCTGGATCTGTTTGGCTATTTTTTAAAAATTCAACTGCTGTCTCGGTGGTAGCTGAATCTGAACAACACTTGACTGTCTTGGTTGGGAACTCACAGCTTTCAGCTAGTTGCAAGATTACATTTGTTCATGCGAAATGTTTGGAAACTGAAAGACAAATGCTATGGGACTCTTTAAAGCTGGAAAGTGTGGATAACTCTCCTTGGTTAATTGCTGGAGATTTTAATGTGGTCATCTCCCAGGATGAAAAGCGAGGGGGCAGACCTTTTCGAATCTCTGAAGGGTGACCTTTATGGAATTCATGCAGGACCTTCAGTTGATGGACGCTGGTTTCACTGGCTCACCTTTTACGTGGTGTAACAACAGAAGGGGTACAAGCGCGTGTGTGGAAAAGATTGGATCGTATCTTAATTAATGATTCTTTCCAATGCTTGAATCTCTACTATTGCTGTGCAGCATCTAGCTCGAACACCCTCTGATCATGCCCCTTTACTCATGAAAGCTTCCACAAAGCATGATGGCTTGCCTAGACAGTTTCGGTTCCTCAATGCATGGACATCACACAGCCAGTTTCTGGAGATTGTTCGGAGCAGCTGGCACTTAGATATCACCTGCTCACCATTGCTTATGTTGGTTTCTAAGATGAAAAAGGTCAAAGCAGGCTCTTCGGTTATGGTCTCGACAGTCCTTTGGTGACATTTTTGAGACTGTGAAGAGAGCCGAAATACAAGCTGCTGCTGCTGAAAGAGAACATGATTTGCATGATTCTGAAATCACTTTGACAGCCATGCAACGTACTCGGACTGAACTTAGTAAAGCCATTTGTGTGGAAGAAAATTTTTGGCGTCAAAAGGCAAGAATCAAATGGTGGAAAGAAGGTGAGTCTAACTCAAAATTTTTTCATTCTGTGGTTGCTGATCGTCGAAGAAAGGCTATTATCCATGGCATTAAAGATGATAATGGGAATTGGCTAAGAGAGGGAGAAGATATTGGGAATGAAGCTTGTAGTTTTTTCTCACGATTGTTCTCTTCCGAGGACCATCCTGCTGAGTATTGTTTGAATCATATTCCCAAATTGTTGTCTGAAAATGATTGCAACATGTTGGATGCGGATCCAACTATGGAAGAAGTTAAGAGAGTTGTATTTTCTATGGATGCAAATAGTGCCTCGGGGCCTGATGGTTTTTCTGGCAAATTTTTTATGGATGCTTGGGAGGTTATTGCTGATGATCTTTATCAAGCAGTATTGGCTTTCTTTTGTGGAGAGAATATTCCTCGGAGTATTACATTCTACTTTACTCATCCTGATCCCCAAGACTGTTACAACCGCAAGATTTCTCACAGTATAGGCCAATCAGTCTGTGTAATTTTTTAAATAAAATTATTTCCAGACTGTTGGCAGACAGACTGGCATCGATTCTTCCACAGATTATTTCTCCACTAGCAAAGTGGTTTTGTGAGAGATAGGCAGATGGCAGAAAACTATTTACTTGCTCAGGAATTAATATCAAGTATTGGAAAGAAAAATCGTGGAGGCAATGTGGTTATTAAAATTGATATGGCTAAGGCCTATGATAGAGTTTCATGGAGTTATCTGATTGGTGTTCTTCGGGCATTCGGATTTGGGGAACAATGGATTGACAGGATATGGAGGCTGGTTTCAAATTGTTGGTTCTCTGTGCTTATTAATGGGATTCCTAGGGGGTTTTTTAAATCTACAAGGGGTTTGAGGCAAGGGAGATCCTATCTCTCCTGCTTTATTTATCATTGCTGCAGAAGGTCTATCTAGAGCCCTTAATGGCATTCATCAAAGTAGAAGCTTTGTGCCTTATAAAGTTCCTCGTAACTGTCCTATTATTTCTCACTTGGGTTTTGCAGATGATTTAATTTTGTTTTCAGGAGGGGACAAAAGGACATTGAGGCATATTGATAGATACTTTAAGGACTTATGAAAAGTGCTCAGGACAGCTGATCAATACATCCAAAAGTGCTTTTTTCTGTCATCCTAGCACTTCTCGTCGACGAATATCAGTTATTCAGCAAGTCACTGGATTCATGAGGAAGTCTCTTTCCGGTAAGAATATTTAGGTTGCCCCTTGTTCTATGGTCGTAGTAAAGTGACTTATTTTTCTGAGATGATTCAAGCTGTTGCTAATAGAATCTTGAAGTGGTGTAATAATTTTTATCTTCTGGTGGGAAACTTACTTAATTAAGCATGTTTTATCTACCATTCCCTTTGCCATATTCTTGTTGTTTCTTCTTCCTCCTAAAAGTATTTTGTGCAAGTGGAAAAGTTGTTTGCTAGATTCTTGTGGAATTCTTCTGGGGATGAAGGTAGGGTCACTTGGATAAAATGGCAGAATCTTTGTCTCCTTGAAGATGAAGGTGGGGTTGGGATTCAGGCTCTAAAGGATGTTCATCATGCCATGTCTATGAAACTCTGGTGGAGATTTCGTAAACATGAATCTTTATGGGCTAAATTTATGCATGCCAAATATTGTGCAAGGTTCCATCCTTCACAAGTACAGGTCACTATGGGAGATTCAATAACATGGAAGAGGATGCTTACTGTTAGAGATATTATGGAACCTAATATTCGGTGGCAGCTAAGGAGCGGTGGGGTTGACTTTTGGCATGATAACTGGTTGGGTTCAGGTGCTCTTTCCGTATATAGTCTGCACCAAAATCCAGGTTTGGTTCGTGATTTTATCGAGAATGGATCCTGGAATGTATCTCAGACTTCAGCAAATCCTTCCTACTTCAATAGTACAACAAGTTGTCACACTTGACCCCCCCTTTGATGAGGTGGGAGATGACATTATTTGGGATGTATCGTCTTCGGGTAATTTTTCACTCTCTTTGGCGTATGCTAGCATCCGCCATGCTAAGTCCCCTAGTTTTGTTTCCAGACTTTGCTGGGGGTCATTTCATCCCTCCTAAGATTTCATTTTTTCTCTTACGATTGCTTTCTAGAAAAATTGCAACTAGTGATGTTCTTCAGAAGTTTGGCATTCAGGGACCTTCTTGGTGTTTTTGTTGCACTAACCCATCTGTGGAGTCAGTTGAACATATCTTCAGTATGGGTGTCATTCCATCCGCCATATGGAATTACTTTGGCATGCCTGTTGGATTTGTTCCTTCTCAGTTGATGATTCGTATGAGGTTAGTCAAATGGTGGACTCTTGCGTGTCAGAATGGGATGGTACGCTTTTTATGTCATATCACTCCTATTCTCATTTTATGGCATTTGTGGAAAGCTAGGAATGATTGGTTTTTCATGGGGAATATCTCTTCTTGGGAGGGAAATTGCTAAGAAAATATTTATTGACATTAAATTAGCCTTTGAGTTGAGGTTTAAATGTCATATCTTATACTCTTCTTGGTCAGAATTTGTTTGGAATATTTCTCTCCGTAAGCAAAATGTCAAGATTACTTCGGTTAAGTGGCGTCCCCCGGGGATCTTCCTCAAGTTGAATACAGATGGCTATTCCAAAGGCAATCCTGGTATATGTGGAAAGGAGGAATCTTACAGAATTCTCAAGGAAAGGTAATTCTAGTCTTTGCTACTCCCTTTGAGATGGGTACGAGTTTGGAGGCAGAGTTTCAAGCACTACTACTTGGAGTTCAAATATGTCATTCCAAAGGTTTTATTGATATTACTTTGGAGTCGGATTTTATGGTGTTAGTAAACATTTTAGAAGGCATTGGATCTTGCCCGTGGAAAGTAAGGAAGTACTTTGAGGCACTTTGTAAACTGAAGTCTACTTGGAAAGAGGTTCTTCATTGTCATAGACAAGCAAATGTTCCTGCAGATTTACTGGCAAATGTAAGGATCTCTCTCCCTCAAGTGAAGATGTAGACACCAAATTTTGACACACCTTTGGTAAAAATATGTGTGTTACTTTATTTTAGGGGGTATTTTTCATTTTTCGGGGGTCGAGTACAATTTTCGTGCATATTATGTCTAATTAGTTGTATCAGGGGCAAAATAGTAATTTTACCGCGTAAATATTATTTTATTTTAATTTATTTTTTTTATAATACATAATTTTACTGTTTTTTATGATTATTTCTAATTTTAATGATTTTTGGAGTCATCTAGTATTTATTTAAAATTTTAGTATTTTTTTTACTTAATGGCACGTTTCCCAATGCATTTTTTTATGAGAATTTTTCAAGTAAAAAAAAAATTTTTGTTATGCATGTTTCATATGTTCATGAATTTTTTGTATAAATTTCATAATTTTTAGAAATCGTTTAGTATTTATTTTAATACTTTATTATTATTATTATTATTATTATTAGTTGTTATTATTATTATATTTTTTATTAATTACATATTTTTAATGTTATGTTAATTTTTAAATTTTTACAGTAAATTTTTATTTACTCATTTTTATAACTCTAAAATTTTAGTATTTTTTCTTATTGATTTTAGGAAATACAAATATCTTTTATTTTATTTTTTATTTCATTTTTCTTCTTTTCTTTTCTCCTTTATTTCCATTACAAATTTCTTCTTAAAAAAAAAAAAAAAAAAAGAGTAGGCTGCACTACTGTAGCAGCATGGGAGCTGCCATCAGAGCAGCCCCATGCCATCATCACAACTCTCCCCAACTCCCCTGCAATTCAGCAGATTTGAGGGGATTTTGGGGAGATTGATTTTCTTCCCCATCTACACACTCAACCTCACTCTCTTCTCTCAGCCATAAACACACACACCTGCACATTTTTTCACTCCCCTAAAGCACACCTTGCTCACACAGCCTCACAAACTCACTTCACCTGCAATTCCCTCAGCTTTCCCTCTCAGCAAAACACAACCTTCACACACACAACACACACTTGCTGTAACACCCTAGAAAATGCACATATAAGAGACATTTTTTTTCTTATTTAGGGTTAAGTGTTAATCCTTGATTTATTAGTCGGGAGATTTCTTGAGTTAATTAGGTTAATTAACTAAGATTTTCATTTTAAGCAAGAACACTTAAGTACTACATTTAGAATAATTTTACTTGACCATTTAATTTATATTAGAGTTTAAATTTTGCTTAATTTATTCTACTATTTTCTAGCCTTTTTACTACTTGAATTTTTGCTCAATTTTACTCAAAAATTTCACTTATTTTCTTGCTTTATTTTCTTTTCCCTTAGCTGAAATTTTTCTCTCTCTTTTCTTTCTTTCTTGGCCGGTTCTCTCTCTCCCTAATTTACTCTATTTTTGCTTTAATAATTTATGTCTTATTATTGTTAGTATTAAGTGATAAGAGGGTATTTAGCTCCACCAATTAAATTAATCCAAGATAGCACCTCTTGCATTAAAAGCTTACTTTTTACTTTACTCTTGTTATGATATTATTGGTTAATTATTTCCTCACCTTTTCTTCAATTCTTTTTCATTTTTCCTAGACTATTTCTTTCTCTTTTTCTCTCCCCTTGGCCGGCCATCACCTTTCTCCCTCTTCCCTCATTTTTGCTCTCAACTCCTTGAACTTTCATCTCTCAAGTTGGAACAAATCCACCATAGGAAGTGGGCTTCTATCTTTTCTAAGCAAAGTTCTAAGCATATCTAAGGTATTTACCATGAACTTATCTTATTAATTTCATGTTTTAATTAGTTTTTATGCAAGTTTAAGACTAAGTTTCTTGTTAATACTACTTAGAGAAATTTGTTAGAACTTGAGAATTACTTGCTATATAAAGTGTTCTTGTGGTTAGATAGACTAGTATATGGCCTTTAAACCTGGAGAATTTAGGTTTTATATGTGGTTTAGTTGAAGATTTAAGTTGGAACTCAAGAACACTTAAAACAGTCATGCTGGACCAGTTTTAGTAAAACTTTCATAACTTGGTGTAGATAGCTTGGATTCGAATGATTCTTGTTGTTTTAGAAACTAGATTCATAGGGCTTTCAATCGGTATAAAGCTTGCATGGTGGTTCATTGTGTATTAACCGCAGAAAGCTTGCAAAGTTGGCTGAAAATTCGGTTCTGCGTAAACAGTTTTGATGAAGAGCCAACTTGGGGCCTGATTTTGAACCTGTTCTAGTTGGAATTTTAAGTGATGATCTTCACGAAAGTTGTAGCCCTATAAACGTACTTTCAAACCATGTAATCACAATTCCCTAGTTCTTAGTGGATTGACCCCAGAAATGGCACGAAGTTGGCTGAAAACCAATCCTGTGCAAATTTGGGTAATTATTCTTGGAGTAGGAATTTTGAATTTGAGTGGAATCTTGATTGAATTTGAGTTTAAATTGAACATAGAAGTTGTGGTACATGTTGAATGGATTGGGTTGTTGAATTTTCTTGCAGGTTTAAAAATTTTGGTTAGTCCGATTTAAGGGGAAATGCTGCCGAAATTTCGGTAGAATTAAAAGAAGAAAAATGGATAAGTGAAATTTTAAGCTTAGAATGTGTTCAATTGAGGGAAATTTAAGTGTAGGAATTTTTAGAAATGATCTAGTGATAGATTAGACTTTCTTAGAATAAGTAAACCCTAAACCCTAGAAACCCTAAAACCAAAACCCTAGAAGTAAGTGGGGTATTTTCTTGACTTTTTCTTACTAAATTTACTAGGATTTTAATTGAGTTTTTATGTTATTATTTCTTTTAAATTTCAGGGTCCGAAAACACATCACGACCATTTCACGAGATATTTTCTTAGGCTTTCAAGGTGAGTGTCTTTATGTGTGCATGATGCATGAAATGTGATATTTTATTTGATAAATATTATGCGAAAATTGCAATTACTATGTGAATACTGTGCTACTTGAGGAAAGATGTGTACTTTATCACATCTATTCCGCAATGTGTTACTTGCTTTCATTGACCAATGTGTTATTTGTGTGTGCGTGAGACTACCGTGACTAACTTCACCGTTATTTCACGGATGGTCAACCCGGCTGCACGTGGGAGGACATAAGGTGTTGGGTGTTTTAGGGCTTGATGTTCTTTCCCTTTCGAGTTGTGAATCCTCAAAGAGGCCAACTCCGGATTGAACCTGTTTGCTTGTTGGCCCTCCAGGGTTGAGAATATCTCCCTGGATGTGGTAGCTTGTACGGAGGTTATAAGGTGATTGGCGGTTAGGGTTTGTGCTTGATAAAACTGATATGTTCTTTGATAAAGACCTGAGCTATTATCTCGGTCCAAATATCGTGACTACATGATCAGTACTTGCTCTTTCTGCGGTTAAGCTTGCTTCCGTAGTTGAGCCCTGTATCCTCCTTTGACTACATGTTAAATTAAATTGTTCATATCTTGATTTATTAATTAATTGCTCGATTATTTTATTTACTAAAATAATGAGTTCTTGATTTGATTGCATGACTTGGACATTCACTGGGCTATTATAGCTCATTCCGTTTTATTTGTTTTCCTTACTCAGGTTTCCTGAAAAAAATTAAAGCTGGAACGACTGATTTTGAGTATGCTAGATGTTTTAGTTATTGTAATAGCCGAACTGTATTAGGCTATCTTTGTGAAAAATCATGTATATTATGACACGTAAACTTTTGATGTGAATTGTACTTTATGATAAATAAAATGAGTGTATTTTATTTATTCCATTTTATTTTAGTTTACTTTTATTTTAAGTTAAGTACGCTCGGACGTTTGCGTGAGTGTGTGAATCGAGACCTGGCGAGAGCTAGGCAGGCAGTCCGCTAAGCCCTTTGGTGCGCCTCTGGGTAAGGTGGGGCTGTCACACCACCGCCGGACGCAACCATCCCACAACCACCATCACCGCCGCCCCTATTCCAGGTAAACTTCTCTTCTTGCTTTCAATTTTTTAATTGTCATATCCTACAAAAAAAACCATTCACCTGCAACACTCCTCTCCTTCTCATTTTTACTCTTGGCATCCCCTCCCCTGCACAGACTTCACAGCCTCACAAACTCACTTCACCTGCAATTCCCTCAGCTTTCCCTCTCAGCAAAACACAACCTTCACACACACAACACACACTTGCACTCTCGGCTCTCACATTCACTCACATTCACTCACAATTCACACACAGACACACAATTCGCACATACAGACACACACAGACACACAATTCGCACACACAAACACACACAGAGCACAAAATCCACAGCCAATCACACACGATTGCACACACCCCTGGACAAACAACATTTCACGCACAATATACACACTCACCTGCATACACATAGAACAAACACACAGCCACAATTCAAACACACACCTGCACTCAATTCAGCAGCACAAACGCACAAATTCACACTCACAGCTTTACCTCACTTCTCTTGGCTCAAAACACACACACACACAGCCAGTTACACACATAAAACACACACAACACACCTGCACACACGCACAACTCACACACAAACACAGACACACATCACACGCAGACATCACACCTCAACCACCCACAAAAAAAAAAAAAGAGACAACAAAATCCTAACCGGAGCACCACCAACCGGCCGGATTCAGTCCATCAGTGATGCCAGACCACCCGCCGCCCACTTGGTCCAGGTAAAAAGCTTTCAATCCCTCTCTTATTTTTACAATTAATAGGTAGAATATAATGGGTAAAATTTAGGGATTTTCGAGTAGAAGAAATAGAGAGATAGAAAGAGAGAGAGAGATGCGCGAGGAGAGAGAGTGAGACCGGAGGGGAGGGAGCCGGACGAAAAAAAAAAAATAGAGAGAGCAGAATCGGGGGGAAACAGAGGGGAATCGGGCAGGAAGAAGAGAGAAAAAGAAAAGAGGGAAAAGAAAGAAGGAAAAGAAAGAAAAGAGAGAAAAGAGAGAAAAAGAAGAAAAAGAAAAATTTCTGGAAAAGTGAAAAAAAAAAAAAACTAAAACCGTATAAAAAAAAAAAATTTTTAGTGAAACTACGTCGTTTTGACGTAGTTTCACTCAAAACTACGTCGTTTTGATTAGTTTAGTTTTTTAATTTGATTTTAATTAATAATAGATATTTATTTTGTAGTCCTTATACTTTCATTAATGTCACTGTGGCCCCGATAATTTCTAATTTGTGCATTTTAATTTCTGTTTATTATAGATTGACCCCCATAATTTTATTTTCTTTTCAATTAGGTCCTAATTAATTGCATTTAGGTCCCCCGACTTTTATATAATTATAATTTTGACCCCTGTATTTTAAATTTCTATTTTTGACCCCTATATTTCTCGGTAATTACATTTTGACCCCTAGAATTTTGCTGGAATTTTATTTTGTACCCCAACATTGCTGGAAATTTTATTTTTGCCCTAGAATATTGCTGGAATTTTGCATTTTTGCCCCCAAACCTTGCTGGAATTTTATTTTGTACCCCAACATTGCTGGAAATTTTATTTTGCCTTAGAATATTGCTGGAATTTTGCATTTTTGCCCCCAATACTTGCTGGAATTTCATTTTTATTCCTCCCAACATTGCTGGAATTTTATTTTGCCTTAGAATATTGCTGGAATTTTGCATTTTTGCCCCCAAACCTTGCTGGAATTTTATTTTGTACCCCTACATTGCTGGAAATTCTATTTTGTCTTAGAATATTGCTGGAATTTTGCATTTTTGCCCCCAAACCTTGCTGGAATTTTATTTTGTACCCCTACATTGCTGGAAATTCTATTTTTGTCTCAGAATATTGCTGGAATTTTGCATTTTTGCCCCCAAACATTACTGGAATTTTATTTTGTACCCCAACATTGCTGGAAATTCTATTTTGCCTTAGAATACTTGCTGGAATTTCATTTTTATCCCTCCCAACATTGCTGGAATTTTATTTTGCCTTAGAATACTTGCTGAAATTTTATTTTTTTGTCCCCCAAACTTGCTGAAATTTTTATTTAAGTCATTATACTTGCTGGAATTTTAGTTTAAGTCCCTATACTTGTTGAAATCTTAGTTTTAAGCCCTAGATACTTGTTGGAATTTTATTCTAAGTCCCTAATTTGTTCGAAATCGACATTTTATGCTCAATTTTTAAGTATTTCATATTTTATACTTTAAATAGTGGTACCTTGACATGTTTGTTGATTTTCTTAGCAATTTATACCGGGTTTACGAATGGGAGGTACCTCGATTACCCTTTTATTTCTCTTTATGTGCTCCTACGTGTTGCTACGTGTTTTTCTATATGTTTTTTTATATCTCCTTTTGCTTATAATTTTTATACATATGTGAGTGTTTATTTAGTTATGCCATGTTATTTATTAGAAATTAATTTTTGATTATTCAAAGAAATGTAATAGATAGGTAATATTCTATTGAGCAAAAATTCTGTATTTAGATAGTTAATGTAGTAGATAGTGTATATCTAGTTAACAAAAATTAATTTTTGTATTTTAGATAGAAAGTGTAATAGATAGGTTAGATAGGATATCTTTTATTCTTTTTCTATTTTTAGATTGTAATTAGGTTATTCTCCGGTGTAATAGTTAGGGCTTTGTGTGCTATGTGCTTATGTGTTTTATTTGCTTTCTTTAGGACTTTGCATCTAGAATATCATGCCTATGTGTTATGTGCTCCTATGTGCTATTATTTGCTTTTATGTGATTATTGCTTTAATTACATGCTTTATTTATTTACTTGCTTTAATTATATATGTGTATCGTCGCCACACTAGTCCAACGCTAGTTGTGGTTAATTTCCGGTTTCTTCGCTAGTCCAACGCTAGCGGAGAACTTATAGAAAATGGGCTAGTCCAATGCTAAGCCTTTAGGTCATTTTAGCCTTAGGATCATTTTTCGTGTGCATTTCATGACATTTCACACACATTTTATCTTTTTAGGCCTTTTTCCCATTTTCTATGAATTTTTATATATACTTTATAACTTATTACTTATTTTTAACAATCTATTTGGTACATAACATTTAGATTCCACTACACATAGAATTTTAGGTCATTTGCGTGATTTCGACTAAGAAATAGTCATCTACTCACGTGGGAAGCGATGGCGTACATGTCGTTCCCCCCTCCGTGAGTAGAAACAGTTAGTCACGAGTCTATTAGTCCCCCGTACCCGTTGTGTTGCATCCCACTTTCTTTGTTCACTTACTATCTATACTACTATTTTCCTTTTCTTTTGCATTCTATTTTCGCACCTAAACTCGTGACTCCGTCGAGGTCTACATTCGGGTTTCGCAATTAATGCGGTAATTCCGACTAAACCTCAATGGAATATTTTGTCCCTTAACGATATTCATTTTAGGATTAGATTTGCATTCATATAGTTGCATCCAAATGCGATAAAATCTTAGGGTTATATTAGGAAAATTTAGACTAAACCTCGCAACTAGTTTCGGCTAGGTTGAAAGGGTGCCTTAGGCGCGAGCCTTTGCCTTCCCTTTCTTCAACTGTGACTCCCGAACCTTTTTCTCTTGTTTTTCAAAGACCTGGAGTCGTCTAAAAGGGTTTTCTTGTTTTTCCTTATTTTTTCCAAAAACCATTTCTTTAAATAAATCATTTTTGATTTTCTTACCTTTTATAAAATATTTTCGGGTGACTTGGTACACCAAAACTCAATACCAAGTGGCGACTCCTTTTTCACTAAAAAACCCTTTTTAGACTCTATTTTCGGGCCCAAAAATCGTCGCATTTTCAAAGTCCCATTTTAGGCCCTTTTTCTTTTATTTTAAAAATAAAGCATTTGTTTGTCACATTTTTATCGAATATCTTTTACAAAGTATTTTTCTAAAAATTATTTTTACAAAAATTTACACGCTTCTTTTTCCAATAAACACAACCACATTTAACACTTCCTTTTCTTTTTTCCAAACATCTAACCTCATTTATTATCCTTCGAAAAATGGGGCGCGACAGCTGGCGACTCCACTAGGGATCACTAGTGAGTCCGAGCATTAGGTTTAGTCATCTTCTTCCTTTTCTAACCCTTTCATTTTTATCACATTTGGATGTTAGGATTGCATTTTTCTTTTTAGGTTTTTAGGTTTTTCTTTTGCATCTCGCACGCTTCTCGACTCTCGTCTACTTATGTGATGTATGTATGATTTATTTACTTGTTACTGCTTTATTCGACCGTGCTTGCATTTGGGGAAGGGGTCAATCACCCTTAGAGCCCACGCGTGTTATTATTACATTCCTTCCTCTCATAAGGAGCACTTCATACGTGTATTCGATGTTTTTACCCTTTTTCTTTTTTTGGTGGTTGCCACCCACCCATCCCTTTAAAACTAGAATCGATTTGCCTAGACATGCGGCCATCGCATTCGTGCATGTAGCGGTGTCTAGGGGATCACTCGAACCACCGACTTGGAATTCTTGGAATTAACGGACTTATTTGGATCCCTCGATCTGAAGGTTCGGGAACCGAAGCCTTGTTGAGTCTAGATGCATTAGTAAGCCCAACCTCATGCATCCATGTAGAATAACCTAGGGTAGAGTCAGCCTTACCCTGTCAGGTACACTAAGGCACGAGAGGAGGGAACCAACCTCTTTTATTCTTGTTATGCCATTTATTGTTATCTATATGTATTATTTGTTTTTGCCAATGTGTTATGTGTTATTTGTTGAATAAGCTAACACAATTTCCTTCTTATTTTTAATTCCATTCACAACCATAGAATAAAGAGCCCTGACATGGTGCTCTCATAGGAAATCAACCCTCTTTTTGGCACATTTAAAATAATTAATTTCCTCGAGAAGAATGGAAATGAAGTTTCATAAGTTTTTGCAAATTGCATTTTGTTATAAATACCCAAGGGATCAATCATTGTGAATTTCTTAAAAATTCTAAAAAAAATTTGATTTTTTTGTCTTGTATATTCTTGAATAAAAATTGTAGTTTTTAAATCCTTAGTTTTTAAATCCTTTTCAATGATTACTCATTCTTGTTGTATTTGTCATTTTTATCCGAACTAAATTTTCTTAGAGTCAATAAGTGCACCCAAGTGGTCAAATTTTTGCACAGTTTGCATTTACCCCTTTTTCAAAGAATTAATATGTCATTTTGGACGTATCCCCCACCCTCCCATCCCACGTAATACAAAAGGAGACTTTAAACACATAATTAATTTTATTTTAATAAACTAGCATTTTGACTTGTATATTTCTAGATAAAGTCACGATTTTTTACCTTCTTTCAATGTTGTGTTCCACAACCTCTTGTGGCTCTATTTTTCAAACAAATAGATTTGAAGTCAATAATTTCTTTTGTACAGTTCATGATCCATCTTTCTCAAAGAAATTCCACATTATTTTCTCAAATTTGACATTTTTGCATATTTTAACTTGTTTTAATAAACTGGCATCATGCATAAACCCTAGAGGGAATGCCATTTCGGGAATCCCATGATAGAAAAAGCCGCCCTTTTGTCTTGGGTACGTAACCATAAAAGACATGCACGTTTATATTTTTGGTAAATCCTGGCGGGTGAGACCCTAGGTAAGGTAATACGAGCAGAATGGAGGCATCTCTTTCAGGCGGATCTGGCTTATCTACGATTAAAAGGGGGGTCTCACCCTAAAGGATTGCATTTCATGCTAGGCCTACCCTTGGCATAATAAGGGCTCCCCCTAGGACATGCATCCGTTTTTTATTTTTATTTATACTAACTTTGATTTTTTTCATTTTTTACAGGTCCTTTAACGGAGACGGTAAAAATAAGAAAGACATTTGATACATATTTGGTCTTAGGTTCGAGTATTTTAGATTATAGTCCAATTCTAAATAAACCATTACATACTTGAGACCCATAAGGACATCAAAAACATGAGTGTTCTTTCGAATTATTCGAAAGGTCATAGGACGACCGATTTTTTTAGAATTGATAGTGCCTAGAAACTAGATAGGTGAGTTTGGTTAGAATAATCAATGTGATAAATGAAATTGTATGTCATAGCTGGACAATTGTAAATAATTTGGATGCTAATAATTACACTCCTTCTGTAAATTTAAGATTGCCTTATCTCCAAAATTTTTCTTAGATGAAGTGTTCAATAAATTGCTTTCTCAAATTTGTTTATGACATTTGATTTTCCTTTATTTTTGTATTTAGCTTTTGAAAAAATTTTCTTCAAATCTTTTATTATATTGAGCAAATGATTCTTTGATGAGACCTCGAAATACGTCACATTTTTCTCAAAGCCTAATGATTAGGTTTGTGTCATTGTAAAGTTTCTCTTTCAATGACTGAGCGTAAGCTCAAATTGAATAAAAAGAAAAATATTTTTCTTGTATCTTTTGAGGGGGAAAATAAATACCCATGGTTTTCGGATGTCATCTTATTTGAAGCTGATAATTGCCACTTCAATATTTCTTCGGATTCCAAAATAACACAAGTTGTTAATAAGGAGCTAGAGTGATACCGAAAAGGAATTTGGACTTTGTGTTAAGAATTCCGAATGGTACGAAAGGAAAATCCAAACTAATATTAGAAGAGGTAGAAATCCCGAATATTGACACCAAGACATCGGTCAGCAAATTAAGTCAAAATGCACTTTTGCTCGAAAATTTGCAAAATGTCAAGCCAATTTTGATGTATGTTTGGACGATTCAAGCACAATAAAAGAACAAACATGCAGGGGGTGCCACTTCAACCAATTCACTAGGGGAGTTTTTGTTGTTTCATGTACACATTTCCTTATTCACCTTGGGAATATGTTATTGTCAGATTAAGATAGGGGATGTCACATGCTTGTGAGTTATGGCTTGCAATCCTGATTTTTGTTAATTCCCCTACGGGTTGAAATTGCTTTATGTGCTTGGACAAATGTTTTCTTCAAGTACTAAGAAATGATTATTATGTGATTTGGAGTTTTGCTCTTATAGAAAGTATGTCTTGTAAAATGGTTGGAATTATGTCTAAATTTTGTATGTTTGATTGAAATTTCTCTTCTTTACTTAATTTCACATGTTAAATGCTGATTATGGTCAATTAGTGCACTCATGTAATCTGTGATGTAACATTTGTTGTGAGGGATAAAAAAAATAAAAAAGAAGAAAAAAAAGAAAAAAAAGGAAAAAAAAGAGAAGAAAAAGAAAAAGAAAGAAGAAAAGAAAAAAGAAATTATGCAAATTTTCTACTCCAATGGTTCTCGTGCTTAGTAACCGGGAGTCTTCATCCAAAAATGTCGACTTTCGCGTCAAAAGGCTACTTGAATTATGAGTAATGCATTGCAAATTTGAGTAAGTAAATTGTTGAGTAACCAGGGGTTTTCATTTAATCAATGTCGATTCTTGCGTCAAAAGCAATTTTACTTCTCAAATATAAATTTTGCTGCTTGCTTAAGATTGAGATGTTGAGTAACCGAGAACCTTCATAACCAATGTCGGTTTTCGCGCCAAAAGACAATCTCGTATTTTGAGTGACTAGTTCACTAACAGAAATTCCCCTCAAGTGAAAAATGAGATTGATCACAGACATGGGATGCACTTTGATTGACCGTATGATTTATTTACTTGTGAAATTCAATAAGGCGAAGAAATTAGGTTGAACTTGCTTAATTGTGATATAATTCTTTCCTTTTTGCTTGATATTATGAGTATTGAAGGCAAGACAATAAATTGTATAATGGTCATTTATTTGGTCTTGAGGAATACATTTTAGAATGTACATGTGTGATTTCAATGCTTGAATCACTAGTTGAGCTCACATTTTTCGAATGGTTAAGAACAAATAATGATTCAAGTGTGGATAATTGACAAGTGTCAAGATGATGCATTCTGGTACATGGGCACATGATGTTAATATATCTATCCCAATCGACAAGGGAAGATTGCCTTACTGATGCCAAATATTTTTTGAATACTAGTCTGTTTTAATGAGAAGGGGAACAATTGCCTAGGACTCGAATGTTGTTTGCTCTCATCCTACTCCACAAAGGCGAAAATCCGAAAGGGCGCCTCCAAGAAAAATTCTCAACAAAAAAAAAAAAGAAGTAGAAAAGAAAAAAAAAAAAGAAGAGAAAGAAAGAGGTGGGGGAAACCGTAGTAAAAACCCGAAAGGGTGCCGTGGTTGAGAATTACAGTGGAAGGCTCACAGATGAGAAAATCAGTATGCCAACATGGAATTCATTGGAAAGTTGGTAACAACAGTTGCTTGAGGTTTCCCTTCTGTGTTGATCATCTCGTGGCAATGTCAGAATTCAAATGGGAATGACATCCAAAGATAAAAAGGCATCTTTTAAACCATCACTTCAAAAATCAAATTTTTGAAAATTTTTTCATTTAATTGTGTTTAATTTAGTTTTTGTGTGTTTCATCTTGTACAAAATTTCTTTTATATTATTGCATGTGAAATATTTTTGACCAATTCATTTTTTGAAAAACTTGACATTAGTTTTGCTTGAATTGGAATAAAAGCAAAGGCAGTTCTAAGTTTATCAAAAGTTTGAGTCATGCATGAATTGAAAGACTATTTAGGGATTTGACCTAAATCGTGAATCGGAAGCCAATGAATTTGGAAAACTTGTAAAAAATAAGGTGAAAAATTGATCAGAGATTCAGAATGGCGACGTTCACGCTTATTGTGCTGGTGGAATTAAGGGATCACCGTTCGGTGGCATTATGTTGAAATTGCTGTTGTTTTTCCCTTTTGCAGGTGCGATCACATCACCATCATTTGAAGCCTTCGTCAGAAACGAAACTGGGGCAAATTTTAAGAGATTGATTTCAAATGAATTCACCTGATTTATACTAGTGCATATCTTTAGAATGATTGATTTCAAATGAATTTTTACGGAGCCAAAGTTTGAAAGGAATGATTTCAAATTGATTTGAGTGTCATATACTGGAGCAAATTTTTTGAGAAAATTTGAGTTCAAAAATTGATTTTGATGCGTTATGCTTGAACACATTTTTGAAAGGGATTGACTTAAATTGACACTGGGAAAATTAAAAAAAAAAAGAGAGATGATGAAATGATGATGAAAAAAAAAAGGGATTAATTTCAAATTAATTTGGATGTCGCATTTGCTTTAAAATTTCCAATGGTATGCACTAGTATCATCATTCTTTGCAATAATTTTTGAGGAAATTTGGCTAATCAAAAGAAAGGTGACATAAACTTTTCCCTCTACTTTTTATCATGTAGAATTCATTTTACTACTCAATTTTTTCAAGTTTTGTCACGATAGAGTACTATCAAAAAAAAAAAAAAGAAAGAGAGAAAAAGAAAAAAAATCTTTTGCTTTCTTCGTTAAAAAAAAAAATCATTTTGCTTTCTTCTTTAAAAAAAAAAAAAAAATCTCTTTGCTTTCTTCTTGCAGGAAAACAAATCCTTTTTACTTTCTTTTGTAAATATATATATATATATATATCCTTTTGTTTTCTTCTTTCAAAAAAAAAAAAAGAAAAAAAGAAAAGAAGAAGAAAAATCCTTTGGCTATCTTCTTTCAAAAAAAAAAAAAAAAGAGAAAAAAAGAGAAAAAAGATGAGAAAATCAATTTCAAATTGATTCAAGAGCTAACACTGGGGCAAATTTTTTGAGAAAATTTGATTCTGATGCTTTGAGTTTAAAGCAAAATGTTGTGAAAGATTGATTTACACTGGGGCAAATTTTTTGAGAAAAATTTGATTTTTCAAAGTTGATTATGATGCTTCGAGTTTAAGGCAAAATTAATCTGCATTGGGACAAGTTCAAAAGAAGGCAACAAATTGATTTCATTTGATTTATATTGGGACAAATTTTTCTATTAAAAAAAAAAGAGAAAAGAAAGAAAAGATTGACTGCAAGTGAATTTTCGTGTCACACAAGTCTCAAATTTGAAAACATGATCTTGATTACATTTAATTCCATACACTGGGGCAAAAATTTTTTTAGAAAAATTTTTGACAATTTTATTGATTTGGACGTTATATTTGACAGTTGTTTTAAGTATATTTTTGCATTCATCAACCTTGACAGCCCAAGGTCATGCATCCGTCCAGCAGCCTGGTCGGCATCTGTCTATTTACTTTTCCAAGTCTGGCAGCCCAGACTTTACATTTTATGACTCCTGGCAGCCCAGGATCATTTATTTCCGTTTCAAGTTGGCAGCCCAACTTTGCATTCATCAACCTTGGCAGCCCAAGGTCATGCATCCGTCCAGCAGCCTGGTCGGCATCTTTTATTTATGTTTCCAAGTCTGGCAGCCCAGACATTGCATTTATGACTCCTGGCAGCCCAGGATCATTTATTTCCGTTTCAAGTTGGCAGCCCAACTTTGCATTCATCAACCTTGGCAGCCCAAGGTCATGCATCCGTCCAGCAGCCTGGTCGGCATCTTTTATTTATGTTTCAAGTCTGGCAGCCCAGACATTGCATTTATGACTCCTGGCAGCCCAGGATCATTTATTTCCGTTTCAAGTTGGCAGCCCAACTTTGCATTCATCAACCTTGGCAGCCCAAGGTCATGCATCCGTCCAGCAGCCTGGTCGGCATCTTTTATTTATGTTTCAAGTCTGGCAGCCCAGACATTGCATTTATGACTCCTGGCAGCTCAGGATCATTTATTTCCGTTTCAAGTGGGCAGCCCAACTTTGCATTCATCAACCTTGGCAGCCCAAGGTCATGCATCCGTCCAGCAGCCTGGTCGGCATCTTTTATTTATGTTTCAAGTCTGGCAGCCCAGACATTGCATTTATGACTCCTGGCAGCCTAGGATCATTTATTTCCGTTTCAAATTTGGCAGCCCAAATTTTGCATTCATCAACCTTGGCACCCCAAGGTCATGCATCCGTCCAACAGCCTGGTCGGCATCTATTTACGTTTTCCAAGTCTGGCAACCCAGACCTTGTATTGCACTTTGTGATTCCTGGCAGCCCGGGATCCTTTCTTTATATTTTCAAGTTGGTAGCCCAACTTTGCATTTATCAACCTTGGTAGCCCAAGGTCATACATCCGTCTAGCAGCCTGGTCGGCATCTGTTTATTTACATTTTCAAGTCTGGTAGTCCAAACATTACAGTTAACTTGTCAATATTTGTTCTGTCCAGTAGTTAGGACTCATTTTGTCCATTAATTTAAGCCCTTTATTAGGTCTTGCAGTTTTTTATCGCTTTATGTTATCTTTGTTCAGCAATTCAAATGTTGCATTTTATTCTCTATTAAATAAAAAAAAAATTGAATGTTTGTGTTACCAATTGCAGTCATGTTATCATTCCCATCAACAGTTTACCTGCATTCGAACTACGTTTTGACCTGATTCCCTTGTGTGGGATACGTAGGCAACTCTTGGAGAGTTCGGTCACCTTTTCACTCTTTCATTTGTTTACATTTTTACATCTTGTATGCTTAGATATTTATCTTTGCTTTTGTGTTTAAGTGAGTCAAAATTCGGTGTTGTCTACATCTTTGTCTGAAATCTCTGCGAGATTCTCGACAAAGAGGGGCAAGCTGTAGACACCAAATTTTGACACACCTTTGGTAAAAATATGTGTGTTACTTTATTTTAGGGGGTATTTTTCATTTTTTGGGGGTCGAGTACAATTTTTGTGCATATTATGTCTAATTAGTTGTATCAGGGGCAAAATAGTAATTTTATCGCGTAAATATTATTTTATTTTAATTTATTTTTTTTATATGATACATAATTTCATTGTTTTTTATTATTATTTCTAATTTTAATGATTTTTGGAGTCATCTAGTATTTATTTAAAATTTTAGTATTTTTTTACTTAATGGCACGTTTCCCAATGCATTTTTTTATGAGAATTTTTCAAGTAAAAAAAAAAATTTTGTTATGCATGTTTCATATGTTCATGAATTTTCTGTATCAATTTCATAATTTTTAGAAATCGTTTAGTATTTATTTTAACACTTTATTATTATTATTATTATTATTATTAGTTGTTATTATTATTATATTTTTTATTAATTACATATTTTTAATGTTATGTTAATTTTTAAATTTTTACAGTAAATTTTTATTTACTCATTTTTATAACTCTAAAATTTTAGTATTTTTTCTTATTGATTTTAGGAAATACAAATATCTTTTATTTTATTTTTTATTTCATTTTTCTTCTTTTCTTTTCTCCTTTATTTCCATTACAAATTTCTTATTAAAAAAAAAAAAAAAAGAGAGCAGGCTGCGTTTGCAGCCTGCTACTACTGTAGCAGCATGGGAGCTGCCATCAGAGCAGCCCTATGCCATCATCACAACTCTCCCCAACTCCCCTGCAATTCAGCAGATTTGAGAGGATTTTGGGGAGATTGATTTTCTTCCCCATCTACACACTCAACCTCACTCTCTTCTCTCAGCCATAAACACACACACCTGCACATTTTTTCACTCCCCTGAAGCACACCTTGCTCACCTGCACTCACAAACTTCACTCTCCCTCACCCCTCAGCTCACTCCCTCTGCCTCACACACAACACACACTTGCACTCTCGGTTCTCACAATTCACTCACAACCTTGCATACACAGACACACCATTACACACAAACACACGCACAACATACACACTTGCACACAACCTGCATAGACAAACATCAGCACAAACACAAACATACACACACCTGCCATTTCACAGACCTCCACTTCACACAATTGCACACACACATTCACCTGCACACACAACACATACACCCGCACGCACACACCTGCAAGAAAACCGAAAAAAAAAAATCAACAAACAACAACAACAGCAACAGCAACAGCACCACCACCGCCCCTATTCCAGGTAAATTTCCTACTCTTGCTTTCAAATTTTTTTTGTTTTGTTTTGTTTTGTATAAATCGTAAAAAAAAAAACCGAGAGAGAGAGATTGACCGGCGAGAAGAGGGAGTTTCGGGTAGAAGAGAGAGGGTTGGACGGTAAGAGAGGGAAGAAAGAGAGAACCGAAAAAAGAAGAAGGAAAGAACAGAATCGAGGAAGGGGAAAGAAGAAAAGGGGAGAAGAGAGAAAAGAAGAAGGAAGAAAAAGAAGAAAAGAAAGAAAGAAGAAAGGAGAAAAAAAAAAAAAAAAAAGAGAATCGGGGGGGGGGGGGAAGGAGGCGGACTAGACGAAGAAGGAGAAAAGGAGAAGAAGAAAGAAGAGAAAGAAAAGAGAAGAAGAAAGAAAGAAAGAAAGGAAAGAAAGAAAAGAGAGAAAAGAGAAAAAAAATCTGGAAAAAAAAATAAAAATAATAATAAATAAAAAAAACCGAAATCAGCCGGAAAAAAAAAAAGTTTTGGTGAAACTACGTTGTTTTGACGTAGTTTCACTCAAAACTACGTCGTTTTGATTAGTTTAGTTTTTTTAATTTATTTTTAATTAATAATAGGTATTTATTTTATAGTCCTTATGCTTTCATTAATGCTACTGTGGCCCCGAGAATTTTTAATTTGTGCATTTAAATTTCTGTTTTTTGTAGATTGACCCCCATAATTTAATTTTCTTTACAATTAGGTCCCAATTAATTGTATTTAGGTCCCCCAACTTTTATCTAATTATAATTTTGGCCCCTGTATTTTTCAATTTCCATTTTTGACTCCTATATTTCTCGGTAATTACATTTTGACCCCTAAATTTTGCTGGAATTGCATTTTTATCCTCTGATATTTATGGAAATTGCAATTTTACCTCCCAAGCTTGCTGTTATTATACTTTAGGCTTTAAATGTTGCTGAAAATTACATCTTTGCCCTTATAAATTGCTGGAAATTATATTTTGTCCTAGAATATTGCTGGAATTTTGCATTTTTGCCCCCAAACCTTGCTGGAATTTTATTTTGTACCTCAACATTGCTATTTGCTATTTGCTTTATCAATGTGTTATGTGATTATTGCTATTTGCTTTATCAATGTGTTATGTGATATTTATTGAAAACTAACGCACTCTCTCTTATTCTTTGATCACATTCACAACCATAAAATAAAGAGCCCTGGCATGGTGCTCTCGTAGGAAACCAACCCATTATCGGCACGTTTAAATTTTTTGTCTAACCTTTAATTTCTTCTAGAAAAATGGAAATGAAATTTTCATAAAAATTTTATAAATTGCATTTTGTTGTAAATAAAGCATCCCAAGGGTCCAACTATTGTAATTTTTGTAAAATCTCAAAAAAATTGATATTTTAAGAATTTTATTTTTTTTAAACCCTTTTCAAATTTACCCATCCATATTGTACTTGTCAGTTTTTCTCGAACTAAATTTTCTTAGAGTCAATAAATGTACTCAAGTGGTCAAATTTTTTGCACAGTTTGCATTTTACCCATTTTTCAAAGAATTAATATGTCATTTTTGACGTATCCCCCACCCTCCCATCCCGCGTGATACAAAAGGAGAATTTAACACATAATTAATTTTATTTTTATTTTTATTTTTTAACAAACTGGCATTTTGACTTGTATATTTCTAGATAAAGTCACGATTTTTTTACCTTCTTTCAATGTTGTGTTCAGCAACCTCTTGTGGTTCAATTTTTCAGTCAAAAAAAAAAATTTTTTTGAAGTCAAAAATCCTTTGTACAGTTCATTTGCCATCTTGCTCGGGAAAATTGCGCATCATTATTAGGATAAAAATTTTAGAACATTTTGCATATTTGCATCTGCTTTAATAAACCGGCATCATGCATAAACCTTAAAGGGAATGTCATTTCGAGAATCCCATGATAAGAAAGTCGCCCTTTGTCTTGGGTACATAACCCTAAAAGACGTGCACGTTTATATTTTCAGTAAATTCTGACGGGTGAGACCCTTGGTAAAGTAACACGAACAGAATGGAGGCATTTCTTCCTAACGGATTTGGTCTGTCTACGATTAAAAGGGGGCGTCTCACCCTAAAGGATAGCATTTCATGTTAGACCTACCCTTGGCATAATAAGAGCACCCACTAAAACATGCATCCGAATCATTTCTATACTTACTAATTTTAGTCTTTTTCTTTTTCTTTGCGATAATAAAATTGAAAGTGACAATGACGATGGGGCGACTAAACCTTTCTTCTTTCTGGTATACATTTCAGGTACTTGTAAAACATAGCTTCTTTTCACCGAAACCCCATTCGTACACGGTCCCGTACTAGACAGCTACATATAAACATGAGTGCTCCCATTGAATCATTCGAGGGACCTGTCAGGAATCAGTTTTCAGAGTTAACAGCGTTGAGGGCTCAGATGGACCATGTTGGCCAAGATGAATAATATGACTCATGAAGTGTCTTCCCATAGTCAGATCATTGCCCACTTCATCAGTAACATGAACAACAACGGCTCTACTTTTGCTGCACCGGTCATTCGAGAACCTCCACAATCCCAATCTGATGTGAGCAGAAATGCCTCGGATGCAAATAACAATGTCTCAGCTATTCCAGTACAAACCCTACTCCTCAACACCCAAAATACTCAAATGCCTCCTCCATCCCCAAACACTCAAAACCCTCAAATGACCGTTCCAATCCCACCCAGCCCTAGACACACCCAAAAGACTCTGAACCAACCACAATACCCACAACAAGCCAACCATTTCACTCTGAACACTCAACCACCACCGAACCTCAACACATATCAGTTTGTGCTAGACCCGGGGTATCAAGTAGGAGTGGATGTGGAGCCGTATAACAGGGATGAGAATCCAGGCATGACAGAAAAGGCCCTGTTGTGAAGATTGGAGAGATTCGATGATTTCATCAAAGAGAGCCAGGGATTGGACCGATACGGCGGTTTGAATTACGATGATTTCTGTATGTTCCCTGATACTCAACTGCCTCCAAAGTTCAAGGTGCCAGAATTTTCTAAATACAATGGTACTGGCGACCCTGTTGTGCACCTTAAGATGTTCTGCAACAAGTTGGGCAAGCCGACAGGGGATGAGAAATTACCGATGAGGCTATTTGGAGAGAGTTTGGAAAAGGATGCATTAGAATGGTATTTGAAGTTGAATTTTTCAAAGATCCGAAACTGGACCGACCTCTCCCGAGCGTTTATCAAATAGTACGAGTTCAACTGTGATCTGGTGCCAGATCGATTTTCACTGGTAGAATTGAAAAAGAAGCCTTCAGAAAGCTATGTGGCCTATGGGCAGCGTTGGCGGAGTGTGGCAGCTAAAGTAAATCCACCAATTGATGAAAACAAAATGGTAAAGTTGTTTATCGATGCCCAAGACCCGCCTTACTACCAGGCCATTGTAGGCTCAATTGGAAAGACCTTCGCCCAGGTTATTGAGCAAGCAGAAGCTATTGAGAGAGGGGTGAAGAAGGGAAAGGTAGTAGACATGGCTGCTGTGAAGTTACAAGTTGAATCGTTGCAAAATGGCAATAATCTAAAGAAAGCAGTTGGGAAAAAGCCTAAAAAAAGAGAAGAAGAAATATCTTTTGTGATAAACCAAAGCCCAAATTTCAACCCCAGGTTCCAAAACAAGCCAAATTACCATTCTCAATACTCACGATTCCCTCAGTTGGCACATCCCTCACCCGCTTATCCCCAATACCCTCAACCTGTTTTCAATACCCAAGCCCAACCAGTAAATGCCCAACCATTTTATCCAAACACTCAACCCATGTTTCAAAACCCTCGACCCACACAAAATAATTTTCGCCCACCCATGCAAAACCGCCCGAGACTTATTTACCCTAACAACTATACCCCACCTAATCAGCCTCCAAATACAACCGGTCCAGCCAATCCTCGACAAAGACAGGCTAGGGCTTTCACTCCCCTTGGTCGTCCTTTAGACCAGATATATGACCAACTGAGAGTAGCGTGCAAAATTTGCACCATGCCTCAAAAAACTTTTCCTAACGGGTTACCCCATGACTATGATCATCAAGCCGTCTGTGTTTACCATTCGGGAGGTCGTGGGCACCCCACAGCTAACTGTTGGGCTTTGAAGCACAAAATTCAGGATATGATTGACGATGGAGAGATAGTATTGAGAAGAGGGAGACGGCAGGCCCCAAATGTGGATAACAATCCTTTGCCTCAGCACGGGTCTACTGTTGGAATGATTACTTCAGATGAAATGCTTGGTGACCCTTCTAAGATGATAGTTGCGATTGAAGAGACGGTGGGTGTTACTGATAGAGATGACATGCGAGCTAGAATGACAATGTCAGGAAAAGACTTCATGAGTCAGTATATGGATGACATTTTGGCAGGAAAGTTGGCATCACCTGTAACCCAACCAAAAGTGCGGTTGTGTTAAAAGAAGTCCTGTCTGCCGCCAACTCATCAGCCCAGCCATTTATTCTAGATGTTGTGCCGTTTGAGTTAGAAATTTCAGAACCAGAAATCATTGATATGTCAGAACAAATGCCCGTTGAAAATCTGCAGAGGGTGCCATGGAATTACGAAGGCTTTGAATTGAATAATGATGTCTCCGCAATTTTGAGATCAGGGAGAGTGATGGCTGAATCAGAGATTGTCATTCCGGCTAAGGGAAAGGAGAGTACACTACCCCATAAACCACTAGTTAATGAGAAGGAAGTGGAAGAATTCTTGAAGATTTTGAAAAAGAGTGGGTACAAGGTAGTGGAACAGTTGAGCCGCATGCCAGCACAAATTTCAATTCTAAATCTTTTGTTGACATCTGAGCTGCATCGAGAAGCTCTTTTAAAAGTTTTGAATGAGTCTCATGTTCCCACAGATATTCCCACTAAGAAGCTAGCCGGGATAGTAGGGAACGTTTTGGCATCTAATCAGATCGCCTTTTCTGAAGATGAATTGACTCCTGAAGGGAAGGGGCATAACAAGGCTTTATACATTTCTGTGAGGTGCAATGGAAGATACTTGCCTAGAGTTTTGATTGACAATGGATCTGCACTGAACATCTGCCCGTGGAACACTCTACAAAAGCTAGGATATTCACGGTCACAAGTTCGCCAATCACTGACCGTTGTTAGAGGGTTCGATGGCTCGAGGAAGGAGACTATAGGAGAGATTGATCTAGTGATCGAGATGGGTCCAGCTCAATATCAGGTTACTTGCCAGGTCATGGATTTTTCCGGGATATACAATGTTTTGTTAGGGCGGCTGTGGATTCATTCTTCTAGATCAGTACCGTCATCTCTGCATCAAATGGTAAAATTCATTATGGACGATAGACTGATTACTATTTTTGCTGAGGATGATTGCACTATGGTGGTGAATCGGGGGCATGATGAAAAGGCGAAGGACGAGCCATCACTTGATCGGGGATTTCGTGCTTCAGATATTGTATCTGTCAACTGGATTCCGGAAGGAAAGCCACCTGTGGAGCCCTTATTGCCTAATGCGAGTATCATGGTAGCTAAAGAACTGATTAGGGCAGACTATCAGCCAAGGAAGGGCATTGGAAAGATGCTGCAAGGAATTACAGAACCTATTCAGTTGATAGAACAGAAAAATACCTTTAGGCTTGGTTTTCACCCAACAGGTAAAGATTTGAAGGAGATGAAGGAGAAGAAGAGAGCTGAAAATGAAGGAAGGCAAGTCTCACTCTATGTTCCTCCACTGTATCACAGTTTCTTAAGGGCATCCAAGGTTATTATTTCTGAAATATGCAATGAGGACTCTGATGTTAAAGAAGGGATGAGCCGTCTTTTCATTGGAATGACTGGTACAGAAGAATCGTCTGATGCTACTGACTTTGAGGAAATCGAGAAAGAATCATTGAACAATTGGACATCTGATTATCTCTATGTTCGGAGGGAGTTTCGGTAAATTTGGAATTGTCTTTTGTTCAAAATTCATTTCTAGATGGAGCTCTGAAATGAATTACTTTCTCAAAGTTTGTTTTAGTGTTAGACTCTGACTTTATTGCATTAGCTTTTGAAAGAAACTATTCTCAATTTCTTTTGTTATATCGAGAAAGTTTTTTTTTTTTTGTCTAAATATTGAAATGCTATTTATCTTTTCTCAAAAGCTAATGCTAACTTGTGATTGTAAACATCTTCTTTTGGAAATGCAAACTCTCATTCAATAAATTGAGAAGTTGTCTATTTATGTTTCATTTATTTATGATTGCATATTTTGTTTCATTTTCAGATGGTCGAAAATAACCGCCTATGATCTTTTGGATGTCACTTTGTTTGAAACTGACAAGTTCAACTTCGAGATTTAAACAAATCCAGTCCAAAAGATGATTTTCCTTTGCCTAACATTCACATCCTGTTGGACAATACTGCCGGACATGAAATGGATTCATTTATTGATTGCTTCGCTGGATATCATCAACTTTTGGTCGCAGAGGTAGATCGAGAAAAGACGGCATTCATGACTCCGTGGGGAATATTCTGTTACAGAGTTATGTCCTTTGGATTGAAAAATGGTGGGGCCACCTATCAAAGGACTATGACTACACTGTTTCATGACATGATACACAAGGAGATAGAAGTTTACGTGGATGACATTATAGTCAAGTCCAAAAGAGTAGAGAACCATTTGGGAGATTTGAGAAAGCTATTTGAAAGATTAAGAAGGTATAATCTAAGGCTGAATCCTGCAAAATGTGCTTTTGGGTCTCCTGCTGGCAAGTTATTGGGTTTTATTGTTAGTAAGAAGGGTATTGAGGTAGATCCTACCAAGATAAATGCCATACGAGAAATACCAGTACCAAAGACGCAGAAAGATGTGAAGAGTTTCTTGGGAAAGCTTAATTTCATTGGCAGATTTATTGCTCAATTGACTCTCACTTGTGAGCCCTTGTTCAAGTTGCCAAGAAAAAATACCCCAATGAAGTGGAGTGGAGATTGTCAGCGGGCTTTTGATAAAATCAAAGATTATTTGTTGAATCCTCCTGTCTTAGTACCACCAAAGTCAGGTCTACCATTTATCATGTATCTCTCAGTGTTAGATGGAGCCATGGGTTGTGTTCTCGGTCAACATGATGATCCAGGCAAAAAGGAACAGGCAATCTATTATCTGAGTAAGAAATTTACGGTCTATGAGGCGAATTATTCATTTTTGGAAAGATTGTGTTGTGCATTGGTTTGGACTGCTAAAAAATTGAGACATTATCTCCTTGACCATACCACCTATCTCATATCTCGATCTGACCCGTTGAGGTATTTGCTTGAGAAACCAATGCCCACTGGACGCATGGCTAAGTGGCAAATGATTCTCAGTGAATTTGATATTGTGTTCACAACTCAAAAGGCAGTCAAGGGCCAAGTAATTGCCGATCACTTGGTAGAGAATCCTTTGCAAGATGATTATGAGCTATTGAATACCTATTTTCCTGATGAAGAAATTTTGTTTGTGGTGACAGCCGAAGACATTAATGAGGAATCTTTATGATGGAGATTGTTCTTTGATGGTGCTTCAAACTCTTTTGGAGCTGGAATTGGGGCAGTCTTAGTGTCGCCTGAAGGAAAACATTACCCTGCTACAGCCAAACTGAAATTTGCCTGCACTAATAACATGGCGGAGTACGAAACCTGCATTCTTGGTTTAAAGATGGCGTTGGATATGGATATCAAGGATTTGACAGCATTCAGTGATTCTGATCTATTAGTCCACCAAACATTGGGAAAATGGATGACTCGGAATTTTAAAATAATTCCATATCATTGTTGTTTGCTCACTTTGGCTCGACAATTCAGAATTTTGGAATTCATGCACATCGCGCGTACCCGAAATGTCTTTGCAAATGCTTTGGCAACTTTGTCTTCCATGATCTCTCATCCTGATGGTACTGTAATTGAACCCATTTTTATCAAGATTCAAGAGGAACCAGCGCACATCCTGCGCATTGAGCAAGAGGCTGATGGCCTTCCCTGGTTTCATGATCTGAGGGAATATCTGAAAGTTAGATTATATCCTTCGGGTGCTAATATTGCGGCTAAGAATTTTCTTCGAAGGATGTCTATGAGATTTTTTCTGAACGGAGAAGTCCTGTACAAAAGGTCAAGTGATTTGGGTTTGTTGAGATGCGTTGACGAGAAGGAAGCTGAATATTTGATGAAGGAGATTTATAGTGGCGTATGTGGGCCGCATATGAACTGGCACTTATTGGCAAAGAAAATCATGAGGACGGGATATTTCTGGCTTACTATGGAGCATGACTGTGTTGAGTTCGTCAGAAAATGCATTAAATGTCAATTACATGGTGATGTGATACACGCACCTCCTTCGGAGCTTCACAGTATGACTGCTCCTTGGCCATGTTCAATGTGGGGAATGGATGTGATTGGAACTATTGATCCTCCTGCTTCGAATGGTCATCGATTTATCCTGGTGGCAATAGAGTATTTCACTAAATGGGTCGAGGCAGAGTCTTACAGGCACGTGACTAAGAAAGTTGTAGCTGATTTTCTGAGAAGTTACATTATCTGTCGCTTTGGAATACCAGAGACGTTGATTACGGATAACGCGAGGAATCTCAACAATGACATGGTAGATGGGTTGTGTGAACAGTTCAAGATCAAGTATCGAAACTCTGCCATTTATAGACCTCATATGAATGGAGCTGTAGAGGCTGCCAATAAGAATTTGAAGAAAATCATCCGGAAGATGACTGACACGCATCGAGATTGGCATGAGAAGTTGCCTTATGCATTGTTGGCATACAGAACTGCTATAAAAACTTCTACTGGGGCGACCCCATATTCTCTTATGTATGGGATGGAAGCAGTATTGCCAGCGGAAGTTGAAATTCCTTCTCTGCGTATATTGATGGAAGCTCAATTAGAGGAAGCTGAATGGGTCAAGGAATGTCATGAGCAGTTGGCATTGATTGATGAAAAGCAATTAAATGCTATTTGCCATGGGCAGTGTTACCAAAGACGAATGGCTCATGCCTATCAGAAGAAGGTTAAACCCCGTCAATTTGAAATAGGAGACAAAGTTTTGAAACGAATCCTTCCAATCCAGGAGGAGGCAAAGGGAAAATTCGCTCCAAATTGGCAAGGTCCATTCATTGTCAAGAAAGTGTTATCAGGAGGGGGCCTTGTCCTGGCCGAAATGGATGGTCAGGTTTTTTCCCAAATCATTAATTCAGACATGGTAAAAAAGTTTTATATTTAATTCTGTGAAATTTCTTTCAAATAATTCTTATTGCAAGAAGATGGCTAAAGGCAGGCCTTCTTTATTTTCCATAAAATGTTCTTTCCCCTCGTTCTCCCCTTTGAGCTTTCAGAATTTAGAATTTCGTTTGGTAACCCCCTTTGAAGGTCGCATCCCACACCTAGATAACTTTTTGCACTAAATTTATCCCACATTTGAAGCAAATTCTTTGTCTTGATTTTTATCCCATACTGGGGCAAAAAAAAAAAAAAACTGGGGCAAATCTTATTTGGGGAAATGGAAGGAGAGCCCCAAAAGCGAGTGACAGTGTTAGAATAGATTTTCTTAAGGAAAAACGATTGGTCAATATTGGGATAAAACTTTTGCAAGTGCGACCTCAAGACAAATCAGCTCCCTCATAAAGTCTGCTTTCCAACCTTAACATTTCTGACACCTCACCTGACCTCATTATAAAAGCCGAGAATGTTACCGACCTCCATCTTTATCTTGCAATAATTTTTAGAATGGAAAATTTGCAAATCAAAATGGCATATGATGTTAATATATCTATCTCGAATCATCAAGGGAAGATTGTCTTACTGATGCCAAATTTTTTGAATACTATTCTGTTTTAATGATAAGGGGAAGTATTGCCCAGAACTTGAATGTTGTTTGTTCTCATCCTACTCCACAAAGGCGAAAACCCGAAAGAGCGCCTCCAAAAAAAAAAAAAAAAAAAAGGGGTGGGGGATACCACAATGAAAACCCGAAAGGGCGTTGTGGTTGGGAATTGCAGTTAAAGGCTAGCAGGTGAAGAAGTCAGGATACAAGCATTGGATTTGAATTCTTTGAAAGCTGGTGACTGTAGTTACTTGAGGTTTTTCTTCAGCATTGATCGTCTGGTGACTTTCAGAGTTCGAACAAGACGACATCTAAAGGATCATAATGGCAGATATTTCAGAGTTGTCCCCTAAAAATTCATTTCTCCAACCAAGCGTAACGGTTTCTATTTAGTATTTATTTATTTATTTTCTGTAGTTAAAAATTGCATGCACTTTATTTATTTAAAAAATATATATAATTTAAAAAAAAATGTGTACAGGATGTTCGTATATTATTGCATTTGAAATATTTTAATAACTTCATGTTTTGAAATTTTGACGTTTGTTTTATGGGAATGAAAGACAAAGACAATCCTGGAGTTATCTAAAATCAGAAGTATATGCCGATTGAGCAATTGCTCGGGATACTGGAGCTAAGTAGTGAATCAGAATTTATTGAATGCGGAGAACTTGCAGGACATGAAAGCAAGAAGTCGCATCAAAGATTCAAAAGGGCAGTACTCATGTTTATATGCACAAGTTGAGTGAAGGGATCGTCAGGTGGTGGCATCATGTCTGACAATTATATCTGCTTTATCTGTTTTGCAGATGGAGTTACATCACCTTCATCGAAGGTCTTTATCTAAAATACAAACTGGGGAAAAATTTTTGAGAAAAATTTGATCTTCCAAAGTTGATCCTAATGCTTTGAGTTTAAGACAAAATTGATTTACATTGGGACGAGCTGAAAAGTGGACAACAAATCAATTTCATTTGATTTATATTGGGATAAATTTTTCTTTCTATAAAAAAAAAAATGAAGATTGATTGCAAGTGAATTTTCGTGTCACACAAGTCTCAAATTTGAAAACATGATCTTGAATTCATTTGATTCCATACATTGGGGGAAAAAATTTTTTAAGAAAAATTTTTGACAATTTTATTGATTTGTACGTTATATTTGACAGTTGTTTTAAGTTTATTATCGCATTCATCAACCTTGGCAGCCCAAGGTCATGCATCCGTCCAGCAGCTTGGTCGGCATCTGTCTATTTACTTTTCCAAGTCAGGCAGCCCAGACTTTACATTTTATGACTCCTGGCAGCCCAGGATCATTTATTTCCGTTTCAAGTTGGCAGCCCAACTTTGCATTCGTCAACCTTGGCAGCCCAAGGTCATGCATCCGTCCAGCAGCTTGGTCGGCGTCTTTTATTTATGTTTCAAGTCTGGCAGCCCAGACATTGCATTTATGATTCCTGACAGCCCAGGATCATTTATTTCCGTTTCAAGTTGGCAGTCCAACTTTGCATTCATCAACCTTGACAGCCCAAGGTCATGCATTCGTCTAGCAGCCTGGTCGGCGTCTTTTATTTATGTTTCAAGTCTGGTAGCCCAGACATTGCATTTATGATTCCTGGCAGCCCAAGATCATTTATTTCTGTTTCAAGTTGGCAGCCCAACTTTGCATTCGTCAACCTTGGCAGCCCAAGGTCATGCATTCGTCTAGCAGCCTGGTCGGCATCTTTTATTTATGTTTCCAAGTCTGGCAGCCCAGACATTGCATTTATGATTTCTGGCAGCCCAAGATCATTTATTTCTGTTTCAAGTTGGCAGCCCAACTTTGCATTCGTCAACCTTGGCAGCCCAAGGTCATGCATTCGTCTAGCAGCCTGGTCGGCATCTTTTATTTATGTTTCCAAGTCTGGCAGCCCAGACATTGCATTTATGACTCCTGGCAGCCCAGGATCATTTATTTCTGTTTCAAGTTGGCAGCCCAACTTTGCATTCATCAACCTTGGCAGCCCAAGGTCATGCATCCGTTCAGCAGCCTGGTTGGCATCTTTTATTTATGTTTCCAAGTCTGACAGCCCAGACATTGCATTTATGACTCCTGGCAGCCCAGGATCATTTATTTCCGTTTCAAGTTGGCAGCCCAACTTTGCATTCATTAACCTCGGTAGCCCAAGGTCATACATCCGTCCAGCAGCTTGGTCGGCATCTGTTTATTTACATTTTCAAGTCTGGTAGTCCAAACATTGCAGTTAACTTGTCAATATTTGTTCTGTCTAGTAGTTAGGACTCATTTTGTCCATTAATTTAAGTCCTTTATTAGGTCTTGCAATTTTTTATCGCTTTTTGTTATCTTTGTTCAGCAATTCAAATGTTGCATTTTATTCTCTATTAAATAAAAAAAAAATTCGAATGTTTGTGTTACCAATTGCAGTCATGTTATCATTCCCATCAACAGTTTACCTGCATTCGAACTACGTTTTGACCTGATTCCCTTATGTGGGATACGTAGGTAACTCTTGGAGAGTTTGGTCACCTTCTCACTCTTTCATTTGTTTACATTTTTACATCTTGTATGCTTAGATGTTTATCTTTGCTTTTGTGTCTAGGTGAGTCAAAATTCGGTGTTGTCTACGTCTTTGTTTGAAATCTCTGCGAGATTCCCGACAAAGAGGGGCAAGCTGTAGACACCAAATTTTGACACACCTTTGGTAACAATATGTGTGTTACTTTATTTTAGGGGGTATTTTTCATTTTTTGGAGGTCGAGTACAATTTTCGTGCATATTATGTCTAATTAGTTGTATCAGGGGCAAAATAGTAATTGTACCGCGTAAATATTATATTATTTTAATTTTTTTTATAATACATAATTTTACTGTTTTTTATGATTATTTCTAATTTTAATGATTTTTGGAGTCATCTAGTATTTATTTAAAATTTTAGTATTTTTTTTACTTAATGGCACGTTTCCCAATGCATTTTTTTTATGAGAATTTTTCAAGTAAAAAAATTTTTTTGTTATGCATGTTTCATATGTTCATGAATTTTCTGTATAAATTTCATAATTTTTAGAAATCGTTTAGTATTTATTTTAATACTTTATTATTATTATTATTATTATTATTATTATTATTATTATTATTATTATTATTAGTTGTTATTATTATTATATTTTTTATTAATTACATATTTTTAATGTTATGTTAATTTTTAAATTTTTACAGTAAATTTTTATTTACTCATTTTTATAACTCTACAATTTTAGTATTTCTTCTTATTGATTTTAGGAAATACAAATATCTTTTATTTTATTTTTTATTTCATTTTTCTTCTTTTCTTTTCTCCTTTATTTCCATTACAAATTTCTTCTTAAAAAAAAAAAAAAGAGCAGGTTGCTACTGTAGCAGCATGGGAGCTGCCATCAGAGCAGCCCCATGCCATCATCACAACTCTCCCCAACTCCCCTGCAATTCAGCAGATTTGAGGGGATTTTAGGAAGATTGATTTTCTTCCCCATCTACACACTCAACCTCACTCTCTTCTCTCAGCCATAAACACACACACCTGCACATTTTTTCACTCCCCTGAAGCACACCTTGCTCACACAGCCTCACAAACTCACTTCACCTGCAATTCCCTCAGCTTTCCCTCTTAGCAAAACACAACCTTCACACACACAACACACACTTGCACTCTCGGCTCTCACATTCACTCACAATTCACTCACAACACACCACACGCTACACACACCTGCACCTCACCTCACTCCCTCTGCGTTTTGCATATTTCACACACATCACACACAAGCTTCACAGACATCCCTTCCCCTCACAAAAAAAACCATTCACCTGCAACACTCCTCTCCTTCTCATTTTTACTCTCGGCATCCCCTCCCCTGCACAGACTTCACAGCCTCACAAACTCACTTCACCTGCAATTCCCTCAGCTTTCCCTCTCAGCAAAACACAACCTTCACACACACAACACACACTTGCACTCTCGGCTCTCACATTCACTCACATTCACTCACAATTCACACACAGACACACAATTCGCACATACAGACACACACAGACACACAATTCGCACACACAAACACACACAGAGCACAGAATCCACAGCCAATCACACACGATTGCACACACCCCTGGACAAACAACATTTCACGCACAATATACACACTCACCTGCATACACATAGAACAAACACACAGCCACAATTCAAACACACACCTGCACTCAATTCAGCAGCACAAACGCACAAATTCACACACACAGAACACTCACAGCTTTACCTCACTTCTCTTGGCTCAAAACACACACACACAGAGCCAGTTACACACATAAAACACACACAACACACCTGCACACACGCACAACTCACACACAAACACAGACACACATCACATGCAGACATCACACCTCAACCACCCACAAAAAAAAAAAAGAAGAGACAACAAAATCCTAACCGGAGCACCACCAACCGGTCGGATTCAGTCCATCAGTGACGCCAGACCACCCGCCGCCTACTTGGTCCAGGTAAAAAGCTTTCAATCCCTCTCTTATTTTTACAATTAATAGGTAGAATATAATGGGTAAAATTTAGGGATTTTCGGGTAGAAGAAATAGAGAGATAGAAAGAGAGAGAGAGATGCGCGAGGATAGAGAGTGAGACCGGAGGGGAGGGAGTCCGGACGAAAAAAAAAAAATAGAGAGAGCAGAATCGGGGGGAAGCAGAGGGGAATCGGGGAGGAAGAAGAGAGAAAAAGAAAAGAGGGAAAAGAAAGAAGGAAAAGAAAGAAAAGAGAGAAAAGAGAGAAAAAGAAGAAAAAGAAATATTTCTGGAAAAGTGAAAAAAAAAAAAAACTAAAATCGGTTAAAAAAAAATTCATAAAAAAAAAAAGTTTTTAGTGAAACTACGTCGTTTTGACGTAGTTTCACTCAAAACTACGTCGTTTTGATTAGTTTAGTTTTTTAATTTGATTTTAATTAATAATAGGTATTTATTTTATAGTCCTTATGCTTTCATTAATACTACTGTGGCCCCGAGAATTTTTAATTTGTGCATTTAAGTTTCTGTTTTTTATAGATTGACCCTCATAATTTAATTTTCTTTGCAATTAGGTCCCAATTAATTGTATTTAGGTCCCCCAACTTTTATCTAATTATAATTTTGGCCCCTGTATTTTTCAATTTCCATTTTTGACCCCTATATTTCTCGGTAATTATATTTTGACCCCTAGATTTTGCTGGAATTTCATTTTTATCCCTCCCAACATTGCTGGAATTTTATTTTGCCTTAGAATATTGCTGGAATTTTGCATTTTTGCCCCCAAACCTTGCTAGAATTTTATTTTGTACCCCAACATTGCTGGAAATTTTATTTTGCCTTAGAATATTGCTGGAATTTTGCATTTTTGCCCCCAATACTTGCTGGAATTTCATTTTTATCCCTCCCAACATTGCTGGAATTTTATTTTGCCTTAGACTATTGCTGGAATTTTGCATTTTTGCCCCCAAACCTTGCTGGAATTTTATTTTGTACCCCTACATTGCTGGAAATTCTATTTTGTCTTAGAATATTGCTGGAATTTTGCATTTTTGCCCCCAAACCTTGCTGGAATTTTATTTTGTACCCCTACATTGCTGGAAATTCTATTTTTGTCTTAGAATATTGCTGGAATTTTGCATTTTTGCCCCCAAACATTGCTGGAATTTTATTTTGTACCCCAACATTGCTGGAAATTCTATTTTGCCTTAGAATACTTGCTGGAATTTCATTTTTATCCCTCCCAACATTGCTGGAATTTTATTTTTGCCTTAGAATACTTGCTGAAATTTTATTTTTTTTGTCCCCCAAACTTGCTGAAATTTTTATTTAAGTCATTCTACTTGCTGGAATTTTAGTTTAAGTCCCTATACTTGTTGAAATCTTAGTTTTAAGCTCTAGATACTTGTTGAAATTTTATTCTAAGTCCCTAATTTGTTCGAAATCGACATTTTATGCTCAATTTTTAAGTATTTCATATTTTATACTTTAAATAGTGGTACCTTGACATGTTTGTTGATTTTCTTAGCAATTCATACCGGGTTTACGAATGGGAGGTACCTCGATTACCCTTTTATTTCTCTTTATGTGCTCCTACGTGTTGCTACGTGTTTTTTCTATATGTTTTTTTATATCTCCTTTTGCTTATAATTTTGATACATATGTGAGTGTTTATTTAGTTATGCCATGTTATTTATTAGAAATTAATTTTTGATTATTCAAAGAAATGTAATAGATAGGTAATATTCTATTGAGCAAAAACTCTGTATTTAGATAGTTAATGTAGTAGATAGTGTATATCTAGTTAACAAAAAAATTTTTGTATTTTAGATAGAAAGTGTAATAGATAGGTTAGATAGGATATCTTTTATTCTTTTTCTATTTTTAGATTGTAATTAGGTTATTCTCCGGTGTAATAGTTAGGGCTTTGTGTGCTATGTGCTTATGTGTTTTATTTGCTTTCTTTAGGACTTTGCATCTAGAATATCATGCCTATGTGTTATGTGCTCCTATGTGCTATTATTTGCTTTTATGTGATTATTGCTTTAATACATGCTTTATTATTAATTATATGTGTATCGTCGTCACACTAGTCCAAAGCTAGTTGTGGTTAATTCCGGTTTCTTCGCTAGTCCAACGCTAGCGGAGAACTTATAGAAAATGGGCTAGTCCAATGCTAAGCCTTTAGGTCATTTTAGCCTTAGGATCATTTTCGTGTGCATTTCATGACATTTCACACACATTTTATCTTTTTAGGCTTTTTCCCATTTTCTATGAATTTTCATATACTACTTTATAACTTATTACTTATTTCTACAACTATCTAGTGCATAACATTTAGGCTCCACTACACATAGAATTTTAGGTCATTTGTGTGATTTGACTAGAAATAGTCATCTACTCACGTGGGAAGCGATGGCGTACATGTCGTTCCCCCCTCCGTGAGTAGAAACAGATAGTCACGAGGCTATTAGTCCCCCGCACCCGTTATGTTGCATCCCCATTTTCTTTGTTCACTTACTATCTATACTATTATTTTTCTTTTCTTTTGCACTCCATTCAGCATCTATACTCGTGACTCCATCGAGGTCTATATCCGGGTTTCGCAATTAATGCGATAATTCCGACCAAACCTCAGTGGAACATTTCGTCCCTTATCGATATCCATTTTAGGATTAGAATTTGCATTCATATAATTGCATCCAAATGTGATGAAGTCTTAGGGTTATATTAGGAAAATTTAGACTAAACCTCGCAACTAGTTTCGGCTAGGTTGAAAGGGTGCCTTAGGCGCGAGCCTTTGCCTTCCCTTTCTTCAACTGTGACTCCCGAACCTTTTTCTCTTGTTTTTCAAAGACCTGGAGTCGTCTAAAAGGGTTTTCTTGTTTTTCCTTATTTTTTCCAAAAACCATTTCTTTAAATAAATCATTTTTGATTTTCTTACCTTTTATAAAATATTTTCAGGTGACTTGGTACACCAAAACTCAATACCAAGTGGCGACTCCTTTTTCACTAAAAAACCCTTTTTAGACTCTATTTTCGGGCCCAAAAATCGTCGCATTTTCAAAGTCCCATTTTAGGCCCTTTTTCTTTTATTTTAAAAAATAAAGTATTTGTTTGTCACATTTTATCGAATTATCTTTTACAAAGCATTTTTCTAAAAATTATTTTTACAAAAATTTACACGCTTCTCTTTTTCCAATAAAACACAACCACATTTAACACTTCCTTTTCTCTTTCCAAACATCTAACGCTCATTTATTATCCCTTCGAAAAATGGGGCGCGACAGAAGATTTATGAATCATTCGGACAACTTTCATGTCAAGTTAAAGGTGCTATTCGTATGGACCAGCTTGGTTTTCCTTACTTTAGATTTAAGAAATCCTAAACTGATTCTTATATAAGGAGTAGCACTCCTAGTTTATTTACTAATTTTCTTATTGTTGTTTTCTTATTCATGTACTTTGGAGGTAAGGTATTAAGTCCCCCTCTTTGTAATAAGTTTATCATTAATAAAATTTGAGGAGTGGCAACCTCCCCCGTGTACAGGGTTAGCCAAAAAAAAGAAGAAGAAGAACTCTTATGTAATGGTATCGTTGTATGTTGATGACATGCTTATTATAGGGACAAGTAATGAGGCAATAAACTCAACTAAGAAATTGTTGAGTTCAATGTATGACATGAAGGATTTAGGTTGAATAGATGTGATTTTAGGTATTAAAATCAAAAGAAATGTGCATGGATACATTCTTACTCAGTCCCATTATATTGAGAAAATATTACAATGGTAATCAAACGAATTGTTAGCCGGTAGTAACTCCATTTGATGCAAATTGCAAATTGAAGAAAAAACAGGAGATGCAATTTGTCAATTGGAATATTCTCAAGTCATTGGAAGCTTGATGTATTTAATGAACTCTACTGGACCTCATATTACTTACTCTGTATATAGGCTTAGTAGATATAAAACTAGTCCTATATATGATCATTGAAGTGTCTTGATTAGAGTTCTTAGATATTTAAAATATACTATACTATAAACTATGGAGTGCATTATACAAAATATCTTCCTATTCTAGAAGCATATAGTGATGCTAATTGGATCTCTATAGAGACCAAATCAACTAGTGGATATGTTTTTACACTAGGTGGAGTTGCTGTGTCATGGACGTTCTCCAAGCAAACATGTATTGCACGTTCTACAATGGAATATGAGTTCTAGCCTTGGATAAAACTCTTGTAGAAATGAAATGACTAAGAAACTTCCTAGAGGACATTCCTATATGGCCTAAGCCCATTACTGTTGGTATATGTCCCAAAACCAAGTTGGTTTTTTAGGATTTTTATATTATGCTTATTTCATGTTATACTTATATATGTGGCATTTTCTTTGTCATTTAATACTTCTTATTCATATTACTTGTTTATTTGATAAAGTCCATAGAATATTAACTGTGTATAAGAGATTATAAGAGTTACAATGATGAGACTCTTATTACACATAAAGTTATATTCTTAAATATCCCTAGTTGTAGTGTTAATGAGATTGGACATCATTAATACAGGAAGACTAGCATATACTTTGCCTCTACTTATTGTAAGTAGTAGTTGATCTCGTCAACTATGGTGTGTGACACCTAAGCTGGTATGTAGATGCTTGTTAGAGAACAATTTTATTGGATTGATCCGCCAAGAGGTACTATTCATAGTGCTAATGAATTATACTCTTAATGGCAACGGTGTAAGTGATCCTTAGACTTGAGATTACCATGGTATCTCAAGTGTAGATTGCTATGCTTTGACTCTATTACTCAGTGCTCTTAAAAGAGTAGCCCATACAGTAGAGATTGGGTAAAGTATGAAGCATGAAAGGATAGTGAGTAATTGATATAGGATTCACCCCTCCTTATTAAAGGAGAGTATATCCCAGATTGGCTACTTGTTGAAATATAACTTAAAGAATATTTTGCGCAAAAGTGAAAGTATGACTTGAAAGTGTTTCAAGGTTATACTTTTATAGAAAGTTATATTTCGGGAACAAGACATCATTAATTAGTCATTTAAAGAGTGTGCACTACACTCTTAGACTAATTGGAATATAGTGTGGTGAAAGGATAATAATTACATAGTAACATTGTTATTGGTAGGTGTAGTCTACCATATGACTTTTCTATTCACTTGGGTGGTCATGATGCATTGCTAGACGCCACTCATGATCTATGATTGTGAGTTTAGGTTACTATCAAAATAATGCACAAATCAACACAAACAAGTAATAAAATTTATAACCTAATACTCGTTCAGCAAATGCACTGGTCAATTGTAGTTGTGACAAGTATTAGGGTCGATCCCACGAGGAAACATGAACTAGCAATTACCTAGGCTACTGACTTACTTTACTATCTAGATAATCAAATTTTGGGAGGTGAAAATGGTAGGAAAAATCAAATTCAAGTAGACAAATAACGAAGAAACTAGTTAAACAAAGTAGACTAGGCTTAAGAATCCACCAAATATGAAAGTTTAGCTTATGGCCATGATGATTTTATTCAAGTTTAAAATTCAATCCATTTTTACTCCAAACTAGATCTCTCTATGAATGGAAGACTATCAATACATGAGCTTTCCTACTCTCGTGGTAAAGTCTAGCATGCATTAGTTCATTAAAATCATGAATTGTGGCTTTTAACCTTAATCCACTTATGTGAATCACTACTTTTGTGAGATTCATCATAAGTTCCATTTACTCTTTCCATTGTTAAGTGCAAATCCCTTTGTCAAATAAAAACTAAATGACTTGAAGTTGATAGTTAATCAACAAGAAGTGTTAAAGACCAAGTAAATGAATTAACAAGAATAAATAGGCCATAAACCAATTCATATCATAGTTTCATCCTAAACCTAGTTGAAATCAACTTAGTTCAACATGGTTAAGGTAATATTAAGCACATAAATGAAAGTAAACAACATGCAAGAATGAAACTATAAAGAGTAAGGTAAGAAATGCTCAATTATGGCTCCAAATCTTCGTCCTTCATTCTATCAAACATGTTGAGTACAAGTTCCTTCAAGGTTTTGTTACAAGAATTGATTTTTCCTACAAAACTTGAAAGAAAACTAATCTAAGTATTTACAAGGAGTGCTCCTTCTACCAAGCTATGGTTTATACTCTTTCAAGTATAAAGCCAAGCATAAACCAAGCATAAACCAAGCATAACTTTTATGAATACAAAGGTATGTATTTATAGAAATAACCCTAACTTAAGTCTCTTTCCAAGTTGGAGACATAATGATCAAATTTGATTCCAAATATTGTAAAAGTCTTCCTTGAGCTTTGTGTTATCTTCTAGGGCATCTCAAAGTGTAGCTGGATGTTGGAATTATCTACAAAAGTTGTGTGAACAAGCTGCAACTTGGAGCCAGCCGAAATCAGCAAGTTGGTGACAATTCGCGGGTGGCAACCTGCGGATCGTGACCCGCGAATCGCTCCTCATTTCCAATTTCGCCCTTTTAAATTTTGGTTATTCCCATAATGCCCTTGAGATGTTTTTCCACAACTAAACCATAATTTCCTTGGTAGAATTTGGTGAAGAAAATATTTGCCAAAAATTCCAAGCTTAAATGATAAAATTGGTACAACTTGAATCATCTTTGAACTTGATAATCCTTGAGCTTCAATTGATCCAAATTGTGTTTAATCATTATTTTCCTACATAATCAAATAAACTTGGGCATTAATTTGCTTAAAATAATATTTCTGCCTCAAAACCCTAATTTCCAGACCAAAAACTGTGACAGCCCCACCTTACCCAGAGGCGCACCAAAGGGCTTAGCGGACTGCCTGCCTAGCTCTCGCCAGGTCTCAATACGCACTCACGCAAACGTCTGAGCGTACTTAACTTAAAATAAAATAACTAAAATAAAATGAAATAAATAAAATACATTCATTTTATCTAACACAAGGTACAATTCACATCAAAAGTATATGTGTCATAATATACGTGATTTTCAAAAAAAATAGCCTAACACCGTTCGGCTATTACAATAACTGAAACTTTTATAATAATCAAAAACCAGTCGGTCCAGCTTTAATTTTTCAGGTGACCTGAGTAAAGGAAAACAAATAAAATGGAATGAGCTATAATAGCCCAGTGAATGTCCAAGTCATGCAATCATATCAAGAACTCATTATTTTAGTAAATGAAATAATCGAACAATTAAATTAATAAATCAAGATATAAACAATTTAATTTAACATGTAGTCAAAGGAGGATACAAGGCTCAACTACGGAAGTAAGCTTAACCGCAGAAAGAGCAAGTACTGATCATGTAGCCACGATATTTGGACCGAGATAATAGCTCAGGTCTTTATCAAAGAACATATCAGTTTTATCAAGCACAAACCCTAACCGCCAATCACCTTATAACCTCCGTACAAGCTACCACATCCAGGGAGATATTCTCAACCCTGGAGGGCCAACAAGCAAACAGGTTCAATCCGGAGTTGGCCTCTTTGAGGATTCACAACTCAAAAGGGAAAGAACATCAAGCCCTAAAACACCCAACACCTTATGTCCTCCCACGTGCAGCCGGGTTGACCATCCGTGAAATAACGGTAAAGTTAGTCACGGTAGTCTCACGCACACACAAATAACACATTGGTCAATGAAAGCAAGTAACACATTGCGGAATAGATGTGATAAAGTACACATCTTTCCTCAAGTAGCACAGGTATTCACATAATAATTGCAAATTTTCACATAATATTTATCAAATAAAATATCACATTTCATGCATCATGCACACATAAAGACACTCACCTGGAAAGCCTAAGAAAATATCTCGTGAAATGGTCGTGATGTGTTTTTGGACCCTGAAATTTAGAAGAAATAATCTGATGAAAATCCGATTTAAATTCTAATTAATTTAGTAAAGAAATTCAAGAAATATTCCACTTATTTCTAGGGTTTTGGTTTTAGGGTTTCTAGAGTTTAGGGTTTAGGGTTTCATTTTAGGGTTCTCTTTTTCTAGGAACTTTGCTCATTACTAGATCATTTTACCTAAAATTTCTGCACATTAACTCTTTAATTTTAACATGTTCTAGGTTGGAAGTTTCATTTTCCATTTTTCCCTTCTTTAGTCCTACCAAAATTTCGGCGGCATCTCCCCTTAAAATCGGACCAAACCAAATTTTTTTCCTGCAAGAAAATCAGCCATCCAACCCAAATTCAACAAGTTCTACAACATCTAGGTTCAGTTCAAGCCCAAATTCAATCAAGATTCCACTAAATTTTAAGAATTCTACTCCAAGAATCTTTACCTAAATCTGCACAGGGTTGGTTTTCAGCCAACTTCGTGCCATTGTTGGGGTCAATCCACTAAGAACCAGGGAATTATGATTACATGGTTTTAAAGTACGTTTATAGGGCTACAACTTTCGTGAAGATCATCAATCCAAATTCCAACTAGAACAGGTTCAAAATCAGCCCTCAAGTTGGCTCATCATCAAAACTGTTTCACGCAGAACCGAATTTTCAGCCAACTTTGCAAGCTTTCTGCGGTTAATACACAATGAACCACCGTGCAAGCCTTATACCATTTGAAAGCCCTATGAATCTAGTTTCTAAAACAACAAGAATCACTCGAATCCAAGTTATCTATACCAAGTTATGAAAGTTTTACTAAAACTGGTCCAGCATGACTGTTAGTATAAAACTTGAACAAAAACCCTAAATAAAACTTAAATAAAACTTAAATAAACTTGAAATTAATAGCAAAAGTTCATGGTAAATACCTTAAACAAGCTTAGAACCTTGCTTAGGAAGAAGAAAACCTCACTTTCTATGGTGGAATTTGTCCAAAGTTTGAAGAAAAGCTCCAAGAAGTTGAGAGAAAAAAAAATGAGAGGAAAAGGGGTAGCAAAGGGGCCGGCCAAGAGCAAGGGAAAAGAGAGAGAAATAGGCTAGAAAAATAGAAAAGAAATAAAGAAAAAGGTAGGTAAAATGATAGCCAATTAAAGTATAACAAGAGTAAGATTTAGGTTTAGTCTTTTAATGCATTAGTGGCTAACTTGGTTTAATTTAATTGGTGGAATTTTTAACCACTTTATCACCTAGTAATTAGTAATATTATAGAATAAATATTAAAGAAAAATGAGAGAAAAATAGGGAAAGAATATTCGGCCACAAGCAAGAAAAGAAAAGAAAGAAACTCGGCCAAGAGAAAAGAAAAGAAAGAGAAAAATTTCAGCTAAGGGAAAAGAAAATAAAGCAAGAAAATAAGTGAAATTTTCGAGTAAAATTGAGCTAAAATTCGAGTAGTAAAAGGCTAGAAAATAGTAGAATAAATTAAGCAAAATTTAAACTCTAATATAAATTAAATGGTCAAGTAAAATTATTCTAAATGTAATACTTAAGTGTTCTTGCTTAAAATGAAAATCTTCCAACTAATAAATCTAGGATTAACACTTAGCCCTAAATAAGAAAAAAATGTCTCTTATATGTGCATTTTCTAGGGTGCTACAAAAACCCTAATTTAATAGCAAACCTTTATTTGATGGAGAATAATAATATTGAGCAATTTTAATATCTAAAATACTAAAAACATACTGAAAATACACTAAAAACATATTTAAAATATTATACAAAAATAGTTAATTTTATTACTTATTAATCTATAAGTGCAAATTAATTAATTAGTGAATTAATGATAAATTAAAGTGCTTAATTTATTTAGCTCTTAATTGATTAATTAATGGGTTATAATTTGTACTTATTGCCAGCGTGAATGGAACCTAATGGGTCACACACAATAAGAACATGGTCTTTGGGTTAAATTGTTATTAAGATAAGTATAAGATACTTATGGGGTTAATTTATGTGATAAATTAACTTAAAGGATTTATTTATAAATATCTAAGTCTTGCTTTCAATGAAGAATTATTTATGTGTAATAAATAACTTAAAGGACTTTTGTACAAAAGTGGAAGTATGACGTGAAAGCATTTCAGACATAGCATTAGTCTTGTCTAACATGGTTAAGTGTGTGAGAGTTGGCATCTAAGCCAAGACCCCTAATCGAGGTAAGAAAGTGTAGTATGGCTCATAATAGATTGCACCATATGTCATAGGGCACAATTTCTCCTTTTTGACACATCATCAACTATGGCATGTGAAATGGAGACCATTGAGGAAGAATCAAATTCTCCTTTAAATATTTTTGAAACACTTGACATTAAGTATTATCTACATAGATCAAATCTTAGTGTCTTAATACTCTTGTTAATTTGTTTCTCTAACTTCAACCCTAAGGACTTTGAACATTTCAAAGACCACGGACCTGTGCATCAAAAGATGCACATAACCATATCTAATATGGTCATCCATGAAAGTGATGAAGCATGATAAACAACCTCTAGCATGGATTGACATTGGGCCAAAATATCTATATGTTAAAGCCCATGAAGATGATTAGCATATTTGCCTTTTAAAAGGTGTTTTGGTCATCTTTCAAAGTAAATAAGAATCGCATGTCTCAAATGATTCATAATCGAATGAGTCCAATTAGACATCTATACGTAACTTGAAAATGCGTTTCGTATTTATATGATCAAATTTATAATGCCAAAGGTATAGTCGTTTCAAAATATAGAGATTTTATCTATGTTTGAGAATGGACTTATTTTATTTATTTATTTGCTTTAACAATTATAACAACAAATTTCTAGAGTAATAAAAACAAACAGACAGGACTTTGCATTAAGACCATGACAAACTACATACTAAAACACCGAAATAAGTTTAACCTTTGCAATGTAGACAAATTATTTCTTCAGACAAGATTTAATAAGTTAACTAGGCCTTAAGAAGAAAATCATCTAGTTCTTGGAAGTTATTGATTGCAAAATCCTTGATGATGTGTGGAATGGGAATTTCTTCTCTTGCCTTCTCAAATTCACAGATCCATTTCACCAAGCTCCCATCACCCTTTGGACTCACCACAGGGGTGGGCTTGAAAACCTTGTAAAACTTGAGGAGATCTCCCCTGATCACTTTGTAGGTTACAATTTTTTTCTCTTCATCTACAAATTCAATCTTCTCCTTCGAGTGAGTGATTTCCGGAAATGCTCATCCTTCAGCATACTTGACCAAACGAATAGAGACAACTGATTTTCCACAAGTTCTATCCTAATCCTTCGAGAATGGACTTATCAAGGACTAGAATTTGTAAAACGTTGTTTGATGATTCAATACCACAAAGAACACCATTACGTAAAAGAATGACATTTATTCCCTTTGTAATGGTAAATCTTTGTACATTTAATGTGAATTGATTTTATGTTCTTTTGTAAGTATTTAGAACATAATAACAATGTTTAAATTCTAGAACAAGCCCAGTTGAAAAAGAGAGTGTATAAGTCTCTACAGCTAGTGTAGCAACTTTTGCTCCATTCATCACTCGTAGTTTGACTTTCTTTTTATTTATAATCTACTATGTTCAAGACCTTGCATATTTTTGCAAATATGGGATCTATGTCTGGTATCTAATACGAAATGGTCTTAATTAGCAGATGAATTTATCTCAGACATAAACGTACTAGAAGTAGAAGTTTCACCAAGCCTTTTTCACTTCTAAGTATTTAGATGAACCTTACAATTCCTTTTCAATGCCAATTGTGGTTGGATTGAAAATATGTGTCCTTAGACTTGTCCATTTTGATCACACATTTAAGCTTTATCATAGCAACTTGGGCCTTCTTAAGACCATGCTTGGGTTTCTCCTTGACAAGCAATAAAGTGCCCCTTTCTTCCTTGATAGACTACTCTTTAGATATCTCATATCTAATTGTCCTAGATTGTGTATCAACAACTCTTTGAGAAACACAATCACGGACAAAAGATCTATCAATTTGTGCCACTTTTATAGCTTAGGAATTATAGATGAATTGATATTGTAAGGTAATAGCATAGGTTGTGTAGCGAAAAAATAAAATTTTATTACCTTAACCGTGGATTTCTTTGATATATCTATATGATTATAAGGGGGTTTGCATGAAGATTACCTTAAGCACAGAAGATTTCTATGCTACTAGGTAAAGATCCTTCGATAAAGAGGTTAGATCTACCAACAAAAGCCCTCCAAGCGTAGAGCCTCTAATGATATCTATATAAACTTCTTTGGGAACCTTCTAGGCTTGCTTGCTTTGATTTTTGAGTGCTAGCTCCCTTGAATTAATTAAGAACACAAGAGAAAGAAAAAACCTAACAATTAGGAAGAGAAGAGAGAGAGAGAGAAGAGAGACGACTAAAGAGAGAGAAAGTGGCTTCTTTCAAAATTTCTCTCACTAGATTTTCTTTTGTGTTGCAATAATAATTCAAGAGTCAAAGCATGAACCTATTTATAGAGAAAGTATTCTAGTCTTTTAGGAAATAAAGCTATTAGAAACCAAAAAGGTTTAGATAACTTACTTTAAGCTAAACCTTCTCCTTTAGGAATTCTATTCCATAAGAAAACCGATTAGTTACTTTATTTCTTTTAGGAAACTAATTTTCTACAAGACTTAGAATATTTATAAATAAGTCCTTTAAGTTAATTTATCTCATGAATTAACCCCATAAGTATCTCATACTTATTTTAATTACATTTTAACCCAAAGATAATGTTCTTTATGTGTGTGACCCATTAGGTTTTATTCACGTTAGCAATAAGTACAAATTATAACTCATTAATTAATTAATTAAGAGTTAGATAAATTAAACACTTTAATTTATCATTAATTCATAATTAATCAATTCGTACTTATAGGTCATGAGAGGCATTTAGCAATGCATCATGACCACCCAAGTGAATAGGAAAGTCATATGGTAGACCATACCCATCAATGACAATGTTATTGTGAAATTAATATCCTTTCACCACACTATATCCCAATTAGTCTAAAAAGTATAGTGCATACTTTTGAATGACTAATTTATATTTTTTTGTTCAAGAAATATAAATCTCCATGATGTATAACCTTGAAACTACTTCCAAGTTATACTATCACTTCTATAGAAGATTTATGAATTAATATTTCTAACAAGTGGCCATAAAGGGATATACTCTCCTATTAAGGAACGGTGAATCCTATATTGATTACTCACTATCTTTCCATGCTTCAAACTATAGCCAATCTCTAACCTATGGGCTACCCTTTTACGGGCACCAAGGAACAGAGTCAAAGTATAGCAATCCACACTCAAGATACTATGATAATCTCAAGTCAAAGGATCACTTACACCATTGCCATTAAGAGTTCAACCATTAGCACTATAGTTGAAAACACTTGGTGGATCAATCCAATGAACGTGTTCTCAAACAAGCATCATGTACTAGCTTAGCTGTCACGCACACCATAGTCAATGAGTTCAACTACTACTTACCTTAAGTAGAGGCAAAGTATGTGCTAGTTTATCCGTATTAAAGATGTCCAATCTCATTAATACTATACTAGGGATATTTAAGAATATGACTTTATGTATTAGAGTCTCATAATTGTAACCTTTACAATCTCTAATACAGAGTCAATATTTTAAGGACTTTATCAAACAAACAAGTAACATGGAAATACAAGTATAGCTGATAAAGAGAAATTTTACATGAATAAATATAACATAAATAAGTGTAAATACAAAAAGCTTTAAACCAACTTGGTTTTAGGGCATACATTAACAAACTTCCACTTGCACTAAAACCAATTACTCATTTATTTTAGGCCAAAAGCATTTATATGAGCATCATACTTTTCTAGGATAAGGCCTTAGTGAGATAATCAGCTATATTATGATCAGTGAGAACTTTTTCTATCTTTATATCATTCCTATCAACTATTTCCCTAATAAGATGGCAGCGCCTAAGTACGTATTTTGATTGTTGATGAGACCTAGGTTCCTTTGCTTGGGCGATGGCACCATTGTTGTCACAATAAAATGTATAGGATCAACAATGGAAGGAACCAGTCTTAGCTCAGTGACAAACTTCTTGATCCAAACAGCCTCTTTTGCAGCTTCGAAAGTAACAATTTACTCAGCTTCTGTTGTAGAATCAATGGTAGTCTCTTGCTTCGAACTCTTCTAGCTTACAACACTACCATTTAACGTGAATACAAATCCAGATTGCGAATTGCTATCATTCTTGTCTGACTGAAAACTCGCATTAGTGAAACCACACACTTCTAAGGTGTGTCCTTCATAAACCAAGAATAATTCTTTAGTTCTTCTCAAGTAATTAAGAATACTCTTGACAGCTATCCAGTGACTCTCACCAGGGTTAGTTTGGAATCTACTTATAACACTTAGAGTATAAGAGACATTGGGTCTCGTACATAACATAGCATACATAATGGATCCTATTGCCAAGGTACAAGGAACCTTTTGCATGCTAACAATTTCGACAGGTGTCTTGGGACACATGTCTCTTGAAAGAGTAATCCCATGTCTCATGTGTAAGTACCCTTCTTCGATTCCTCCATACTAAACCTCTTTAGCATCTTGTCTATGTATGTCAATTGATTAAGACCAAGCAACCTCTTGGATCTATCTCTATAGATCCTAATTCCCAGAATGTAGGTTGCCTCTCCTAGATCCTTCGTGGAAAAACTTTTGGACAGCCATACCTTTACAGTTTGTAGTAAAGGTATGTCATTTCCCATCAACAATATGTCATCCACATAAAGTATCAAGAAAACGACAACGCTCCCACTCACCTTCTTGTATACACAAGGCTCATCTTCGTTTTTTAGAAAACCAAACTCTTTGATTGTCTCACCAAAATGAATGTTCCAACTCCTTGTAGCTTGCTTAAGTCTATAAATGGACTTTTGTAGCTTGCATATATTATGCCTATCAATGGAGTTAAAATCCTCAGGTTGTGTCATGTACACATCCTCTTGCCAATTCCCGTTAAGGAACGCGGTCTTAACATCCATCTCATAGTCATAATAAGTAGCTATGACAAGCAAAATTCTAATAGATTTAATCATAGCTACTGGCGAAAAGGTTTCTTCAAAGTCAATTCCTTGTCTTTGTTTGTAACATTTTGCCACTAACCTTGCTTTATAGGTAACAATGTTACCATCCATGTCAGTCTTTCTTTTAAATACCCACTTGCACCCTATGGGTTTTATCCCTTTAGGTGGCTTGACTAAGGTCCATACCTTGTTCTCGTACATAGAATCCATTTCGGATTTGATGGCTTCGCGCCACTTCAAAGAGTCTACATTAGACATAGCTTCTTTGTAGCTAGTAGGATCATCATCATCCATGATTAACACATCATTACTCTCGCTAATGAGAAATCTATATCTTTCAAGAGCATAACGTGTTCTACTAGATCTACAAAGTTCTTGTGTATATTAAGCTTCCGATTATGCCTTATCAACATGTGGTGTAAATTCTTGTTCCAACCGTTGACCACTTTGTGGTTTTTGAATTTCTTCAAGTTCTACTTTGTTCCCATTGCTTCTTTAAAGAATAAACTCTTTCTCTAGAAAAATAGCATGTCTTGAGACAAACACCTTTTGCTCAAGTGGATTGTAGAAGTAGTATCCTTGATTTTGTCTAGGATACCCCAAAGAAGCACCTGTCAGACTTAGCTTTAAGCTTGTCTGACATATTTTGCTTCACATAAGCAGAACAGCCCCAAATCTTCAAGCAATTAAAATTCAGTTTCATACCATATCATATCTCATAAGGTGTGGTATCAACAGATTTAGATAGAACACAGTTGAGTGTAAAGGAGGCGGAATCTAAGGCACGACCCTAGAATGAACTAGGAAGAAATGCCTGGCTCATCATGGAACGTACTATATCCAATAAGGTATGATTTCTCCTTTTAGACACACCATTGTGTTGTGGTGTGTATGGAGGAATCCATTAAGGAATAATCCTATTTTTCTCTAGATATTGTTGAAACTCTTGACTCAAGTATTCTCCACATCGATCAGATCTAAGTGTTTTAATACTTTGCCAAGTTATTTCTCAACTTCAACTCTAAAGACTTTGAACTTTTCAAAGGCCTCAGATTTGTGCTTCATTTGAAACACATAACCATATCTAGAATGGTCATCCGTGAAAGTGATGAAGTGTGAGAAACCAGCTCTAGCATGGATCGATATTGGGCTGCAAACATTAGTATGTATAAGCCCAAGAAGATCACTAGCACGTTCACCCTTTCCGGTAGAAAGTGTCTTGGTCATCTTCCCAAGCAAACAAGATTTGCATGTCCCAAACAATTCATAATCGAATGAGTCCAAATATCCATCTTTATGTAACTTGGATATGCGTTTCTCATTTACATGACCAAGTCTACAATACCAAAGGTTTGATTGGTTCACAATATCTAATTTTTGTCTCTTGGTGTTTATGTTGAGAATGGACTTTTTTCATCTAAAATATATAAACCATTAATTAATATACCAGTACCATAAGTAATAGCATGAGGTGAAAAAGAACAACTTTTGTTCCTTTGAATGATGGTAAAACCATCCAAATCTAATAAAGAGATAGAAATGATGTTCTTAGAAAGTACGGGAACAAAATAATAGTTTCTTGATTCTAAACTAAATCCAGTGGGCAAAGAGAGTACATAGGTTCCTACCGCTAATGTAGCAACTCTTGGTCCATTCCTCACGCGTATCTCGACCTCTCCCTTAGCCAGGAATCTACTATCTTTAAAACCCTGCATATTATTACAAATATGAGATCTATATCCGATATCTAATACCCATGAGTCCTGATTAATAGATAAATTAATTTCAATCATAAACATACCAGAGGTTGAAGCTTCACCAAGCTTCTTTGACTTCAAGGAGTCAAGGTAGGCCTTGCAATTTCTCTTCCAATGCCCATCTTGCGAAGTATGTGCCCTTGGGTTTGTCCTTCTTAACCCCACCCTTAGGCTTGGTTCTCTTTTTCTTGGAGCTCGAGACAAGCATAACAGTGCCCATCTCCCTCTTAAGATTGGGTTCAGCAGTCTTGAGGATATTCATTAATTCAGTCAACGTGCACTCAACTTTTCGCATGTTGAAGTGCAAGATGAATATTGTGAATAGCTCTCAGGGAAGGACTGTAGAATTAAGTCAATACTTAACTCATTGTCAAAGACATGTCCCAAATTAACAAATTTTTTAATTAGCCCACTCATTTGCAGTACATGGGCAGTCACTGAAGATCCCTCTACCATCTTGCATTGATAGATCTCCCTTGAGGTTGCTTACCTCTCGGTCCTAACTTGTGTGTCGAACATTTCTTTTAAATGCACAATCACGGATGGAACATCCATATTAAGATGTTACTTTTGCAATGTCGAGGACATAGCAGATAACATGATGCATGTTGCAGCATCATTATTAGCTTTGTGCATCTCACATGCATTGATGTCCTCAGGTGATGCAGTAGCAAGAGGAGGAGGGGGCATGGGTTTATCAAGGACATACTCAATTTTTTTATGTTTTTGAACAATTCTCAAATTAATATTTCAATCCTCAAATTTGGTATCATTGAGTTTATTGTCAAGAATCGGTCGCAAATTCACGTTAGACATTCTACAAAAGTAAAGGCAAAAAATAAGTATTTGTTTTATGTTATATATGCAGACCAAAAATGTGGACTCGTAAATTTATTTGGTTTGCTCCCACTATTTTATTTCAAATCAATAAACCTCAATATTGATTCGGAAATTCGTTGGAAATTCCTAGTGGGTCAGGATCCCATCTAATTAGCTTTGAGCTTGACGGTGAGCCAACAATTCAAAGATAATTTTGATTAGCTAGGTAACTTTTACCAATCACAACTCTTGTGACTCGTAGATAGTTTGATATCAACCCTTGACATCAAACATTGGCTCAAAAATACCATAACCTTGATGGTGAGTCAACAAGTTATGTATTTTTGTTAAGTCATACCAATTATTCAGAGATCAAATCTCATAACAAAAACATATTTCGAGTAAGGTGACCTTGAGCCAACAAGTCAACACTTAATAGGAACTCTTAGTTTTTGTTATAATAATGGAAGGCAATTTAAATAGATGACTTTAAATATTTAGTTTGAGGGATTTTATTTTAAATTTTTAATGTCTCAACATATCATGCGATTAAAATATATCAACATATAAAATAAAAGCATAATAAACATGGATGATTATGGACTTCAACTAGTAATATTTTCTTCGAGCCTTGACGAAAATGTTTGGTAAAAATTCCTAAGGGATGTGTTAACTCCTTGATGTGCCTTCTTGGTTGCTCCTTAGTGCCATCTCCATTTTCTTGTACGTTACATATGTAATTCTACTCTAAACAATTTAGAAAAATGACCTATTCCTAACCTATACTAGTACATTACAAGTATTGATCAAGAAACCTTGAGTTACATTTGAGGGGAGTTTAGGTGAGAAGAGAATTACATCAGAATAATAGAGAGGGAAGGACACGCACGCCCTATTTCAAAAACCAATACAAGCTAACCAATATAGAAATAATAATCATTCAATCACATTGGCCTAGTCCATAATTGATTGTGAGGTTTAGGTACTGTCAAAATTAAGTAAAATTCACACAAATAAGTAATAGAATTTATAACCTAATACCTCTTTTCGCAAGTGCACGGGTCAATTGTAGTTAGGAAAGTATTAGGGTCGATCCTATGAGGAAACAAGACTTAACAAGTACCAAAACTACTAACTTGCTCTATTATCTAGACAAAACATAAAATAGGTGTTGTGAAAAATAAGAAAATTCAACTAATTGAAGTAAAACAAATGGAAGAAACTCACAAACACAAGTAATAGGGCTTATAATTAGGGCTGTAAACGAACAGAATCGAACCGGACCTTAAAGCTATCGAGCTCGATTCAAAAATTCGAGCTCGGATTCGGATTCAAGTTTGAGTTCAATACGAGCTTAAATGTTAAGCTCGAGTTCGATTCAATTTTGTATTCGATAGGCTCGAGTTCAATTCGAAAGCTCGAATTTTTTTTATTGTTTTAATTTTCTTGTATTAATTTATTAATAAAATATATATTTTATATAAAATATATAGTTTTGTATAAAATATTATTATATATTAATTAATTTTTTAATTTTTGTATTAATTTATTAATAAAATATATATTTTATATAAAATATATACTATTTTATATAAAATATTATTATATTAAATAAAATATTATTAAAAAAATTTTCGATCCGAATATGTACAAGTTCGAATTTGAATTGATAACACAATCAAATCCTATATTTTGTTCGAGCTCGAATCGAGCTCGGTAAAACTCGAATTCGAATCGAGCCCTTAACGAATCGAGCCTGAACTATTCGTTAAGGGCTCGATTCATTTACAGCCCTACTTAGAATCCACTAATTGTCACTAATATGGTTGAATGAATTAACACCTTGCTATATTAATCTTGTTTTACTTAGGATTTCAATTGCATATGAAATCAAAACTTATTCTCACAATGAATTGACTAGAGTTCAACTATTCTCATGATGAACTCTTGTGAAATGCATGAATTGTGGTCTTAAATAGTCTTAATCCACCTACCTACACCACTATTTTCATGTGTGTACATAATATGCTTCATTTACTATTTTCCAATGTTATAAGCATTTCTCAATGTCAAATAACATAAATGATTTGCAATAGGTGATCAAGCTACTATAAATGTTAAACCTTGATAAATGAACAAACAAATACAAGTTATAGCAAGTATAATAACATTCAATTCATATCATTAGTTTTATCGAACCCTAAATCAATTATTTAGTTAAACATAGAATTCATAACTTGAAAGTATAAGAATTTAATAAATTAAGGAAATAAATTATGTCATGCTAACACTTCTAGGGCCAGGAAGGGGATTATTAAAGAGGTCACGGGCTTTTCTGAAAAATTCTTCCCAGTCCAATATTTAGGTTGTCCCCTACAGTTAGGGAGAAGCAAGAGAGTCTATTACTCAGAGCTATGTCAAGCTATTGCTTCCAAAGTGCTTAAATGGCAGAATTGTTTCCTTTCACTTGGCAGGAGGCTGATACTGATCAAACATGTGCTTAGCTCTATTCCAATAAACATCTTGGCAGCTGCATGTCCTCCCTAGGGTGTTTTGAAAACATTGGAGAAAACGTTTGCAGGGTTTCTTTGGGGAGCTGAAGGAAATGTTATGAAGCATCACTGGATAAAATGGCATACTTTGTGTAGACCCATGGAGGAAGGAGGGGTGGGTTTGCGGTCTTTAAAAGAACTTTATCACACCTTCTCTATTAAATTATGGTGGAGGTTTAGAGAGAGGAAGTCATTATGGGTGGAGTTGATGCATGCCAAATATTGCAAGCTTACTTATCCTTCTAAGGCAAAGATGTCTCTGACGGCTTCTTTATTATGGAAGCGGATGGTGTCGGTTAGTAATGTTATTGAAAATCATATCTCTTGGATTCTTAGAAGAGGTTGTGTGAGTTTTTGGAATGATATGTGGTTGGGGAATGAACCATTGGGGGTTTATTGAATATCCAGCATGATGACTGTCAAGTGAGGAAGTTTGTCCTTGGCGATAGATGGGATGTTCAAGCTTTGGAAAGAATGATACCGCCATCTATTTTTCAGGATATTGTGGCCAAACAACCCCCATGTCATGATGATCCAGATAAAATGATTTGGAGGTTGACTCCCTCAGGATCCTTTTCAACCAGGTCAGCATACCATTGCATTCGAGAAGGTGGATACTTTGGTATCATGTTTAAATTAATTTGGAATTTTGCCATTCCTATAAAAATGTCTGTCTTTATGTTGAGATTATTGTTAAAAGGGTTACCAGTTGCTGATATTATAGTTAAACTTGGCATACATGGTCCGTCTAGGTGTTTTTGTTGTACTTCCCCTACTTGTAAAACTCTTGAGCATATTTTCTGTAGTGGTGATATTGCCAGGAAGGTGTGGAATTATTTTGGTGCTCCAATGGGTATTGGTATTAAGCATTTTCAAATTTGAATGCAATTAATGACATGGTGGTTACTACCGGCTCCTAATGCTTTCGTTGGTTTCCTTCATAGTATATCTCCTATTTGTATTCTGTGGAATCTGTGGAAAATCTGAAATGATCAGGTTTTTGCAGGGATTGTTCATTCATGGGAGAATGTTGTTCATAATATTTTTTGGGATATTAAAATGGCATGGGAGCAAAAGTTTAATATGTCTTTTAATGTTTCGCATTGGGCTGAATTTTACTCTTGTGCAGTCCAGTTGAAAAAGAGAGTCAGTGTGAATCTAGTGAAATGGTCCTCTCAAGTTGAATTCTTTAAATTAAATACAGATGCCTATTTGAAAGGGAACCCCGGTCCTTGTGGTGGTGGAGGTATTTTAAGGGATTCTCACGGGAAGGTTGTCCTTGCTTTTGCTTGCTCTGTAGGTGTGGGTGCGATTTTAGAAGCTGAATTCAAAGCTTTAATACAAGGGGTGAAAGTGTGCTGTAGTAATGGTTTCCACAAACTTCATTTGGAAATGGATTCTTTGGCATTGGTTAATATTATCTCAGGTAAATCTGACTATCCTTGGGCTCTGTTGCCTCTTCTGGATGAGATGGGTAAATTTCGTGTTAATATCATTAGTATTGATCATTGTTATAGAGAAGCCAACAAACCGGCAGATATCTTGGCAAATGAGGGATTGACACTCAATGGTCTGGAAGTTTTTTCTAGCTTTTCGCCCCTCCCAAAAGAAGCTCGAGGTGCAGTTAGATTAGACCGCTTAGGATTTCCAGCATTTCGTTTCAAGTATTTATAAGTGTTTAGTTTTTTTGCAATAAATAATGTAAAGGGAGTAAGTACTCCTCATTTAAGTTTTATATTTTCATTCTTCAAATTGTATTAATAAGAGAGGTAAGGTCTATGTCCCCCTCTCATTTGTATCTAGTTTTATATTAATAAAATTTAGGGGTGGTGTCCCTCCCTGTGTACGGGGTTTTTGCCAAAATAAAAGAAAAGGAAATAAAGAGAAAGAGAAAGAAATTCTCATTTCAATAGCTCCAATCTTTCATTTCTTCCTTGAATGTGAAGTTGTACAAGTGAATTCTCTAAGAGTTTTCTTACAAGTATTGAAATTACCTATAATACTACAAAGAAAACTACTAAACTAACTACTTTGGGAGTGCCCCTCCCTTCAAGACATGTTCTAAATGTCTTGCAAGAGTTCCCTATTTATAGACAAATTCACCTAATCAAGTTGGAAACAAAATGATTATATTAATTCTCCAAATTACAAAAAATCTTCTTTGGTTTTTGAAATATTCCCTTGGGCAACAAAAAGACAACTTGCATCTGAAAAAGTCTAGAAAAGCAATGTGAAAAGAGCTCCAACTTGTAGCCAACCAATGTTAAGTCGGTTGTGATCCATCAGTGTGCTGACTTGTGGATCTAACCTGCACATTTCTCCCAGAAGATGGCCGAATCAGCTTTTCTTCAAAATATAAAAGTTGTAGCTCTTTTAGTTAGCTTTCGAACACAGTAAGAATCAGGTCATTTGGATCTCTAGATGCAAAGATATGACCAACATACTAAGAGGTGATCGGAAGATCTTCACAGCACAAATTTATTTCAGTAATTTGGCATTTTGGCTATGAAAACATGAGAACTGGATTTTGATATCTGCATAAGAATGATGGAGTATCCTCTTAGCTTTAAAATTCAAGAACAATCATCTCAATCAAATTTTGGTAGCTCAAGTTATGGCAAAAATATTGAAATATGTCATTGTTGCCAAACTGTTTCTTCTCCAACTATTTTTCTTCCATTGCTACTTTGCACCATATCTTTTATTGGTTATCCCTTGTATGCACTTGAGACCTTTTTGTGATATTGATCATTTAATTCCATGGTAAGTTGACGAGATTTCTCAAAAGTTGAGCAAACAATCCTTCATGTTTGAATGCAAAAGTTGTGCCATTGAGCTCCTAATTCAATCACTCTTGAATCTACTACAAATGTGATGACTTGTGTTCCAATTTATTCAAATTATGATTGAAGGTATAAAACCTACAAGATTGTACAAAGATTGTGCTTTAATTTGTCAAAATATCAATTTTGCTTCAAAATCACAAAAATCGGGTAAAAACCCTAATTTTTGGGAAAAACTTCAAATGGAAGAAACTTAATCAAATTGAGCCAAATTTTGGCTAAAAATACTAAAAACACATTAAGAACACATAATAATACATATACTAAAATAGCTAATATTATCTCTTATCAATAATCATCCACCATGCTATCATTCAATTTAACAATTAAATAAATTAATTTATTCAATTCTAGTCATAAATCACATGGTTTAAATAAATTAGATTAATACTCTTGAATTTATTTGTCTCAAAAATATAGTTATAGAAGGTGTAGGATTCCAAATTTTAACTTTCCAAATCCTAACAATTAAAATTGGAAAGAGTTTTTCACAAAAATTTCCAAAAGTCACGTTTTTCAAAAATAACAAAAAAAAAATCCGCGCTACTGTTTAGGCAGAATCCATGGACTATTCCCACAAATCTATCCACGGATTCATGCCGTTTCCTTGCTGTGGGTCTACCCGCACGTGGGTAACACCGCGGCAAGGGTCAGACCCTTAGTTGCTGCTGTAACAACAGCGCGGGGTGACCCTGCGGCTAAGAGCAAAAGCCTTACTATTCGTACCTACAGAGGTACCCGGGTACCTTTTTGCAAATTTTCAAAATAATTTTTCATCAATTTTTCAAAACTCTGTTGAACAAATTTTGTGTTAGAACCCTTTTAATACATAAATCTAATTCAGAAACCATTAAAACAACCTTAATAACTCATCTTAATTATTTAAAACATTTTTAAACAACTAAGAACTTTTTTTAAAAATCAAACTCTTGATTTTTCTAAAACAATTTTGAGACAAATATTATCAAGAATAAACCATCCTTATTTATGACAATTAAATAAACACAAATCATATAGATATAATCAAAGGAGGCTCTGATACTATTGTAAGGTAATAACACAGGTTGCGTAGCGAAAAAATAAAATTTTATTACTGGTAGGCTTCTAATTAAGCTAATAAAAGACTCTAAATGTGGTTGACCCACCAAATTAAATTGCCTAATTACCCTATATCTGCAAGAGGACAGGTCGCTATTTAGTTTAGGGAACTAGGTTTGAACCCATAGGGAATAGTGAACAAGTACTAGACCCTTATAAATCCCTCTATTATCTAGACAACCAATTAAAATGATTAAAACTAAAACTACTTTGCTAATACTTGAACCTAAAGATGCAAGAGCAGATGTTGAGAAAAAACTGATGAACGAAGTATCTAGGATTTAGAATCCCTTATGACTTAAGGGAAAGTAGCAATTGCTTCCACTATACCATCTCATTACCTTGTCTAGAGCCCAATTCCAAATGTACCTATCTATCACTCTCGTGACAAACTAGCGATTACCTCCCTACTAGTTCCCTCCTACTTTCGTTGAAGAGACACTAGTATAGGTTAATTTAGTCTTATGAATTGATTAAGACTCACCTAAGCATACCACTCCTCTTTTGTGAAATACTACCTACACTTCAATTGTTCCTCTTCCACTACTACTATCAACTCTCGTTGCGTAATAGTAATTAAGAAATTATAATTGGTGATCAAGCAATTACAATTCAATTAACCAGAACAATGGATAAATAAAGTAATTCAATAGTATAATATTACCAATTACTCCATATCCCTAACAATCATAAGTTCATCCAAACTCTAGATATGCAAATTAAGTACTCATATCAAAAGCAATAAAAGTAATTTTTTTGCAATCAACTGACATAAAAATCAAAGACAAGAAATTAAACAGAAAACTTATTGTCTTTATTGTCAATAGAAGCCACAAGTTGCTGCAATTCTCCTCTTTGAGTTGTACAAAATGATCTCCTTCAAAGTTGTCTCTCTACTCTTTTCTATCCTATGCTACTCTTTCTAGATCTATGGAGTTAGGGCTTGAAAACCCTCTCTCCGGTGTTTTTCTCCTCTAAAAGCTTTCTAAATAAGTCTAAAAGATCGTCCCCAAAGAGTACAAGTTATCCTTGAAGTGCCTAAAAAATGTGCATCAACGGCTTGAATTCGCGGCTGTACCTGCGGCATGGTTACAGTCGCGGATTCGGGCTGCGTATTTGATAGGCAAGCCATCTGATTGTACCCGCAGTACCCATGGCACGGCTATTGCCGCTGGTTCGGTCAAAAACTTCACTTTGCAATCGTCAATCCTGCTTCTAACTTCACTTTTGCACCAACTCTTTGGCCTCCATCTATGATCAATTTGTTCACTTTTAATCATCCATTTGAGCACTTTGGTTACTTCTAAAACTTCATACCTCATCTGTCGTGGATTCTTCAACAACGAAAACGAATCACCTCCTTTTTTCTCCGCATTCTGACTAGATAATAAATAGCAACAACCATCTGCAAGATGACAAAAATAACATATATGAGTAGCTTTTATCCTAAAATAACCTAACCACTCGTAAGAGAAATTGCACCAAAAATAAATAAAAAAACTAATGTAAAAACACTAAAAACCTCTGTTAAACTCTACTTAAAACTACTTCACTTTGGCAGTTCTCAATTACCTTAACTATGGATCTCTTTGATATATCTACATGATTATAAGGGGGTTTGCACAAAAATTATCTCAAGCACAGAAGATTTCTATGCTACTAGGCAAAGATTTTTCGATGAAGAGGTTAGATCTACCAACAAACACGCTCCAAGCATAGAGCCTCTAATGATATCCATACGAACAACTTCTTTGGGAACCTTCTAGGCTTGCTTGCTTTGACTTTGGAGTGCTAGCTCCCTTGAATTAATTAAGAACACAAGAGAAAGAAAAAGCCTAACAATTAGGAAGAAGAGAGAGAGAGAGAGAGAGAGAGAGAGAGAGAGAGAAGAGAGAAGAGAGAGACACCTAAAGAGAGAGAAAGTGGCTTCTTTCAAATTTTCTCTCACTAGATTTTCTTTTGTGTTGCAATAATAATTCAAGAGTCAAAGCATGAACCTATTTATAGAGGAAGTATTCTAGTCTTTTAGGAAATAAAGCTAATTGGAAACCAAAAAGGTTAGGTAACTTACTTTAAGCTAAACTTTCTCCTTTAGGAATTCTATTCCAGAAGGAAACCAATTAGTTACTTCATTTCTTTTAGGAAACTAATTTCCTTCGAGACTTAGAATATTTAAAAATAAGTCCTTTAAGTTAATTTATCTCATAAATTAACCCCATCAGTATCTCATACTTATCTTAATTACATTTTAACCCAAAGATAATGTTCTTTATGTGTGTGACCCATTAGGTTCCATTCACATTGACAATAAGTACAAATTATAACTCATTAATTAATTAATTAAGAGCTAGATAAATTAAACACTTTAATTTATCATTAATTCACAATTAATTAATTCGTACTTAGAGATCATGAGTGACGTCTAGCAATGCATCATGACCACCTAAGTGAATAGGAAAGTCATATGGTAGACCAAACCCATCAATGACAATGTTACCATTTAATTAATATCCTTTCACCACACTATATCCTAATTAGTCTAAAAAGTATAGTGCATACTTTTAAATGACTAATTTATATTTTCTTGTTCCAGAAATATAACTCTTCATGATGTATAACCTTGAAACTATTTCCAAGTTATATTATCACTTCTGCAGAAGATTTATGAGTTAATATTTCCAACAAGTGGCCATAAAGGGATATACTCTCCTATTAAGGAGCGGTGAATCCTATATTGATTACTCACTATCTTTCTATGCTTCAAACTATACCCAATCTCTAACCTATGGGTTAACCTTTTACGGGCATCGAGGAATAGAGTCAAAGTATAGCAATCCACACTCAAGATACTATGGTGATCTCAAGTCAAAGGATAACTTACACCATTGCCATTAAGAGTTCAACAATTAGCACTATAGTTGAAAACTCTTGATAGATCAATCCAATGAACTTGTTCTCAAATAAGCATCCACATACTAGCTTAGGTGTCATGCACACCATAGTCAATGAGATCAACTACTACTTACCATAAGTAGAGGCAAAGTATGTGCTAGTGTATCCGTATTAAAGATCTCCAATCTCGTTAATACTATGACTAGGGATATTTAAGAATATAACTTTATGTATTAGAGTCTCATATGTAATTCTATTCTAAACAATTTAGAAAATAAAACCTAACTCTAACCTACACAATGTACATTACAAGTATTGATAAAGAAACCTCGAGTTACATTTGAGGGGAGTTAGGTGAGAAGAGAATTACATGAGAATAATAGAGAAGACAGGACACACAGGCCCTACTTTCAAAAACCAATACAAGCCAACTATCAAAATAATAAAAATTTAAGTATTCATTTATATTGGTCGTAGTCCATAGTCATCCACCATGCCATCTAACATATTTAACAATTACATAATATAAAATTTTATTTAATTCAAATCATAAATTACATGCTGTAATCAAATTAGATTAATATCCTTGAATTATTCGTCTAAAAATTTGTTAATTAACATATAGGGTTTCCAAAATTTTATCTTTCCAAATTTTAACATTTAAAATTGGAAAGAGTTTTTATAACATTAACCTTCCAAATTTTAACACTTAAAATTGGAAAGAGTTTTAAGTAAGAATTACACAAAATCACATTTTTCTAAAAATTAAAAGAAAAAACATGTTAGGGTTTTCGCAACTAGTCATGGGTGGGCAGCTGGATCCACAGTTACTCTTTTGAAGGTGAGCCACGAGTACCAACCATGAGTGAAGCACCCGTGGCTCAGTTGCGTTTGCTAGCCGCTGGGGCTAGTTGCGGCGCGGCTGATCCCGCGATTGGGATTGAAAACTTACATGATTTCAACCGTGGGTCTAGCTGCAAGTAAACCACTTGCGGCTTATCTCGCGGTTGAGTTTCTGCAAGTTTTCAAAAAATGATTTTTGCAATTTTTCAAAAATCTTTTTGAATCAAAACGTGTTAAAACCCTTTAAGCACATAAAAACAGTTTAGAAGCCCCAAAGTAAACCATAAAAACTCATCTTAATCATAAAAACAATTTTAAACTATTAAAATCTTTTCTTAAAAATCAAACTCTTTGATTTTTCTAAACCGTTTTGAGACAAAATGTTATTAAGAGTAAACCATCAATATTATGACAATTAAATAAACATAAATTATATAAATATAATCAAAGTTGGCTCTGATACCATTGTATGGTAATAACGAAAGTCATGCAGCAGAAAATTTAAAAATTTTATTACCTTAGCCATGAATCTCTTTGATATATCTATACAATTACAAGAAGGTGTAGCACAAATACCTCAAGCATAGAAGGTTTCTATGCTTCAAAAGGCAGGATCCTATTCAATGAAGGTGTTGATCTATTATGAAAAGCTCTCCAAGTGCACAACCTCCAATGGTATCCACACGAACACGATCTTTAGGGGTCTTTGGGCTTGCTTGCCTTGCCTTTTGAGTGCTAGCTCCCTTGAATAATCATGAAGAATACAAGAATAAGAAAGACCTAACTTTAGGAAGAAGAAAGAGAGAGGAACGCCACTTCTCAAGGGGACGGCTCTCTAGGATTTTGCTCTCCCTAGGTTTTTGTCTTGTGTTTCATCCATCATTCAAGAATCAAGGGATAGACATATTTATAGGAGAAGTATCCTAGTCTTTTAGGAAATAAGGGCAATTGGAAATCAAATAGGTTTAGGAAGCTTACCTTAAGCAAATCCTATTCCTTTAGGAATTCTATTCCCTAAAGAAACCAAAGACTTCTTTCCTAATAATTTGGAAACCTTTTCCAACAAGACTTGGATATTTATGAATAAGTTCTTTAAGTTAATTTATTACACAAATTAACCCCATAAGTATCATATATTTATCTTAATAACAATTTAACCCAAAGACCATGTTCTTATTGTGTGTGACCCATTAGGTTCCATTCACGTTGGCAATAAGTACAAATTATAACTCATAATTAATTAATTAAGAGCTAGATAAATTAAATACTTTAATTTATCATTAATTCAATAATTAATTAATTTGTACTTATAGATCATGAGTGGCGTCTATCAATGCATCATGACTACTCAAGTGAATAGGAAAGTCATATCGTAGACTACACCTATCAAAGACAATGCTACCGTGTAATTAATATCCTTTCACCACGTTATATCCTAATTAGTCTAAGAGTGCAGTGTGCACTCTTTGAATGACTAATTAATGATTTCTTGTTTCTGAAATATAACTTTCCATAAAAGTATAACCTTGAAATGCTTTCAAGTCATACCTTCACTTTTGCGCAAAAGATTCTTTAAGTTATATTTCAACTGAGTGTCAGGCACCATAGTTTATAAGATGAACTACTACTTACCATAAGTAGAGGCAAAGTATGTACTAGTCTTTCCATATTAATGATGTTCAATCTTATTAATATTACGATTAGGGATGCTTAAGAGTATAAATTATGTGTATTAAGGGTCTCATCATTGTAATTCTTACAATCTCTTATACACAATTAATTTTCTATGGACTTTGTCAAATAAACAAGTAATATAAATAACAAGTATTAAAAGATATGAAAAATGCCACATAAATAAATATAACATGAAATAGGTGTAAAATATAGATCCCAAAAAACTGACTTGGTTTAGGGTATGCACTAACAACGCATAGGCTATAAATAGGTAGACTAGAGCCCAAAGCACACACTTTTGCACCCTTTGGCAAAGAGCAACACTTTCAAGGCTTGAAACAAAGGAAAACTGTAGCAACAATGTTGATATGGTCACAACCCTAGCAGATCCATAGAATCCCTTAGTAAGAAAATTGATGGATTGTCGGCTGCACAAAAGCAAGGCAAAGTAATGCAATGTGATAACCGTGGGGGCAGATTTTGTAGTCAAGAATGCATGGCCCTTGGTGCAATGGCGCAAGCCAATGAACAAAAAAAATACATAGGCAATGTACCACAACCTCAAGGCAACCCCTATAGTAACACTTATAATCCGGGATGGAGGAAGCACCCCAATATTTCTTGGGGGAATCAGTGACAACAGAGGTAGTAACCTCTTCTAGGTATTAGTAGTAGCAGCCATCTAAAGAGAGGAAAGCGAGTCTTGAGGACTTATTGTCAAAGTACATTGATACGTGTGAGATACGCATGCACAACATGGAGACATCTTTGAGGAACCAGCAGGCATCGATACACAACTTGGATACTCAGATTGGACAAATCGCAAAACTTGTTTCTGAAAGGCCTCAATGATCATTGCCTGGTGGCATGAGCTAAACCTGAAGAAACAAGTTAATGCTATCACTTTGAGAAGTGGGCGTGACCTACCTAATGTTGAGAAAAGGGGAGAGGAGATAAAGGAAACAACTAAGGATAAAGAGAAACGTGTGGATGTGTCAAGGGCGGCTATCAAAAGCAATCAGGAAAAGAGGCCCCTCAATACTTATACTCCACTAGCCCCCTACCCTCAAAGGGTACAAGGGGCCAATCTTGACTCTGATTTTTCTAAATTCATTAAAAAGTTCAAATCTCTACATATTCATATGCCTTTCGTTGATGCCATCTTGCAAGTTTCCTCATACACCAAGTTTCTAAAAGAGATCATCACATGCAAGAGGAAGATAGAGGAGTATGAGGTGATTGCCTTTTTAGAGAGGTGCAGTTCGAAATTACAAAGTAAGCTTCTACCCAAGCTAAAAGATCTAGGTAGCTTTTCCATCTCATGCACCATAACCAATTTGAATTTCTCTAATGCTTTATGTGACTTAGGTGCTAGTGTATCCTTGATCCCGTTACCTATGGCTGAGAAACTTGAGTTAACTGAAATTAAACTTATTAGTGTTAAATTGCAATTAGAGGATAGGTCAATTAGGCAACTATGAGAAATTGTTGAGTCGTACTAGTAAAATTGATAAATTTATAATTCTTGTGGATTTTATAGTGTTGGACATATAAGAAAATTCTAATATACCTATATTCCCAGGTAGAACTTTTACTGACAACTACAGGTGCCATAATAGATGTTGAGCACAGTAAATTTAAATTTTAGATAGGAGAGGAAGAGATGGAAATCAATATAGGCACCAATACTAAAAATTCCTCTTTTGAAGTTTATCTTGTAAGTGCTACTAATAATCTACCTCATGCCATTAATGGCTATGTCACTCTTGAGAGAGGTTTTATTGATGCAGGGACTGAAAGTAGAGTTGCGTAGCTGAGAAGAGAGTGCAGCGTCCTAATAGGAGGGAAAAGATGACGGAGAGTCAAGGTGAGGGCACAAAAATGACCCCCAGATGCCATAAAAGAAAAAGTTGTTGGCCATATGCAAGTGTGGTGGCCAAAGCAATTGAAAAGGGGTTGAAAAAATGGATACCCAAGTTGCCTTGACATGAAGGCTTACGATGGAGGAATCAGGGAACCTAGGATGACGACGCTCCTAAAACCCTCAAATTTTCTCACAAGAATCTTCCCCAAAGGACCGTCTTGAATATCAGGGTGTAAATCAATCCAAACCCTCCCACAAAATTGGATCAATTTACCTACGAACAATTCAACCCCAACCAAAACCGTTGATTGAAACCAAATTAATAGAAAACCCTAGACCCTTTCCAAACCTATTGATAAAAACCTAAGGTATAACCTCACAAGAATCACTCTTGAAAAGTTGAAAAAAGTTCTTATCTCAAGAACTCATGAAATCTCTCAAAGGAAGGAAACCAATTTTCATTGATCAAATCATAATTCAACATACATAATAATGAAACCCTAACAATTGCTAGCCTTATATAGGCATAAAGGTCCTAAGAAGCAATTATAAAAAATTAGAAAACTATTACAATTAAAAGAAAAATAATTAAAACTCAAAAATAATAAAACTCGCAAAAACTGCCCGTATCCGTGCCGGCTATCTGCGCGCGGATACAACCAGAAATCGATTTTGGCTGTGTCCGCTTGTGCTGCTATCCGTGGCCCTATTTGTGTGTAGATACCTCTTGCTAATAAGGTCAGAAAGCTTAATTGCTGCTCCTAGTCTTGTCCGTTAAAGATTTTGTCCTGCACCTTCGACCTTATATGCGACCACCAGCCTTTGGCCCCTTGAGTGGATGTTAAATGAGCCATCTCCCATGCCCTGTTGCCATGATTTGAACACTTTGAGACCTCCAATTTGCAAAAAATGACAACGTCCATTGGTGAAGCTTCAAAATCTGAGACGGGCGTTATCACGCACGTATCAAACTCCCTCTCTTCGAAACGATTCGTTCTCGAATCGTGGCCCATAGTAGATAGGAACAAGGTACGATCAGAAGGGAATGTTCAACACTTGGTAGCTCTTCCTCCAATGACTCCTCCAATGATTCAAGAAAGGCACACTCTTCCAGTAATGCTTTATCATCAATGCCTCAAGGCTCCTCTAGTAATGGTGTTGCAGCTTCAGTTTGCTTCAAAGGTGATGCTTTGGTTCCAATCTTCTCCTTAATATGTATCTCCATTGGCTGTGGACGTTCTTCAACTCAAAGTTTCATAGTTGATTGATGCTTCTCCTCATTGGCTACTTGATTTTGCTTTTCCCTTGAAGCAGTAATGTGTGATTTATATTTGTCCACAAACTTATTCACCACTTCTTTGAGAGAATCACACTGATCCTTCATCTCATCCCATATTGAAGAATCAAAACGATGACTCCTAGAGGATTAGGGTTTCGAAGACTTTTCCTTCCTCCTTGAAATATTGCCCTCATAGCTATATTCATCGTTGACTGCCTTTGTAGAGGATTTGGAATGGCTCTTTCTATCACTTGATCTCTTGGCATCCCTACTATCTCTACTTTTAGTGATGCCTCTTTGGAGTTCACAATGAAACTGTTGAAAATCTTTGAAGCTCAACATTAATAGCTTGCAAAAAAAAAAAAAAAAAAATTTGCTCCAATTCTTGGCTTTTACGAAGATCTCACTTTACGCCTTTTTCCATTCAAGAAAAAAAATTTTTCAATCTAATAGCCCTCTTTTTATTTTTTTTTATTTTTTAGCAACACAAATAACTCACAAAATACCAAAATTCAACTCCAAAAATAAACAAAACAAAAACTAGAAAATTTCTTCAAAAAGTCAGATGAACAGTGTCTACCGTGAACAATAAACCTTAGGCACGATTGATAACATCGCATGAACAGTGTTTCGGCATGAACAATGGCGCTACAGTACTCTAAACAGTGATGCATTTTTTTTTCTATCCAAAATCAACAGCCAAAAGATCATAACTTTGATTCAAGAAAAATCAGATTTTGAACCAAGAACAGCACTAAACAACTCAAACAAAAAAAACCAAATTGAAAAGATATATCCAAACAGATTGATAACGAAGAGATATACCCAAGTGGGTTAAGCACAACGAAAAAACCTAATTTTTCAAGATTCAAATAGCTCTGATGCCACTTGATGGAGGAATCAGTGACCCTAGAATGACGATGCTCCTAAAACCCTTGAATCTTCTCACAGGAATCTTCCCCAAAGGACCGTCTTGAATACCAGGGTGTAAATCAATCCAAACCCTCCTATAGAATTTGATCAATTTACTTATGAACAATTTGACCCCAACCAAACCCGTTGATTGAAACCAAATTAATAGAAAACCCTAGACACTTACCAAGCCTGTTGATAAAAATCCAAGGTATAACCTCACAAGAATCACTCTTGAAAAGTTGGAAAAAGTTCTCATCTTAAGAACTCATGAAATCTCTCGAAGGGAGGAAACCAATTTTCATTGATCAAATCATAATTCAACATACATAATAATGAAACCTAACAACAGATAGTCTTATATAGGTATAAAGGTCCTAAGAAGCAATTATAGAAAATTAGAAAACTATTACAATTAATAAAAAATAATTAAAACTCAAAAACAATAAAACTCGCAGAAATTGCCCGTATCTGCACTGGCTATCCGCGCGCGGATTGCTGGAGCGAATATGACCAGAAACTCGATTCTGGCTGTGTCCGCTTCTGCTGCTATTCACAGCCCTATTCGTGCGCGGATACCCCTCGCAGATAGGGTCAGAAAGCTTAACTGCTACTCCTGGTCTCGTCCGTTAAAGATTCTACCCTGCACCTTCGACCTTAGATGCAACCACTAGCCTTTGGCCCCTTAAGTGGATGTTAAATGAGCCGTCTCCCATGCTCTGTTGCCATGCTTTGAACACTTTGAGACCTCCAATTTGCACAAAATGACAACATCTGTTGGTGAAGCTTCAAAATCTGAGACGGGCATTACCGTGCACGTATTAGCTGAAGTCCTAAAGGATGCCTCAATCCCTTAGGCAACAAGGCAAAAGCTTGAAAATTCAATGAGGACGTTGAGCTAACGATGTTAAACAAAATATTGGTTGGCAGGCAACCCAGTGTGACTTTAAGTTTTCTAGTGTTTTTATTGTTTTCGTTAGTTGTTTAAGATTCATTTTGTGTTTCATAAAATGAGTGTTTTTGTTGTGTTTTGTAGGTCTTGAGATGAAGTTAAAGCATACATTTTTGATTGAGGGGTTTGACTACATGAATAAGGGAGTTTTAACCTTTGTACATTGTTATTTCATGCTTTCTTATTTATCGTTTAAGGTAAAATCATTCTGTTGCGTTCTAAAACTCGTAAAAGGCACGGGTGGTGTGAAGTACTAGTGGGGTCGTTGACTATTGTGCCCGAAAAAGGCGGTCTAGTCCGATGACCCATTTCAAAAGGATTGAGTTTTGGAAAAGAAGTGCATGTATGATAAAAATCGAATTTTAGTGAAAAAAGTGTATTAAAAGAAAATAAGGCCAGGACTAAAAGTGTGACAGTTTTGGCCATCTAATTTTGAAAAATGGTTTTATTTTTAAAAAAAATAGAGTCACTACTTGGTATTGAGTTAGGGTGTACCAAGTCACCCGAAAAATCGTTTAACAAAACAAAAGTAAAAATTTTAGAAAAAAACATTTAAAATCCTTTTCTGACTCTGGTCTACGAAAAATGAGAGGAAAAGGTCCGGGAGTCACATTTGAAGAAAGGAAAGGCAAAGGCTTGTGCCTAAGGCACCTTTTCCACCTAGCGAGGCTAGTTGCGAGGCTTAATCAAAATTTTCTAAATTAACCCTAAGTTCTATCGCGTTCGGATGTATCTAACTGAATGCAAATTTTAAGTCTAAATGTGATATCGAAAGGGTCGGGATGCTTCATCGAGGCTTGGTCGAGATTATCGCATTAATTGCGAAACCCGAGTCGAGACCTCGAGAGAGTTACGAGTGTCTATGCAAAATGCAATGCAAAAATAAAAGAAAATAATAATATATATTAAGTTAGGAAAGAAAATGGGTATGCAACATGATGGGTACGGGGTACTAATATCTCGTGACTGAATGTTTCTACTCACGGAGGGGGGAACGGCATATATGCCACTGCTTCCCACGTGAGTAGGTGACTATTTCTAGTCGGATCACATAAAATGACCTAACTTTTAAGTGAAATGCCTCCTATATGTCATGCATTTGAATATATGTCAAAAATAAGTAAATAATAGTAATAATAATAAAAATCATGCAAAATGGAAAGAAAACTAAAAAGGGAATAGTGTGTTGAAGTGTTGTAAAATACACACGACTGCACTTGGCACTAAAATGTCCTAAGGGTCTAGCGTTGGATTAGCTCTCTTCTAAGGATCTCTACTAGTATTGGACTAGCGGGGAAGCGAGAAAGCCACAACTAGCATTGGACTAGTGTGGTGACGGAAATAACAAAAACTGATAAAACATGAATTTAAAAAGGTAAAACATAAATAAAAAAAGTAAATAGACATGTAAAGACACATAAGATCACATAGCAGCACATAACATGTAAACATAGTATTTAGATGCAAAATCCTCTAGATGCAAAATTCTAAGGAAAGCGGTAAAATATATAAGCACACAAACACATAAAAGCACGTAAATCCTAACTATTACATCGGGGAATTTAATTACACTTTGAAGGGGAAAAATTAAAAATGCCCTACCTATTACAGTTGCTATCTAAATATACAAATATTTGTAAAAAATACGAAAGGAAAATAATCTAATTATTACATTGACTATCTAAATACAAAATATTCACCAAATAATAAGATTTAAAGATTAAATAACATAAAGGAATTAAACAAGCAAAAAGCATGCAAAACAAGGAATATATGAAGAAAATGCATAAAAAAATCACATAAAAGACACATTGGAACACATAAAGAGAAATTAATGAGTACTAGGGATACCTCTTTGAAGACTCGGTACTAAAAGCTAACAAGATAAATAAACGTGTCCAGATGTCTCGGTATAAACAAGTAAAGGCTAAAATATAAAATACTAACAAAATTAGGGTAAAATGTAAATTCTATGAAACTAAGGGCTTAAAAACAACCTGAAACAAATCTAGGGGCCAACTAATAAATCCAAATAAGCATGGGGGTACAATTGTAAATTAACACTAAGTGGAAAGCAATAGATAAAATTTTCACAAAGTATGGGACATAAAATGCAAATTCCAGCAACGTTAATGGGTCTAATTGACAGAAAATAAAATCAGAGGGGGTCAATTTATAATTATTAAGGACCTAACAGCACCTTCATGGGACATAATATACTATTCAAAAAACCTTAAGGGCTGAAATGTGAATATTTATTTTTATGATAAAGTAATCAGAACAAAAGGCCCAAATGCGATTAACACTAATCTATTAATCCATTGAGTCACTTAAAAAAAATTAAATTGAGTTACAAAACAAATTGTCATAAAATAAATGATTAAACCAATTAGATTAATGAGTAAACCAAAACTGAACAAATAATCACTCACCCCCCACCCCCAGAAATCGTCTTCTCCTTATTCCCTCACTCTCTCTCTGCTTCTTTGATAAAAACAATTCCTGTATCTTTTGGCTTTCTTTTCTTTCTTTTTCGATTTATCTCCTGTACTCTTTTTTCTCTTTTCTTCGCTTTTCTTTCCCTCTGTTCGACTCTCCTCCTTCGATTTCCTTTTTCTTTCCTCTCCAGTTCTATTCTCTATTCTCTTCCTCTGTCTCCGCTGCCTTCTTCCTCTGTCTCCGTCTCTCTTCTCTCTCTCTCTATCGCATCTCCTCTCTGTCTCACTCTCTAGCTTCTCTTTCTGTTTCTCTTCTTTCTTTCTTTCTCCCGCTCTCTCATCTGCTCTCCCTCATCTGATTTCTTTTTATTTTTTATTTTTTAATTTTTAAATTAATAGGACCAATTTCTCTCTGTTGATTCCCTTTTGAAACAGGGGAGACGTAGGGCAGGGGCAGGGACAGTAGACAGACGACGGTGTTGGGAAATGGTGAGAATGGTGTGCAGTGGTGGGTTGTGTGTGCAATTTCAATGGTTTGAGAGAGGTAGCGATGGTGGTGATGGTGGGCTGTCAATCGCCGGAGATGGTGACTGGCTATGATGGGGATTTGGCAAGCGGATGTGGCGGTGGGTAGTGTGATGGGGACGCTGATTGAACTGGTTGAGTGGGGATTTCTGTTTGACCTTGTTTTGCAGGTTGTGGGATGGCGAAAATGGTAGTTGTAGCTGCATTGTTGCTGCTATTTTTTTATTTTGTTTAATTGCTGGCTTTGTTGATTGTATTTTGCAGGTTGGGGCCGTGAAAATTTAGGGTCGTGGTTTAACTGGGCATGATGATTCTGTGATGATGGTTGTTAATCATGGGGAGGTTGACTAAAATTGGGTTAGTTTTGGGGCTATTGGAGACTGCTGTGTGGCTCTATTGACTTGGGAATTTGGGTGGTAGTAGGGCTGCGACTGGTAGTCTTGGGCTGTTTGAGTGATTCTTAGCAGCGGTTTGGTGGCTGTGGTGATGGATTAAGGTGGTCAAGAGATGGGATTGTGCTTATTTGATGGGAGTAGTGGTCTGAATCTTGTGGTGATAGAGCATTTAAAGGTTATTTGGTGGCTGTCTAGGTGGTGTGGTTTGTGACTGTTGCTGGTGGATGTTTGAGGAAATTGTTGGGTGACTTGGGGGGTATTGTGTTGATGATTGGGTTCTATTTCTACAGGTGGTGGTGCAAGACTGCTCTGGCCATGATGACGGTGGATTCGTGATTGCAGGGGGTCTGATGAAATGGTGGAGTTAGGTTGATTTTGGGTCTGTTCTGCTGAGAGAGGTGGTTATGGTGGTTTTTGATGATGGATTCCTGGTGAACGGTGGTTGAGCAGTTTGATGAGGTGGCTCCGATAAAGAAACTGGTGAGCAGATTTGAGGCTAAACTGGTAGTTCAGATTGATACAAGAGGCGAGAACTAGTTTGAAGCTTGCTTTGACTGGTGACTTTGGGGATGATAATCCGATGGATTTGTTGGTTTCCCACTGTAGTTTGTTTTTGGGCTTACTGGTGTTTGTATAAACTATGATAGGGGGTGAAGGATTGGTTGTCCTGATTTTGGGTTGTGACTGGCCAATGGTAGATAGTAAAGACTTTGGCGTTGGTTGATGATTGGGGGGGAGGGAGATGGAGGTCAGGTTGTAGAAGAGAAAAAGAAGAAGAAGAAGAATGAAAAGAAAGAAAAAAAATAGTTTAACTAAACCCAAGAAATCAAAACGCCCAAAATGGAAAAGGAAACAAAGACTTAATAAAAATGTAAAAAGAAAAATAGAGATAATACCTTTTTGAAATTTGAAGCTGATCTGATGAGGGATGAACAGTAAAATCTTTTGGAGACGATGAACAACTTCCAAAATTGACATGCAGCTATGTGTGTGAGTTTGGGTGTAGGAGTGTGTGTTTAATCCCCAAATGGATAAAAGGCATGTGTTTTTAGGGTTTTTGATTTATTCTTCTTTTTTTTTTTAAAATCCCCAAGTAAGGTATTTATAGTGCACAAAAGACTTATCTTCCAAGAAATGACTAAAAGACCAAAACACCCTTGACTACTAAAATACAATTTTATCCTTCTTAAAAATCTATTTTCTCTCACAAAAACAGAAAAATTAAGAAAAATATAAATAATAAATTTATTAATAGGAATTCACCCCGAAAAAAGTTAAAAAATTTAGAAACATGCTTAAGAATCTAAAAGTGAATTTGGGACTCAAAAAAATGGAGAAAAATGTTTAAGAGGGACATGACTATTTTGCCCTTATACTGTCAAAATGTATGAAAAAAAATATCAGTTAGCCTAAAAAAATTATCCAAAATTAAAAATAAACTTAAAATCCTAGAAAATGCATTTATGGCTAAAAAATTAACGAAAAATGGGTTAAAAATGTGAAATGACGATTTTGCCCCTTAACACAGTAGTTACAGAAAAAATAGCAATCGTCTCCGAAAAAATCAAAAAAATTTAGAAACATGCTTAAAGAATCAGAAAAATAAATTTGGTACTAAAAAATGGGCGAAAATGGTATTCATGATGCAAAATTACCATTTTGCCCCTGTACTGGCGAAATACAGAAAAATATCAGTTAAATCTGAAAAAATTACAGAAATTTAAAAAATCTGTATGAAAGTACAAAACATAAATTTAAAACCTCAAAACTAATGCAAAAATATTTATAGCTGAAAATTACTGTTTTGCCCCCAAAAATGCTGATTTCGTTCCCATTTTATTAAAAAATTAGAATTTGACCCCAAAAAATATAAAAGTACCCCAAATGTTGGAAAAATGAGCGGTGTGTCAAAATTTGGTGTCTACACCCTTGTTGCATGAAGTTAAAGTTGACTTATTTTAACTAATTGTCGCACCCCATTTTTTGAAAGGAAAAAGAAAACGAAAAAGAAAATGCTTTGTTCCAAAAATGATTTAAAAAAAAAATCTTTTTTATTTTTGAAAACAAAGAAAAAATGGCCTAAAATGGGATTTTGAAAATGGGACAATTTGGGTCCCAAAAATAGAGTCTAAAAAGGGTTTTTATAAAAAAAGAAAATTGCCACTTGGAATTAGATTTTGGTGTACCAAGTCGCCAAAAATGGTTTTTAATGAAAGAAAAGAGTGATGAAAATTAGAAAAACCCTCTTAGAAAACATTTTTAGAAAAAAGTAAGAAAGATAAGAAAAATACTTTGTGGACGACTCCAGGTTTTTAAAAATGAGGTAAAATGAGTTTGGGAGTCACAGTTGAAGAAAAAAAGGCAAAGGTTCACAGCTAAGGCACTCTTTCAGCCTAGTCGAGTCCATTTGCGAGGTTTAGTTGAAATTTTCTTAATGTCACTCTGAAACGAATCACATTTGGAAGTGCTACATGAATGCAAAAACCTAGACCTAAAAGGGATATTGAGAGGTGCAAAATATCCTTTAGAAATTAAATTGAAATTACAGCATTAATTACGAAACCCAAAAGGAAACCTCGAAGGGGTCATGAGTTATGCAGAGTGAGACTCAAAAGAAATGACAAAAATAAAATGAAAATAGAGTTTATATAGATATAAGTGACCAAGGAAAGAGAATACAATATAACGGGTACAAGGAACTAAGACTCGTGATAAAATTTTCCTTCTTATAGAAGAGAAGATAGCGTCCTAAGGCTGTGGGAGCCATATTCACCCATTCCTCATATTTGAAGTGTGACTCTTCCTAACCTAAGCAAGCAAATGACTTATCTATATTTTAAAATTCAACATGAAATGCAATCTAAATGTCATGCTTTATATATACACGAGGATAAAGGGGTAATATAAGGGAAAATAACATGTAAATGGAAGAAAATCCTAAAAATAAAAAAATGCATGTAAGTGAGATGAATTGCATGCAAATGATGAAACTAAAACTTGAGGAGACCTAAGGGTTTAGCATTGGACTTGCCTATTTTTATAAATCCTCACTAGCGTTGGACTAGCAAGGAAGAGAGAAAACCATAACTAGTGTTGTATTAGTGTGGTGATATAACTAGTGTAGGTTGAAGGGCAACCTATGGCTGTTGTAAATCGTTCCTTTGCTGATGTTTTAATGCATAAATCTCCTTCTCCCTTAAAGATCAAACCTCCATCGATTTTAAAGAGGAGGGCCTGCAGTTTGTTTTTCTATGGAAGAGATTGAGAAGCTTGCAGTTCCCTTCAGATTTGCTCTTGTGGGAAAGTTTTCCCATGGTCGTCCCAATATGGAGATCTTGCGCAAAGTTTTTGCTGGTATTGGTTTTGCAGGAACATACTCGTTAGGCTTGTTAGACTCCATTCATATTTTGATTCGTTTTCACCAGGAAGAAGACTACCTATGCTATTGGTTGCGAAGCGTATGGATAATCAACGAATTTCCAATGCGCGTCTTCAAATGGAGCCCAAAATTCCGACTAGATGTTGAGCCTTCACGAGTGCCTGTGTGGTTGTCATTGGAAGGCTTTCCCATCCACTTCTTTGATAAGTCTACTATTTTCATGATAGCTAATACAATTGGGACCTCTTTAAAGTTGGACACTGCCAATGTTCAACTATCTCGATCGAACATTGCAAGAGTTTGTGTAGAGGTAGAACTAAACAAGGATCTTCCACAAAGAACATGGATTGCTGCGGGACAGGGAGGATTTTGGCAACGTGTAGTCTATGAAAATTTTCCCTCATATTGTAGTCACTGTCACAAGCAAGGGCATGATGAGGCAAATTGCAGAATTTTGAATTCGAAAGGAAAAGAGCCAAAGGATCTAAAGGAGCCAGTTATTCTGGAGAAAAGGTCTAAACCTCATAATCAGGAGCAAAAGCAGTATGTTCCAAAGAAGCAGAAACCTATGAGATTTGATAGTATCTTAGAATCTTCTAAGTGCAGAATAAGGATGGTGACTCTTTAGAAGGAATACAGGTTGTACCGGTTCATGAAAATATTCTGGAGAAGGACTCTTCGCCTAAAAATCCTAGAAATCAGTCTACGATTCAAGTGCTTAATCAATCTCCTCCAAGGAAGCAAATGTATGTGCCTATTTTTGATGATGCGGAAGCGAATGATGCCAAGAATGCTGGAGTGAATGTTGAAGTGAATGTTCCAAATAATATTGGTCATATCGCTACTGCTGTAGATGTGCAGGAGGAGGATAGTCTTGGTGGTGTGCGAGATTCTGGACCTAACTAGCCTCCTGAAGCTGATGATGCGTCCTTGGTGGAGGAAGATATTGGGCCACTTTTGCTTAATGCAAACCTTATTGCTAAAGCTGAATGTATTATAGGGAATCTATCGCCAAGAGGAGGAAGCACATAATCTGATATTGGTGTTGATATGTTTATTGGCAAATGACTGGATTTTTACTACCTGGAAACATTAAATCATCCGGAAGAGGTGTTCCAACAGCCCCTGAGCATTCCAGGTAAACTAAAAGGGATTGTCATAGCTTCGGATAGGCTTCTTCTTTACCAAATTAATAGCTTCTCTACACACTCTTTAAATGTTTAACATCCTTTTTTGGAATATTCGAGATGTTGCTAAAGCCTCAATCTAAGAAGATTGTGACTGTTAATAAAATCTCATAATGTGCTGTTAGTGGCTTTGTGTGAACCTAAAGTAGGTGTAGATAAATTTGATGAAATAAGGCTGAAACTTGGAATGGATAAGGATGTTACAATGCTGTGGGATCTCTTTGGTTATTTTTTAAACAATCTATTTCCTGTAGCTTATTTGGGAAAAGTGAGCAACATATTTCTATTGATATCTAGAATCCTATCTTTTTTTCTCCATGCAAATTTTCATTTGTCTATGCTAGCTGTGATTCGGAGGATAGAAGAAGGTTGTGGGTAGGTTTGAAAGTTAATAATGCAAATAATGGTTCATGGATAATAGGGGGAGATTTTAACGTAATCACACATGTTGAGGAAAAGAAAGGGGGAAGGCCATTCTAGTTGCAAGAAGCTCTTGATTTTCTCTCCTTCATGCAAGATGCTCAAGCTGTTGATGCAGGCTATACAGGATTGTCCTTCACATAGTGCAACAACAGGTTTTGTCGAGCAAAGATCTGGAAACGACTTGATAGGTTTTTTGATGAATCAATCCTTCATTGACATGAATGTTAGCCTATTTATTTGTTCAGCACCTATTGAGGAGTCCATCTGATCATGCACCCATATTGTTGAAAGGGAAGCTGACGCGAATAACAAACCAAAGGCATTTAGATTTTTGAATTTCTAGGCAGCACATTCGAGCTTTCTTGATGTTGTTCTAGCTAGCTGAAAACCTGAGATTGGTGGATCTTCATTAAAATCTTTAGCAGATAACTTGAAGTATTTGAAGAAGGCATTACACAGCTGGTCCAAGCAGACTTTTGGTTACATCTTTGCGAATACAAAATACTAGGAGGAGAAGGCAGCTATTGATGAAAGAAATTTTGATGAGGAAGGTTCAATTCAAGCTTTAGAAACCATGCAGCAATCTAGAGATTCTTTGAACGAGGCATTAATCTTGGAAGAACACTATTGGAAGCAAAAAGCAAGGATAAAGTGGTGGAAGGAGGGGGACAAAAACTCAAAATACTTTCATGTTATTGTATCAGAACAACGAATCAAATCAATCATTCATAGTGTGAAAAATGATTCGGGTGAATGGTTGCATGAGGAAGAAGATATTATGCATGAAGCTTGTAAGTATTTTTCTAGTCTTCTTTCACATGAAGATTTAGGTATGCATTATGAATTACCTCAAATTTCGAAGCTTCTATTTTTTAGAGGATGTTGATTATTTAGAGGAATATCCTACAATGGAGGAGGTTCGAAATGTAGTTTTTAGTATGGATGGCGAAAGTGCACCTGGACCAGATGGATTTGCTGGTAAATTCTTTTCACAGGCTTGGGAGGTTGTAGATCATGATGTATATAATGTAGTACTTAGCTTTTTCTGTGTAGCAGAACTTTCAAAGCTTATCTCTTCAACATTACTTGTGCTTATTCCTAAGACAACATATCCTCAGGACTTCTCACAATTTAGGCCTATCGGTTTGTGCAACTTTCTTAACAAAATTATATTAAGAGTTTTGTTCGATAGATTGGCACTAATCTTACCGAAGATTATCTCTCCTCAACAAAGTTTCTTTGGGCAAGGTAGATTAGTGGCAGAAAATTTTTTACTTGCATAGGAGCTGATTAGTGGCATGAGAAAGAAGCAACAGGGAGGAAGTGTTGTGTTAAAACTTCACATGACAAAGGCGTACGATAGAGTATCTTGACAGTATTTGATTCGTGTTCTACGGGCCTTTGGTTTTGTTGAACGATGGATTGATATGATTTGGAGATTAATCTCCAATTGTTGGTTTTCTGTCATCATTAATGGCACTCCTAAAGGTTTCTTTAAATCATCTAGGGGTCTGCACTAGGGAGATCCAATCTCTCTTGCTCTGTTTGTTATTGCTGTAGAAGGATTGACTAGAGCATCAAATATTTTGCCAGAGTGAAGGAGCTTTTCTACATTTAGTTCTCCGCCTAGATGTCCTACTATTACTCACTTATCTCTTGTTTATGGCATCAGTATTTTTTCAAGAGCATCAAGGAGATCTCTAAAGATGGTGATGGATGTCTTGTCAAAATATGAAGCTGCCTCAGGTCAAAGGGTTAATTCCCAGAAGAGTGGCTTTTTATGTCATGATAGTATGTCCAGAGCTTAAAGAAGGATCATTAAAGAGATTACGGGTTTCTCTGCAAAGGCCTTTCCAGTTTGATACTTGGGATGCCCCTTATTTCTAGGGTGCAGTAAAAAAGAATATTTTTCAACCGTATGCCAAATGGTGGCTTCTAAAGTTTTGAGATGATAGAATAGATTTCTTTCTATGGGGGGCATACTTATTTTGATAAAACATGTGTTATCCTCAATGCCATTACACATCTTGACTGCTACTTGTCCACCTCGAGGTGTTTTGGGTAATTTGGAGAGAATTTTTGCTTGATTCTTTTGGGGTTTGGAAGGGGAGGGGTTAAAGCGTCAGTGGATTAAATGGAAGAGCCTTTGATGTCCATTTGAAGAAGGAGGAGTGGGGTTGCGGTCATTGGAGGATATTTACTTAGCCTTCTCTTTGAAGCTCGGTGGAGGTTTAGGGAGCATAAATCACTTTAGGCAAAATTTTTGCAGGCAAAATATTACAGTCATGTGCATCCAAGCCTCGTTGGGGTTTCTTGGACAAGTTCAGCAATGTGGAAAAGAATGGTGCCTTGTAGGCATATTGCTGAAAAACACATTTCTTGGCAGCTTAAAGATGGACAAATTAGTTTTTATATGATGTTTGGTTGGGAGATGAAGCACTTCACAAGAGAGTTAATTGTCATGGTGATTATCAAGTAAGGGAATTTCCAAATGAAGATGGATTGAATAAGGACATTTTGCAAGGTATGTTGCTGTAAGGTAATAAGGGGAGTAACGTAGAGGAAAATTTAAAATTTTATTATCTTAGCCATAGATCTCTTTGATGTAATCTATACGATTAAAGGGTGTTTAGTACAAATACCTCAAGCATAGAGGATTTCTATGCTTCAAAGGGCAAGATCCTATTCGATGATGGTACTGATCTACCATGAAAAGGCCCTCCAAGTGTAGAGCCTCCAACGGTATTCACACAAACATGATCTTTAGGAACTTTTGGGCTTGCTTGCCTTGCCTTTTGAGTGCTAGCTCCCTTGAATGATTCATGAAGAACACAAGAAGAAGAAAGAAACCCTAACTATTAGGAAGAAGAGAGGTGGTGTTTTTCTTGGGAAGAGAAACGTCTCTCATGCTCTCAATTTTTCTCTCTCTAGATTTTGTGTTGTGTTTTATCTATTTTTCAAGAGTCAAGGCATGGACTTATTTATAGATGTAGTATCCTAGTCTTTAAGGAAACAAGAGCAATTGGTAACCAAGAAGGTTTAGGAAGCTTGCCTTAACCTAATCCTATTCCTTTAGAAAACCTATTCCAAAAGGAAACCAAATAACTTCTTAATTCCTTTTAGGAAACTAATTTCCATCAAGACTTAGAATATTTATAATTAACTCCTTTAAGTTAATTTATCACATAAATTAACCCCATAAATATCATATATTTATCTTAATAACAATTTAACCCAAAGACCATGTTCTTATTGTGTGTGACCCATTAGGTTCCATTCACGTTGGCAATAAGTACAAATTATAACTCATTAGTTAATTAATTAAGAGCTAGATAAATTAACACTTTAATTTATCATTAATTCACTAATTAATTAATTTGCACTTATAGATCATGAGTGGCGTCTAGCAATGCATCATGACCACCCAAGTGAATAGGAAAGTCATATGGTAGACTATACCTATAAATGACAATGTTACCGTGTAATTAATTTCCTTTCACCACACTATATCCCAATTAGTCTAAGAGTGTAGTGCGCACTCTTTAAATGACTAATTAATGATTTCTTGTTCTCGAAATATAACTTTCCATAAAAGTATAACCTTGAAACTCTTTCAAGTCATACTTTCACTGTTGCGCAAAAGATTCTTTAAGTCATATTTAAACAAGTGGCCAATCCGGGATATACTCTCCTATAATAAGGAGTGGTGAATCCTATATCGATTACTCACTATCCTTCCATGCTTCATAGTATACCCAATCTCTACCGTATGGGCTACTCTTTTACGAGCATCGAGCAATAGAGTCAAAGCATAGTAATCCACACTCAAGATACCATGGTAATCTCAAGTCTAAGGATCACTTACACCATTGCCATTAAGAGTATAATTCATTAGCACTATGAATAGTAACTCTTGGTGGATCAATCCAATGAACTTGTTCTCTAACAAGCATCCACATACTGGCTTAGGTGTCACACACCATAGTTGACGAGATCAACTACTACTTACCATAAGTAGAGGCAAAATATGTGCTAGTCTTCCCGTATTAATGATGTCCAATCTCATTAATACTATGACTAGGGATATTTAAGAATATAACTTTATGTGTAATAAGAGTCTCATCATTGTAACTCTTACAATCTCTTATACACAGTTAATATTCTATGGACTTTATCAAATAAACAAGTAATATTAATAAAAAGTATTAAATGACAAAGAAAATGCCACATATATAAGTATAACACGAAATAAGCATAATAAAAATTCCAAAAACTAACTTATTTTAAAGCATACACTAACAGTTGCCTAATAATATTGTCAAAGATATTTTGTATATACCACCTCCATTTCATGCCAATGAACGTGATAGGATGATTTGGAGGTTAACACATCTGGCTTATTTTCTACTTGGTCTGCTTTTGATTGTGGAAGGGAAGGAAAGGCTGTTGGTTTTATCTTTAAAAGAATCTAGAACACTGCCATCCCCCTTAAAATATCCTTTTTTATGCTGCGATTGTTACTTAAGAATCTCCCAGTTGCAGATGTTGTTGAAAAGATAGGTATCCATGGCCCTTTAAGATGCTATTGTTGCAACTCTCCATCCTTAGAGTCGTTGGAACATATTTTTAGGGCTGGTGATATACCAATGAAAGTTTGGTATTTTTTTACAAGTCCGGTTGGTATTAATAATGATCGCTCCTCCTTTAGACAAAGATTGATGGATTGGTGGTTGCTGCCCACAAAATCTCCTTTCGTTGCATTTTAACATATTATCTCTCCTACTCTTATTTTATGGAATTTGTGGAAGGCACGAAATGAATTTATTTTTGCAGGTCGATCTTGTTCTTCGGATGCTATTGCTCATAGAACTTTTAGAGATATCAAACTAGCATATGAATAGAAGTTCTCCTTCCATTATGTTGAATTGAGCTGGCCGGAGTTTTATTTGCAAATTTCCAGGCGCAGATGCCAAATGAGTGTGAATATGGTCCACTGGAGATCTTCAATAGAGTTTGTCAAATTGAATACAGATGGCTCCTCAAAAGGTAATCCGGGTATGTGTGGAGGTGGTGGTCTGGTAAGGGACACGGAAGGTAAAGTGATCTTTGGCTACGCATGTTCTTTGGGCTATGGAACAAGTTTAGAAGTAGAATTCAAAGCTTTACTTCATGGCATGCAATTGTGTTTGAAGAAGGGGAATTTTAAATTTTATGTTGAATCTGACTGTTCATCTCTTGTCAATATTGTAAATGGAAGGAATGCATGTCCTTGGCATCTCAATTGCCTTTTAGATGAAGTAGTTAAACTCAGGCAAGCTGTTATCTCCTTTATTCACTGTTACAGATAGGCTAACAAACCTGTAGATAGTTTGGCTAATGAAGGATTAAAGACCCTTGACGATCAAGAGTTTTAATTTTTTGTAAATCTACCTAGGGAAGCGAGGGGTGTTGTTAAAATGGATCAGTTAGGCTTTTCCTCCTTTCACTTTAAGTTTCGTTAATTATGTAGGTTCTTTTTTTTTTTTAAGTTTGCAAGGGAGTTAGTGCTCCTTGTTGCCTTCAAGTATTTTATTTTTATCTCTATTTGTAAATAAAGAGAGGTAAGGCCTATATCCCCCTCTCTCTTGTTTTTTGCTTTCAATTATTAATAAAATTTTGGGGTGGCATCCTTCCTTGTGTACGGGGTTTTGCCAAAAAAAAAAAAGAAATATGAATAAGAGTATAATAAAAGTAAATAAACACAAGAGCACATAGATCATATTGGAGCACATAACACAAAAGCACAATATCTAGATGCAAAAATCCTAAAGAAAGCGAATAAACACATAGCACACGACTCTAACTATTTCATTGGGGAGCCTAACTACAATCTAAAGGGGAAAAAATAAAATAAAATGAAAATGCCCTATCTAACCTATTGATTACATTGCATAACTAAATATAAACTTTTACGTACAAGAGAAAACATCATCTATCTATTACATTGCTTATCTAAATACAAATTGTTGGCTAAATAAGAAAAACATATCTATCTATTACATTTTCCCAAAATATTATAAAAAAATTAAAATTAAATAACTAGATAAAAAATAAATAATTACTCAAAAACAAATAAAACAAGAAACAAATACGAAACACATAAGAAAAAAAAAAGCATAGGAGCACATAAAGAGAATCAAGGGATAATAGGGATACCTGCATTTTGAAGACACAATAGAAATACTCTTTTGGCCAAGGAAAAGTTGTCGAGGGTGGCAATGATTATGTGGTGGAGTTGACACGGTGGTGGTGGATTTGTAGTTGAAGGAGGGCTCCGGGGATCATTGTGGTTTGGATGAGGTTCGTGGTGGTTGTTTGTGGTGAGACCTAGCGGCAGATTCAGTGGTTGTTGGTGTGCTTGTGTGGTGGTCTTTTGGCAAGCTATGGTTGTGGTTAATTGTGGATGATAGTGGCGGTTATGGAGCTTGACTGGTTGGGTTTTGTTTGGTGGCTTGGGCTGGCGATTATGGTTGGAACTTGGTGGAGTATTGCTGTGATTTTGGTTGTTATGGAAGGCTCCAATGTGGCTGTTTTGGGTGGTGATTTGGCTGCAATTTGGGCTATTTTGGATGGTTGATTTGGTAGCTGATGGGTGGCGATTTGAAGTGATTTTGGAGCTATCTTTTGGTGGTTTTTGGAGCTGTTATGGGTGGCTTTGCAAGGTGGTTTGGGGCTGTTAAGAGTGGTTGTTTTTGGGCTATTTGGTGGTTGTTTGTGAGGGTTGAAGGCTTTGGTTTGGAGGTAGTGAAATTGTTGTGTGGTGGTTTGGAGGAGATTAAGAATGGCGGTAGGTAGGATAGAGTTGTGGTTGTGGTGGTGGTGGAGCTACTAATTATTGGTGGAAATGGATTGCTAGTGCATGTGTGTAACGATATTTGTGTGAAACTATACGCAGTGCATGCAATGCGAGTGTGTAAGGTAGTGTGTAGTGTGTGTTGCTTTGTAAAAAGTGTAAAAATGTCTGTGCAAGTGTGGGCTCTCTGTCCTAGGAATGGGTATTATATATCAGAGAATAAAAACCTAGAAACTTCTTGGACCAACCTATTTAGAAAAATAAGAAATAGAAATAAAAATAAAAATAAAAGTACTCTATTCACCTTTCTCATGGACCTTGACTATTTGGCCTTTTGGACTAATTTTTCAATGGACATTTTTTACCTAAGAAAATGCTTAAATGCATAAAACGCAAGAATATATTCACATAAGAATTTCAATAACAAAAACACGTTAGAAACATGCTATTAACAAAATTTGCAAATAAATACTAAACAACTTTCAAAAATCAAATTTCTGTGGGTTTTCTATGCATCGTAAACAAACTCTCTCTTCTTTCTCCGTTTTCTGTGGGTTTTAAAATTCAAATTTCTATTTTCATTTCCAGGTGCTTGCCGAAGTTCTTTGCTCTCCAATCTCACTGCTGCCTGGATGGACTTGGTTATAGCATGGAGTTGGGCAGTGGTTCTGGGATCAAGACAGACGCAATGAAGCGTTCATTTGCGTCTGTGGTTTCACAAAAGGTAGTCACTATTCCATTGAAGGAAATAGCTATGTATAAAGGTGAACCGGCAGTATTTTTCACTGAAGAAGAAGTTTCAGAGGCTTGCTGCTCCTCTAAAATACGTGCTTGTTGGAAAATTTTCAAGGGCAGACCTTCAATGGAGAGCTTGAGGAAGGAGTTCTTGGCTGTGGGTTTTAAGGGGCAGGTTTCATTGGGTTTGTTGGATAACCGGCATGTTTCTATACGGTTTGACTTAGAAGAAGACTTCCAAAGGTGCTGGATCAGAGGGTTTTGGATGTTTCAAGGATTTGGAATGAGGGTTTTTAAATGGACTCCTAGAGTTTTCTTTGGAGGCTAGAATCAGCAGTGGTACTAGTTTGGATTGGTCTTAATCATCTTCCCCTTCATTTATTTGACAAATCCACTCTTTTCTCCATTGCGAAGGCAGTTGGAGAACCTCTGAAGGTTGATGCTTCAACAGCAGATATGGTGCGACCTAGTGTGGCGAGGGTATGTGTGGAATTGGATCTAGTTGAAACCTTGTCCAGAAAGAGTGTGGATTGGCCAAGGTGAAACGGGTTTCTGGCAATATATATCGTATGAGAATATACCTGCATATTGCTCCTCTTGCATGAAATTAGGCCATTCCAATGTTCAATGCAAGTTGCTTGGGGATAATGATAATAACAAACTGGGAGGGAAGGATGTTCGCTAGAGTTCCAGGGAATTAGCAATGGACTCTAAATGAAACAAGTTACTGCACCTGAAAGGTTAGTGGTGATTCAAAACAACATGGAGGAAAAGTTGGATGAAGAGCAAAATAACCTGGAAGCTGCGCAATCAGGTGATAATCAGGAACTCACAACGCAGATGACTGATAGGGTGAACATACGGTTCCTAACGAAGATGCATCTCAACAGAAGCCTAGTGATATAGAATTAGAAGGCCTGGAGAAGTTGGGAGGAATTGATCAAGGTACGGAGTCTATCAGAAACACTGAAGAACCCCTTAATGATAATAATGTATAGCAACTCATTTACCTGCAACACGAAGAGTAGCAAAAAGATTATTCTAAGTTAAATGATGAACAGCAACTCGTCGAACTACTGCAACCTGAAGAATAGTAAAAAGATCATTCAGAACACGATGATGAACATCAAGAGGAGCAACTGGTACTACATGTTGATGGTTTGCCTATGGCAGGAAATTTATCACCAAGGAGTCATGTTTCACAGCTTCCTGTGGTTGACAAGCATTCAGATTTGCAGGCTTTGAACATTGATCAACTTCAAGAGAGAGATAAAGGATTCCAACTAATTAAGAGAGGGGGTATCCGAGCAAGGTTCGCTTCGGAGAGACAATTACGATCATCTGCAAAGCCTTCAGGTCAATGCCTTCCACATTTTATCCAATGATTAAGATACTTTTTTGGAATATAAGAGGGATTTCTAAAAGCCCTCAATTTAGACTGTTTGAAGAAGTTAATTAGGATGCATCATTTACAAGTAGTTGTGATTTGTGAACCCAAAACTATAGAAAATAAGTTTGACGAGGTGAGGTTAAAGCTGCATTTTGACTCTGGCATGATTAGTCAATTTGGAGATATATGGATGCTTCTTTAACAAGCCTTTTGATTGCTCTTTTATCAGTAGTTCTGTACAGCATTTATCAGGTTAGTGTTCTTCATCCATAACTTTGCTCTCCTGTTTTATGTTCTTGGGTTCATGCCAAAGTGCACATCAGAAGAACGACAGGCCTTATGGACAGGTTTGTTGGCTGATAAACCGTCTTATGGGGCTTGGATGATTTGCGGGGATTTCAATCTGGTAATCAGTGAAGAGGAGAAGCAAGGTTGTAGAGCTTTTTGTCCAAGCGAAACCATAGATTTTTTGAACTTTAGTTCTTCTGCTGGCATTTTTGATGTAGGTTTTTCTGGTTCAAGATATACCTGGTGCAACAATAGAAGAGGATGGGCAAGAATATGGAAAAGATTGGATAGAGTTCTTCTAAACGAGCTTGCAGCTGAGATCTCATCTTTGTCTAGTGAGTCAATTAGCCCGTGATCCTTCTGATCACTCCCCTTTGCTGCTTGACTTCTCAACAATACTAGACAACAAACCCAAACCTTTTCAGGTTTTTAAATGTTTGGACCAAACGTGAAGAATTTTTGGATGTGGTAAAGAGGGCTTGGCAGATGCAGGAAATAGGTTCTCCAATGGTGGTTTTGTGCAGAAAATTACGGTAGTAAAGAAAGCCATACAACAATGGAATTCTCAAAGTTTTGGGAATATTTTCCAGCAAGTTCAACGAGCACAAGATGTCAGTTACAGTAGCTGAAATTCAATTAGAAGAAACCAACACTAAAAGGGATTTAGAGGAGCTGCAACAAGCTAAGGCAAAGTTAAGACATGCATTGAGCCTGGAAGAGAGTTTTTGGAAGCAAAAAGCACTGTTTGAAGTGGCTTAAGGAGGGAGATAAAAATACAAGATTTTTCCATTCGGTAGTTAAGGCAAAGGAGATGTCAGTCAGTGATTCATAGAATTCGAGATTCGGAGGGACACTGGATATCTGATGAGGAAGCTATTGGGCAGGAAGGGGTGAAATTCTTCTCCACATTGTTCTCGGATGATTCAGTTGCTCATTTTCAGACGATTGAGGGGATTCCAAGATTGATATCTTCGGATGAAAACGCTGATCTAGAAGTGATTCCTACTGAGAAGGAGGTGCATGAGGTGATCTTTAGTATGGATGGCGAAAGTGCAGCAGGACCAGATGGTTTTATAGGGCAGTTATTTTCTCATTGTTGGAGTAACATTGCAAAAGATGTTTATACAGCGATACTGAGCTTTTTTAGCGGAGCTTGTTTATTAAGTGGGACACCTAAGTACCAAATTTGGATTAATTTCATTGGACTATTAGTTTATAATAATGTTTAATTTTGACTAACTAATTCTACCATCTTCTAGTCTTTTGACCAATTGAGCTTTAGCTCAATATTAACCTAAAAATTTCACTTATTCTCTTGCCTTTTTCTCTCCTCATGGCCGGCTCTCTCTCTCCCTTTTCTTCTCTCTTTTTGCTTTAAAAATTGTGCCCTAAAGCTTACAAATTACTAGGAAGATAAGTGATTAAAATTTACACTAATCATATTTAACCAAGTAGTAGCTATTATGTCAAAAAAAATCTAAACCCTAGAATGATTCTTGTCTTGCTATGATTGGTTGCACCTTTTTCCACTTTTCTCATTATTTCTTTTCTATTTTCTTGGCCTATTTCTTTCTCTTTTCCATTCACTTTGGCCGGCCCTCCTATGCTCTCTTTCTACTCTCTTTTGTTTTCATTTTCTTGAAACTTTCTCTCCAATTTTTGGACATCTCCACCATAGAAAGCGAGCTCTTCTTCTTCCTAAGCAAAGATCTAAGCTTGATTGAGGTATCTACTATGAACTTATGCTATTATTTTCAAGTTTTAAGTAGTCTTTTGTACAAGTTTAATACTAGACACTTGTTATGAAACTTGAAGATTTAAGTTTTGAAATGAAGTTTTGCTTGTTAATCAAGTGTTTTCTTGGTTAGATGGACTAGTAGATAGTATCTAAACCTTGAAATTACATGTATTATGTGTTGAATTGTTGAAGAAACTTGGAGTTGAAATCTTGAATTTGATTGGAATTTTGAGTGAAATTGGGTTTGATTGAGACATGGAAGCTATAGAACTTGTTGGAAATTGGATTGGTTAGTTGATTTCTTGCAGGTAAAATTTTGGGCTAGTCCGATTTTAAGGGGAGATGTTGCCGAAATTTCGGTAGAATTAAAGAAGAAAAAAAATGATAAGTGAGATTTTAACCTAGAATATGCTAAATTTAGGGAATTTGGTATGCAGAAATTTTAAGAGAATGATCTATTGGTAAATTAAATTTTCCTAGAACAAGAAAACCCTAAAACCCTAAAATCCTAAACCTAAACCCTAGAAATTAAACCCTAGAAATAATTGAGTTATTTCTTGAATTTTCTTACTAATTTACTTAGGGTTTAATCGGGTTTTGCATTAGACTATTTCTTTTGAATTTCAGGATCCAAAAGTGAATCTCGACCTTTTTACTAAATATTTTCCTAGGCATTCTAAGTGAGTGCTTCTGTGTGTGCATGATGCGTGAAATGATATATTATGCTTGTAAATGTTATTTAATGACATGTGCTATTTGAGGAAAGGTGTGTACTTTGTCGTACCTCTTCCACTAAATGTTATATGCTTCATTACTCTAATGTGATTGTTTGTGCATGCGACTTCCGTGGTTAACTTCAATGTTAGTCCACGGTTAGTCAAACTTGGTGTGTATGGGAGAGATATAAGGTGTTGGGCGTTATCGACCAGTGTTAATTTTCATATCTGAGTAAAGTCCTCGAAGAGGCTAACTCATGATTGAACTTTATGAATGAATTTGGACTTCCGTGGCTAACTTCACCGTTAGTCAACCTGGTGTGTTCGGGGTGATATAAGGTACTGGGGGTTATAGGCGAGTGATATTCTTTCCTATATGAGTTTCATTCCTCAAAGAGGGTAACTCTGGATTGAATTTTACAAGTATCTCAGACCCGAGCTATTAACTCGGTCCCGATACCAATGTTATATTGTTCAATGATTGATACTCCTACAGTTGAGCTTGCTCCCGTAGTGAGCCTGTATCCGCCATTGATTATATGACACTTCACATTGCTTATTCATTGTTTGTTGAATTTGTTAATTATTATCATTAAATGCTAATTTTGTTTATCGATATGCTACTTGACTGGAGCACTCACTGGGCTATCATAGCTCATTCCTTTCATTTGTTTTCTTTACCCAGGCTTTCCGTACTAATAAACCTGGATAAGTAGATTTTGACATGTTAGATGTTTTATTTGTATTTTAATAGCCATTTGTAAAATATATTTTGGGATGTAATACCTTTTAGAGATACTTGTACTATTAAGTTGACTTATATTAAAGTATTTATGGGTTATACGTACATTTGGATAGTTTGAGTGAGTGCGTGATTCGAGTCCTGGCGAGAGCCAGGCAGGTAGTTCGCTAAGCCCTTTGGTGCGCCTCTGGGTAAGGTGGGGCTATCACAATGTTGGTTGATTCATTAGCTTCATCTATGATCTAGATGCAGGCTTTAGCTCAACATGGTTAATGAAACAACTAAAGTTCAACTTCAAAGATAGAATTCATGGCAACTATTGAAGTAAAAGAGATAGAGTTTGAGAATTGCTCAACCAATATAAGAATTAGTCCTCTTCTTTATTCACTTTCAAAAGATTGCACTACAAAAGTCTCTTACAATGCTTCTAACCACTCTATTGAAGGATTGAGAGAATTCTACTAATTCTCTACCAAGCTAAGTATAAAATTGAAGATCATAACTACTTTCTACCACTAAGACTTGTTTTAAATGCTTTACAAATGACTTCTATTTATAGACAAATGTTCCTCAAGTCATTTTCCAACTTGCATGAATCATTAATGCATGGAAATGATGAAGATTTGCTTGGGGATTCCAAATGGACACAAAAGTTTTTATTTATGCTTCCAATGTACTCTCCCACTTGCAGAACCCTATCTTCATCTAAAAATGTCTGCAAAAACCAACTGGAAGAGAATGCAAGTTGATGCCCTAGAAATTCCAGCCGTATTGCGCGCGGATAGCGATACGCAACTGTTCATCTACGTATCCCATCCAAGGATCGCATCCTTGTGGCTCCCGCTTGATTTCTGATTTTTGCTGAGATGGACCTGATGTGTACAAGCATTTTCCATGTATTTCCAAGCATTTTGGTGAAGAATTGGATTTTTCCATTATTTTTGCACAATTTTTCCTTCAAGTTGTTCATTCAACTTTAACTCTTTGAATCACCATTTAGTTTGATCTTCCTTCACTCCAATTGATCCAAAAAAACTTTTAGTATGATGAACCTGCAATTATCCACAAGAATTGTGCATTAATTTGCTCAAATAAAAATTCCGCCTTAAAAAGCCTAATTCCGGTAAAAATCCTAATTCTTATGATTTGTTGGAAAATGAGTCATTTGCAACCAAAAATACTATAATTATATTAAAATAACATCTAAAACATAGAATAATATATATAATAATATTGTTGCATTTACACTTATCATTATTACACCTGCTATCTAAATACAAAATTTTGCTAAAAATATAAGAAATGTGATCTAACCATTACATTGACTAGCTAAATACAAAAGATAGGCAACAATAAAAGAAATTGTGATCTAACTATTACATTTTTGCCAAATAATAAAAATTTGAAGCTAAATAGCATAAAGTAAATAATATGCAAAAAGTATATAAAATAAGAAAACCCATTAAAGAAAATGCACAAAATCACATAGGAGCAATTTGGAGTTCATAAAGGGAAATTAAAGAGTAACAACGGTACTTGTTTGGAAGACCTAGTACTTAGTGCTAAGAAAATGAACAAGCGCATTAAAGGTACCACAATTTAATGAAATAAATCACAAAATTACAAAACTCTAATCAAATTGAGGGAAAAAATGCTAGTTCTATTAAACTAAGAGCTTGAAAGCAAAAATGTAAACTTAAGGCGCTTAATGGCAAAATTAGAAACTCCAACTAATCAAGGGGCAAAATTAAAAATTAAGACAAAATTGAGATTAAAACGGCAAATTCCAGCAATAGAAGCCAAATTACAAAACACAACACATTATGACCAAATTGATAAACTATGAACAATATAATTGTGAAGTCCTAATTTAAAGAAAATAAAACTGAACGAGGTCAATCTGTCAGATTCAAACTTAAAGTGCATAAATTAGCAAAGTGACAAAAACCAAATTCTAAGAGCTAAGACATAAATAGATATTTCATGACCGAATCACCAAAAAATGTACATAAAAGAAAGCAAATTACAGTTTTGCTTAGACAAAATTGAAACACTAAAATCTAAAAAAGAACATCAGACACTCACTAAAAATCTAAGACAGAAATTCTCTTCCATTTCCCTTTAGCTTCGTCCCCAACCTTATGACAGACTCAGTCTCGCTCTCTCTTTCTTCTCTCTGTTTTCCCTTTCTCCCCCAGTCTCTCTTGGTCCTTCCCTTAATTTGGTTCTTTAAAATCGAAAGACAAAAACACAAAACCAGAACTCCCCCCATTCTCTTTCAATTGAGTCTATTTCTTCTCTCTAAATCCCTAGATCATATTTGAAACTTCATACTCTCCAAATCAATCAGCAAAAACCATGATGAATCAAACAACATCCACAACAAATCTCGCTGGCCCCAAAGCTATAACAATGGGAGATTTCTTCACCTAATTCAAAGGCGGCGAAAGTGACGACACGATGGTATTGGTGATGCAGAGTTCAGTGGGAGGCTGGTGCAGGCGAAATTCAATGGAATCGTGACTGGGGTGGCGGCTAGTTGTTTGATGATTTTTGTTGTTGGCGGTCTGATGATGGCAGTGACAGGCGGTGCTAATTTGCTATTGATGAGGGGCTGTGGTCACCTGTGACTGATGGGTTGATCGCTGGAGATATGGGGGCTAATGAAAGGACGGGTGATAAGGGTCTGATGGGTCAGATGAGTGGCGATGTTAGAAACTGGGGAGGGTAACGGTTGGGCTTGGTTGAATGGTGGCTGCTTCGATTCTAGTGGTTGAAGGCTAAGGGTTGAGTGGCTTTGTGCTAATTGGGTGATTGTAATGGCTAATTGGGATTGATTTTGCAGGTTCTGCTGGATTAGTGACGATTTGCTGAGTTGGAGTGGGTTTTGGGGGAGGATGCTTGGTGGTGGCATGATTGAGAGTTGTGATTGGTAATTTAAGAATGATTTGTGGTGGAAGAAGGGAGGTTCACTACAGGAAATTTAGTTTTTACCCATACATAAAATTGCTACACATCATATGTGTAGGTATTTAGCTATACATTTGTTCAATATGTGTATGTAAATCTAATATGATATATTACTATATATTTAACATTTATTATGTGTAGGTAAAACTATATAGTTACACTTGAAGTTGGTGGAAGAATTTTCGTGCCAAATATTGAGAAATGGCAGGCATTTTCAAGTTTTTTGAATGTTGATGTGGCTTTTTTTAATTCACATTAAGTGTAGGTAAAGATCAATTGTTACGCATAAATTGGGTGGAGAAATTTTCCTCCAAATATTGACAATTTGGCGGCATTTTTCAATTTTTTAAATGCTGATGTAGGCTTCTTTTTTTTTTTGCCATTATGTGTAGGTAAAGATCAATAGTTACACATGAATTGAGCGTGGAAAATTTTCCTCCAAATATTTAGAATTCACGGACTTTTCTTTGGAGTGCTGAATGTGGACATTTTTTTATATTTATATTATCCCACACATATGTATAAATGTCAAATATATGTAGGTAAATGTTGTGGGCCATTCCTATCAAGTATGATGATGTGGAAAAAAATGTCAGCATCAGTTATATACAAACATATATATTAAATATTACATATGAAATTACAATAGTATCCATTTTTATTTTAAAAAAATTACAACTATAGTGCATTCAATGTTGAATAAACAAAGGATAATTATGTAAATTAATATACCTTTAGTGTATTTGTTAATAAAAACCAAATAAAAGGACAATAAAATAAGATGACAAAAAAAAGAAAGAACAAAGCCTAAGTTTTTGCACTCCTATCAGACAACTAAAAGAAAAAGAAAGAACTTCCTTCGTAGCCTCCGTAGCCTTCCCCAATTAGTTCCCCCAAAGAACTAACTTTTCACCAACGAAACTATTCCTCCCACCCCAAAACAACAAAGCCTCTGTAGCCTTCCCAAATTTTGTAGCCTACCGCCGCTTGCCCTCGCCGCCGCTGCCATTGCTCCATTGGGCCACTTCCTTTGCCTTTTCTTCTCGATCTAAGCAAGCTCTACTACCTTCCTTTGAAGATCATGTGACAGAGGTTGAGATCGACCAAAGGTTGAGCTATTCCAAATCTAGGGATGAGATTGTCTCATATCTTTAACTATAAAACTTCAGTCAAAAGTTGACAATTTTTTTCTAAGTTGTGAAAGGGATGAGATTTTTTCTAAAGGAGATTGGCTCATATCTTTCTTATATTTTGTTCATTTTCATCTAATATACATGGACTGTTTTTGTTTACAACAAGAAGTAAGATGTAGCTCCTAGCCATTAACACATTAGATAAAATGCAGATATATTGGTTGGTCACAGGACCAATTAACCAAACAACACAATTGATGTTATCTCACAAAATTGTGGGCTTAAAATTTTAGAAATGAATATGATAATCAATTCCCAAAAAGAATTTTTTGTAATACGGCAAAATTTTCTTGTTGACAACTTTGGACTAATTTGGCATAAGGAGAATTTTCTTCCATATCCTCTTCAGAACAGATTTTTTAGGTCTAGTGCAGGATGGAAAGTATTAAACACAAGGTAATTATTCCCAGAGTTAATTTGAAAACTAAAATATAAGTCCCACAAATTATGAGATGCTCATTCAAAATTCGTAGTTTTACCCTATAGTCTAAAAGAGGAAACCTTTGCATTTGTAATGCGTGTTTGGTTCAGAAAGGGAGATCTCACTTTGCATCTTTTTTCTCATCTTTGATTCTTGTTTTGAAGCCATGCGTTATCTTTGATGTTTTATTTCACTTGTCACTTATCAGACCATACTGCAACAATTATTACCTCTTTATATTCAGGCAGTCCTGAACCTAATAGGAATTTGAAATACTCTAAGATTTTTTTTCCCACATGCTTGTATTCGTGCCCCCAAGTTGGGATTTGGTAAGGTAACTGTCAGAAATAATTAATGGCTTGAAATTTGTCACAGGGAAGTTTATTAGATCTTTAACTTTTATTCAATTGGTCATGTTTCAGTCTATATTTGATGTATACAGCTCATTTCTTTCATTGTCTAGGAAATTTTTAACCATTTTAATAGTGAGATAGGAACTACATGTTTAGCATTTTGTTCCATTTGATGGTCTCTCCGACATAGAGCTAGCAAGTGACTCAAGAAAATTTGCATGATGCTATTGCATTAACTTCAGCTAAATCAATTTTGTTGGAGGAATTTTACCTGCATAGCACAAGATTAAATTTGGTTTACTAATGTTATGCAGCCACCTAATATAATAGTAGCAAATCTTAGAATAAACTCTTAAAAATCATGTATCTTCAAGGTTACAAAATCCCAACAGAGTGCATTATATAATTTCAAATGTGGATGTTAGTAATATTTTGCACATGTTCTCAACTAACTTTTGGTACTCGCTTTTAGATTTTGATATTGAAAAATGACTTTGAAATGCAAGGGTTCTCAGATGCTAATGATATCTAATGGCCTGAGTTGTGGCATCTAGTAGCCCCATATGGTCCCTGTCCTTGCGATACCAACAGTAGCCTCAATTTCATAGCTTATTTGATTTCATTTCTTGGGCCTCGAAAGCCTATGCTATGCACATAGGTCTATATTATGCATATATTTATAGGTTTAGAAGTGAAGTTGTTGGGATATGGTCATTAAACTCAATAATTATAATTGTTGATGATGTGACACAAATGTTTATGTATTTAGGACTTGGGAATAATTCAAGGATTTGTATTCAATTCCTTCAATTATTGTCAAATCCTTGAAGGATTTAAAACTGCCATTACATAGTAACAATTATGTCTAGAAGGTTCGATGCTCTGTTCAGATTAAGTCTTTATTATCTTGGACCCAATCTTTTCACAGCCTAACGTCCACAATCATACAATAAGCAACATTAATTTCCTTTAATTTAGCATTATGTAATGGTAAAATTTTACGCCTGTTCCCTCTATTATATTAGCACGTATAATCCTTAGCATAGTCAATGAAACTTAGTTAAGATGTTCTTAAAAACTAGTAGTACTAAAGTATTATTTCATATTAGATTAAAGCACACTTGAATGGTGAGACATTAATATGTTTATTATTTAGTATGCAAACATGCTAATCTTTTCACTTAAAGTAATAAAATATATATAGTTTACTTACAAAAAAAATTCTATTTTTGAGACACCGCGACCACAATACTATGATTGTGACGTACACACTTATTACACATGTTTTTGACACTGAGAAGCATTCAATCAGCTACCTCTAATGCTTCACTTGTAGCTTAACCTTTATTATTCACTATTCTTGCCAAACTATAATTTCATTCGACCCTCGAAGATATTCAAATCTATTTACATTTTTGGTAACATCTTCGTTAGTTTTGGAAGCACCATCTAAAGATAATGAACAAAATCCAAAATTCGAGTATTAACATCCTATGTATCTTCTTTGCTAGAGTGGTCCAGGTTCTCATCACTCTTACAAAACAGTAAAATCATGACAAATCTTGTTAAGATAAAGACTTAGTCTGCAGCAGATATTCTTTTGAATAAATTGGAAACAAATCAAGTTGAATTTCAAGTTTAATCATTAGTTATTTATAACCACATATTAGAAGCCGTAATTAAGTTAAACTTGGTAGTATTAAGTGCCATATGATGTTTTTAATTGATAGATAATATCTGCATTTAATCTTGGTGAACCCAATTAGATCTTTGGAGGATTGAATTTCATTAAAAATTACTCGGTTCAAGTTGTAGTAGATCGGTGGTTTTCTTGAATTTGCTATACTTACATGAGTGAGTGAGAGAGAGAGATAGAGAGATCTAATTGAACATTCCTCGAAAAGAAAAGAAAAGAAAGCTAATTTTTATTGCTTCAAACACATGCCCTTTTCAATACTAGTCACAGGAATTCATTGTTTTGTGAAATTTAATGGCCATTGTATGCAGTTCTCTAACTGTTGAACTTGTGAATTTTACTAAGGCCTAAAGTAATTTTATTGTCATCGACAATAGATCAGTTGTTTTATTTTCACAATCTTCTTATGCAATTGTGTCTGTTTATGTATGTACCAATCTTAATAATCACATACTACAGTTTAAGAGTGGCAAAAATATGGTGTAATTTTTAATGTTTTGTGTCTGTTTATTGTTCATTTACTTTTTTATTTGATTTTTTGTTATTAAACTTACCAGAATTAATATATCTTAATTTGTAGATACAACTTATTGAGCACATCGTAATTTGAACAAACCAAATCTCTACCTCCTACTTTTTAGAGCTTCTGTCATCATACATTAACACATGTACTAGGTCCAACAAAAGACATCAATGAAGCTTCTTATCTTTGTGAGTGTGAGTATGTGTGGAATAAAACAATTGAGTTGTGGAAGCTATCAAGTATTTATCAAACAATTTATTCTTCATTTGCTTTTTCCTTTATAATTCATGGATTATCATCATGTGAGAATAATAATAACTGCAAGAATATTATAGTTTATTGATAATAACCTTAACATTGCCTCATTTTAGGTTGTTAACACATAGATAACATGGATCATCAGTAGATGAAAAATTAGAATCAGATATCTCCTGAGTATGTGGAGGGGATAAAGGAGTTTATTGAGGTTGCTAAATAGAATTTGAATTCTAATGGGTTAGCTTTATGCTCTTGTTTCATATGTTTCAATACGTCGTATCAAAGCATAGATCTTATCAGAGCTCATCTGATTAGGGTGGGAATCAATGACTCGTACACACGGTGGGTGTACCATGGTGAGAAAGAAGTTGACGAGAAACATGTGGGAAATGAGAATTTCGTTATAAACGAATTTGAGGGCTTGGGAGCAGGACTACATGATGTCTTTGGTGATCAATTTTTCAATGTAAGACCTATGGATGATTTATATGGAAATGAGCGATCAACTAATACGAGGGATGCCAGATTTCCGCTTTGATATTTTTGGTAAAGCTAATGAACATAAAAGTGATGAATAAGTGGAGCGACAATTCGTTTGAGATGTTGTTGAAGCTTCTCTATGAAGTGCTCTCAAAGGGTAATAATTGTCCGCAAAGCTATTATGACAATAGAAAACTTCTTTCTGAAGTAGGTTCGGGGTATGAACTTATTGATGTTTGTTAATATGATTTTGCCGTCTTTTATGGTGAAGCTAGAAATGCCACCATATGTCCTGTTTGTAAAAATAGTTGCTTGTTCGTAACAAAATGTCACATAAGAGGCTGCGATACTTCCCTATCACACCTCTCCTGAAGTGACTTTATTCTTCAAGGCACACGGCAAGAGACATGCATTGACATAAGGAATTTCATAGAGAAGAGCCTAGGGTACTGCGTCATCCTGCTGATGGAAAGGCTTGGAAATACTTTGATGAGCTATACCCTAAATTTGCTGCTGATTCAAGGAACATGCGATTGGGGTTAGCTTCAGATGGTTTCAATCCGTTTAGCAATATGACGACAGCATATAGTATATGGCCTATAATTTTGATGCCTTATAATGTGTCGCCTTGGCATACAATGCATAAGAGAAACTACCTCTTATCATTGTTGATTCTAGGGTCAAAGTCTCCTGGTAAAGACTTTGATGTCTTGTTAAGACCTCTTGTGGATGAACTTAAAGTTTTATGGTGCAACGAGATTCAAGCATATAATGAATATTCTCAATCTCATTTCATTCTTCGTGCAATAGTTATATGGACTATCAGTGACTTCCCTGCTTATGCCTACTTATCTAGATGGAGTACTATGGGAAAATTGGCATGTCCAATATGTCTTGCAGACACCCGATCTGGTCGAATTCGAGAAAAACAATGTTATACAGGGCATCGATGCTTCTTAAGTAATACGCACTCCTGGTGAAGGAACTTAGAGTACAATGGCAAAGCAAAAAGAAGGGGACCACCTCGTCAATTTTTCAGAGATCATATTTTGTTACAATTAGAGGAGGTACCTACATGCACTCCTAGTAAAGCAACTAATAATGGAGATGGGAAGCGTAAACACAGGATTGATGAGTTAAATTGGTCAAAAAAGAGTGTATTGTTTGAGCTTCCTTATTGGTCAAAGTTGTTGATGCGCCATAATCTTGATGTCATGCACATAGAGAAAAATGTTTGTGACAGCATCATGGGGACTTTGCTAGATGATCCGGTGAAGTCGAAGGATAATGTAAAAGCATGTCTAGACTTGGAAGATCTTAACATTCGCAAAGAACTGTGGTTGAGGGAGATGAATGGCAAATTTGTGAAACTGCATGCTAATTACACATTGAGTAAAGTAGAATGTGGAGAGTTTTGCAACTTCATCAAGTCAGTTCACCTACTAGATGGGTATGCATTGAACATTAGTCGATGTGCCACAGAGTCTAATACACTTGGAGGTATGAAAACACATGATTGTCATGTGTTACTTCAAAAAATACGGCCTGTGGCCATTCTCTCATTTTTAGATAAGAAAGCACATGCAACATTGATAAAGTTTTGCCAAGTTTTTCAAAACTTGTGTGCCAAAACCTTATATGTTGAAGAGTTTGAGGAGATGAAGGATGCATTGTCGTTTTGTTGTGCAAATTCGACTGTCATGGTGCATTTGTGTGTGCATTTGCTAGAACAAACATTATTAGGAGAACCAGTTAGTCAAAGATGGATGTTTGGCATTGAACGTTGCATGGGTACATATTCGTAATTTTGCACACCCTAATAGCTCTATTCTGAGACGAGATTCACACGTTTAGAACGTAATTGGAATGTACCAATTGCAGAATACAAGATAGAGTTATTTAACAATAAAATTCGTACTTTAGGGTCTCCTAAATTTAGCAAGCTTGAGGTTGATGGCAATTCGGTGCAATTGTATGTTTTCAATAACTGTGGAGACGAACTTGATGGCTACATAAAATGAGTTTGGAACATTCTAATGGAATTCTTAATAAAAATTTTAGTTCATTTTGATGTAAATACTCACATATTCATCAAATGTAGTGAGCATAAGGAAGTTTTGCGCTCAAGAAATGTACTAAGCTAGACGCTATTGAGGGTATACAAAAACATGAATTTCCTTCTTGGTTCAAGGAAAAGGTAAACATGATATGTACATATACATACATACATACATACATATATACATATGTATAAATTTCAAATAAAATTATCTAATTAAAGATGTTTATAACAGATGGAAATTCTTAGAGCCAATAGGTGATCCGAAAGCAAATGATGATCTTTACTCATTGTCACAATTTGTGACTGATCGTTACACAAGTTGGCACAGTTGCATTATTAATGGTGTTAGATTTCGTTGCAAGAAACGTGATGACAATTTGAAGACACAATGTAGTGGTGTTTGTATATGGGGTGGTGATGAGAATAGTGATGTGGCTTATTATAGTGTTTTGCTTGAAATTTTAGGAATTGGATTTCATTCATCAAAGAAATGTATTCATGTTCCGTTGCAAGTGGTATAATAGTGATCTGAAGGGAAAGAGAATGGTGGTTGATAATAACTTAACATCAATTGATATTACATCTATTATTGGTACAAAGAAGAACCATTTATTCTTGCCACACAAGCTCAACAAGTATTTTATTTGAATAACTCGAGCTCGAGGAAAGAACTAGATGGTTGTACAAAGAGTAAATCATTGCAGTATTTATGATATACCTGAGCAAGATGTTGAGGATAACATTCATGAAGATATTTTTCAGGAGGAAGATTCTTATGACTTACCATCTTTTCATCCAGTGGAAGAGGTAGATGATACATCCAAGTTGGTTCGCAAAGATGTGGAACCAACATCTGTACCTCATAATGTGGTCCTTAAACTACGTACTGAAGGAACCTCTTTTCATGATCAGAGGAGAGAACTTATATGATATTGAGGACAGTGAGGACAAGGGTAGACAATTTTTCGATGATGAAGCAACTTTAGAATCTGAAACTGATGATGATTCTGATGACCTAGATGTTCATATTTCTAATAATGATGATATTGCATGACTTTCTTGTGTGAAAAGGTTAATTTTCAAAAATAATCATTTAATAATGATTTGCTATTGTCTAATTTTTCATACTTAAAGTGTAATTAAAATTTAAAAATTAATATCACTTATGTCTTAATTTGCCATTATGTTACTTATTTTGATATAGATGGTTGGGAGGGGACAACGAGGACGTGGTGGACGTGGAGGACGTGGTGGGCGATGCAATGGGCATGTTGTTTCCTCTACTACACCCATTTTGGTTTGAACTTATCAATCTTTGCTAATATAAAAATATTCTTAGAGGTAGATGTTATATATAAATTAACTTGTTCCTACCTTTTTTACAGACTCACTTCCATTACCAGAGCCACAAGCTGGTTAGCAAATTATAAAAGTATTAACATAACATGTTTTGTTTATATCCACATGGAAATGTTTTTAAAATGATTGTTATATAATTTGTGCATATTTCATTGACAGATTCAACTCCATTAGTCGAAGCCACGAGCTGGTTAGTTAATCTATATAGCATTAATTCACGACATGTGACTATATTGTAGTACTTTGAAAATATATGTCCAATAACTTATTGAATGCTTTTCAACTTATGTGACTTGATGGTTTTTAAATCCACATAGCATTAAAAAATCCTATATTGCTTCCTCTATTTATCTATATTGCTTCCTCTATTTAATCCACATAGCATTAAAAAATTCTCTTATCCAACTTGATGGTTTTATGAATTTTAGTATTTGAAATACCTGATGCAATTATTGTTTATATCTTGTAATTTAATTTGTTCCTACTTTATTTACAGAGTCCTCTCCATTGGTAGAGCCACAAGATGGTTAGTTAATTATAGCCGCATTAACTTAAATTCACTACATGTGACTGGTTTTTAAATTATTTGTGATTTAACTTATTTCTATTTCATTTAAAGATGCAACCCCATCTGTGGACCGGCTAGTTGGTTAGTTAATTATAAAAGCATTAATTTAACTTGGTTTGTTTTAATCTTTGCTATATTTTTAAATTATCTGTAATTTAATTTGTTCCTACTTTATTTACAGAGTCCCCTCCAATGGTAGAGCCGCAAGCTGGTTAGTTAATTATAGCTGCATTAACTTATCTTTGTTTGCTTTTTAATTAATTGTTATTTAACTTGTTTTTACTTCATTTATAGACGAAACTGTATCTGTGGGGTCACGAGTTGGTTAGTTAATCATAAAAACATGTTACTGTATTTTCATGTATTTCATGCATTAATACCAAATTATGAGAAATGGATAATATGTTATCTTGTTTGTATTTTATTTGTAGACCCATCTGCATCAACGGAGCCACGAGTTGACAATGTTAAAACACAAAAAACTTCATCCAAATGCGGCATTACTTGTGGTCATGGAGCTCGAAAAGCCATGAGAAGTGCAAAGGATAGATTGACGATAGAGTTTGACTTTACACTGATGCAAGCAATACGCAAAAATGCTGAATTTTTTAACAATGAAATTGGTTATATTGTACATAAGCATTGTAACTTACAGTACAAGGACTAGAGCCTCGTACCATCTGAAGTTAGGGGACCACTTTGCAGCAAGCTTGAAGTAAGCATTTTTTTATATTTTTCAAATTTGATAACATCTTTACTTTATAAATTATAATTTTATGACTAGACTAGCATTGAAAGGATCACATTTATAATATTTCTTTCTTTTCGGTGATTTAGACACTTTTCAATGTTAATGTTGAGGATGAGAATGTTCGGAAATGCATCGATAAGAAAATGCAGAGGGCTTGGAGAGGCCATAAATATAAGCTGCATGCACACTTCAAAGAGATTGGAGGAAAAGAAAATCCCACTATGGCAAAGAGTATGTGCCCTGAGGAAGTTAGCCAAGATGATTGGGACTATCTCTGTGACCTTTGGTCTAATGGTACATATAAGGTAATTTATATATTACATATATTTGGCACAAATTTCTAACAATCATGTGCAATCTTTTGGAAGTTAATGTGAACTTAGGATTGAAGGGAAGAAAATATGTGAATTATGTCAATCTGATAGAATAGAAGTCAGGTGTCTTATAAGATTGTTGTCTTATATTTTGTTAAATCAGTTTGGATTTGATTGGGAATCTTACAAATTTCTTTCCAACGCTTCAATCAAACATATTCCTCTCTTTTAGGGCCTCCAAATCTCTCTTTACAACCAGATTGGTCTGTCCAAAATCAAGCTTTGGTCAATGCAGAAAAGAAACAAATGTATTTTGAGGAATGCATGAACTAGATTTTCCTTGGTACTCCAAGGTGTGTGTGGTTCTTAGAAAAAGTGTCACTTATATAGATCTTAGTACAATCTTTAATCTAAACTTTTCTTGTGATTAAGCCTATAAAATCCACTAATGTCCAATTTTCAGTCTAAACTTTTATGGTAATTAAGTCTTTAAAATCCACAAATATTCTAAGAAGAAGCATTAAAACTTAATTTGATCTATAATTTGACCTAATAAAATTTAAAATCTTGAACGAACATTGTCCAGCATTATATATCTTGGAAACTATTGCATGCATACAAGTCATAAATTTATTTTGAAATCCCTCCCTAAGGGGTACCATAAAAACATGATCGTTGAGTAAATTCCTTCGACTTTCAAATGCAAAGAGAGGCGTTGGACATTAAGTTACAGGTTTTAAAATTTTAAAATTTGAAGTTGAAGTAATACCAGTGGAAACTTATTCCTCCACCATTTTATAGGTGCATTGGCAAGAGAAAAATGAATGAACATATAGCTTGTCATCAACATGATATATTTTTGGGATTTCAAAAACTGAGTAAACAAATAAATAAACCAATTAGGTAAGACTCAAGAACATCATTAAGGAATAGTTTGGATTCAAAATTTATTTTCTATAGTCTTTTATTGTTAGACAATTTATGAAAAACATGATAAGTTTATCATATGATTACTGTAGCGAGTCCTAAATTTGAAATGGAGTAACTTTTCTTTCCTCCTATACTTTCTACAATAAAATAGAAAATGATATTTACACATTTCTTTTGAATTTTACACACCCCAGTATGCTATGTATTAGCACAAAATTTTCACTAACAAGCTAAAATCATATGTGTGAATATCATTTAAACGGACATAAAATGGCAATCTTTCGCATGTTGTTGTTATTTAGGGAAACAAAGAGAACTTATTTCTTGACCATCCATGATCTACCTTATTTCGCATGTTGTTTGTTGGTCCTCAAAAGAATGTTGTTTCTTTTCATTGTGTGTTGTATTATATAATGTTTCTATTTGTTATCTATTTTCTCGACTAACATTGCAATAAAAAACTATTTTCTTGTAGCTTTTTTAAGGAACGGTCAAAGAAGAATGCCGAAGCTCGTGACAAACGGAAATGGGAATCTAGAAATGGCTCCAAGAGTATAGCGTGCCATTATGTTGCCCAAGGAGCTGATTTGGATGCTCCTACTAGCCAAATTGAGACATGGCGAATGCAACATTGGCATTCTGAGCGGGGTTGGATTTCTTCATAGGCAGTAGCAGCATGTGTAAGTTAATTTTTTCTTCAATCAATTGCATAATTATTTGTAGCTTTAAAGCATTATTTGTACGATTCAATGTTTGTTATTTATTTCAACAGGAAGAAATGATGTAGCTGAGGAAGGATAACCCTCCTAAGAAAATGGCTGATAAAGAGATATTAGAGAGGGTCATTGGACGACATTCAATTCGTTTGTTTGGATGGGGACAATCACCTGGCACATCTAGGACCATAGGTAGTAGTGGAGATTTGGGGCGTCCCACGTACACTAAGCTGCTGATACTTTGAGTCATTGTGAGTCTCGTGTTGCTGAGCTTTAGGGCACAATTCATAATATGCAACAGGTGTTGGCTGCAAAGAATATTATCCCTCTTCCACCCGTACCCCATGTGTCATCAGATCACGGATCAGGACCATCTCATCCCGTCACAAGAGACATTGACCCAGCCTCTCACCATTCTGATCGTTCTCGTTCTCACAACAGCACTGATGACTTTGCTCATGCTAATTCCAATTATGATGATGTTGCTTGACTATTTTTATGTATTTGTGATACTAGTTTTGTGGCTTAGCAAACCTTCCTTTGTGATACTTTCCTTACATTGTGTTTGAACATATTACTTCCTTGTTTTGATGTTTGGATGTTTTCATATTTGTGTTTGGATGGTGTTATTGATATCGTTTGACATTTGGATGTTTGATATTGATATTTCGATGGTATTATTGACATTGTTTTTTTGTTTGTTTAGTTCTTGTGTTTTATTATACATGATGTGTAATGTAATATTTTAATTGCATACAGGTCTTGTTTACTTGCACATACTGATAATTTTAGTCGCACGTACTGATAATTTTGGCCACACATTCAGGTTTCTTTACCCACATATACAGGTCCCTTTCCCCACACTTACAAGTCCCTTTACCCACATATACAGGTCCCTTTACCCACGCCTATAAATGTGCTATCCAGAAATACTGTAAATTTTATCTACACATATAGATATTTTTACCCGCACATATAAGCAAATGTTACCCAAAAATATAGGTGCCTTTATCCACACATACAAATATGTTACCAAAAAATACAGTAGATTTTATATACACATATAGATACGTTTACCTATGCATATGAATTGTCCACTAATATATGTATGAAAGTTGCCCACACATTGTGAAGCTTTTACCCATACATTCTTCACCTTTTACCCACAGATGGTAATCCTTTTACCCACACACATGATCAATGTTTTACCTACACATAAAAAATTGGCATGCCACATTTATGCCACATCACATGCCACGTAGTCATACACATCATACAAACTCTGCCAGCATGGAAGATTCGTCAGTGTCCACGTCATCATCCACATCATTGTATACGTCATCATCCAACAATTAGTAACCAAATTATCCACACATACTGTATAAATTTACCCACGTATATATGTGTAGGTATAACTATTACTTTTGTCCACACATACATATATGTGTAGGTAAAAACATTTCTCTACAGTCCTATAGAGACATTTGTTAACATTTATATTATGTGTAGGTAAAGACCTTTATCTACACATAATGTTTTTTTACCCAAAAATCATGCATGCAGGTAAAAGCTCAATTTCTTGTAGTGGTTGCATATGCCACAATTTGGGGTGGTCTTGTAGGTTGTCTTGGTTTGGAGGTTGGATAGTGATTTGGGGGTTAGTGTGTGTTGCAAGGAGAGGTGGTTGAATCTATGTTGTATGATTTAGAGCAGAGGTGAAGGGGATAATGAATTTTTGAGCAGATTTAGAAATTTGGGGTTGTTCAGGCGAGATTTTGAGTAATGAGCTAGCTAGTTCTTGCAAGTTTGGGGCTGTGACTACTGATTTGGGTGGATTTTTCGGAGTTGTGGTTGCCGGTGATTGTTCTTGTAGATTTGTGTGAGTTTGGGGGAATGTTCATGCTGTGGTGAGGGGTATGGTTGAGAGCTTCCGGTGGTGGTGGTTGTTCTGGTAGCTGGGTTATTGAAGGTGAGGAAGGTTGTGAGGGGGAGGTGTTTGTTGGGTCACTGGTGAATTGGAGGCCTATTTTGTGCTTTAGAAGCAGAGAATTTGGTTATTGTTGGTGATGTCTTTGACAACAGTAGAAGGAGTAGGATGTGTTTAGTTGTGTTTTTTATGTTATTCTTCAAGCTATTTGGGGATGTTTGTGGTATGAATTGCGATATGTTTTTGGACCATTTGTGATTGTTTTCTATGTTTGTTTGTAATTAGAGGTGGTGGAGGAGGAAATGTGTGTGACGATTGAGTGTGTAGTGTGTCTGTTTTCTATGTAGTGTGTATTTGTGTGCAGGTTGAATTTGTGTGTAAATTTGGTATGTGTATTGTGTGTGAGTGTATGAAATTGGACGGTGTGTTTGTGTGTGTGTGAGTGTGTGTGATTTTGGGTAACTGATTGTGAGTGTGTGAATTTGTGTGCAACTGTGTGAACTATGTGTGTGAGTGTGTGCGGCTATATGTGAACTAAGTGTGTTGTGTGAATTTGGGTAGTTGATTGTGAGTGTGAGAATTTGTGTGTGACCGTGTGTGAACTATGTGTGAATGTTGTGTGTAAATTGTGTGTGAGTGTGTGTGTGGTGTGTGCTTGTTTGAAGATGTGCTTGGAATATGGTGTGTGTTCTTGGTGTGTTGTGTGTGAGATGTGTAGTGAAAAAATTAAAAATCTCCCTAGGCTTTTTTTTTCTTTTTTTTTTCCTTATGTGCTTCTATGCTTCTCTTTTTTGTTCTTCTTCTCGATTCTATTTTCCTTCCTCTCCGCAAGTTTATTCCTACTCTTTTTTTTTTTCGATCCCCAAGTGGGGTATTTATAGTGCAACAAATTCTTATCCTCCAAGAAATGATTAAAAAGACTAAAATGCCCCCCAACCATAAAATTACAAATTTATCCTTAAAAAAAGATTTTTGACTCACAAAACAAAAAACAACAACAAAAATTAAAATTAAAATTAAAAAAAATATCATGCTTTTTCTAAAAACAAACCCCACAAAGTCAAAAGAGAAAAAAAAGAAACGAAAAAAATGTAATAACAAATTTCATATAAACTAAAAATTCGGTTAAAAATATATATTTTGCACAAAATGACCGTTTTACCCCCGAACAGAGTTTTTACCGAAAAAATAGTATTTGACTCAAAAAAATCAAAAAATTTTAGAAAATACTTTAAAAACCTAAAAAATAAATTTGGGACTCGAAAATGGGTGAAAATGGTATTCGCGAGGCGAAATAACCATTTTGCCCTTACGCTGACAAAATGTATTGAAAAAATATCAATTAAACCCTAAAAAAATTACTAAATTTAGAAACATGTATGAAGATAAAAAAATATGTTCTTAGAACCCCAAAACTTAATGAAAAAAATATTTGCACGCTAAAAATTACTATTTTGCCCTCAAAATTGCTGACTTTATCATTTTTGCCCAAAAATTAGGATTTGACTTCAAATAATAGAAAAAGTCCCCCAATATCAAAAAATGAGCGGTGTGTCAAAATTTGATGTCTACAGCTTGCCCCTCTTTGTCAGGAATCTCGTAGAGATTTCAGACAAAGACGTAGACAACACCAAATTTTGACTCACCTAAATGTGACAATAAATGCAAGTACAAATAGAGGCAAACATTTGAATGAAAGACAAACAAGTGAATATGTAGAAAAATATTACCGTGCTCTCTAGGAGCTGTCTACGTATCCTAGTGAAGGGAATCAGGTCAAACGTAGTTCGAATGATGAAAGTGAAAAGTTTGGGCTGCCCGCCTTGAAAAAATAAAATAAAAATATAAAATGTCCAGTTTGTTGGAGAGATGTGTGATCTTGATTTGCTAGGATTGATGAAATGCAAAGAGATTAAATGTGAAACGTCCAATTTACTAGACAAATGCAATCCTAGTTTGCTGGGGTGTATGCAAGAAAATTAAATGTGAGAGGTCCAGTTTGTTGGACATGCACCCAGTTTGCTGGGGTGAAATGCAATGCAAAGTTTGGTTTGCCAAACTTGAAAAATAAAAGTGAAGATCCAGTTTGCTAGACATGCACTCAATTTGCTGGTATAAAATGCAAGGAAATATAACATGAAGGTCCAGTTTGCAGGACATGCACCCAGTTTGCTGGGGTGAAATGCAATGCAAATTTTGGTTTGCCAAACTTGAAAAATAAACGTGAAGGTCCAATTTACTAGACATGCACCCAATTTGCTAGGGTGAATGCAAGGAAATTAAACGTGAAGGTCCAGTTTGCTGGACATGCACCCAGTTTGTTGGGGTGAAATGCAAGGAGATTAAACGTGAAGGTCTAGTTTGCTAGACATGCACCCAGTTTGCTGGGGTGAAATACAATGCAAAGTTTGGTTTGCCAAACTTGAAAAATAAACGTGTAGGCCCAGTTTGTAACAACCCCACCTTACCCAGAGGCGCACCAAAGGGCTTAGCGAACTGCCTGCCTAGCTCTCGCCAGGACTCAAGTCGAGCACTCGCTCAATACGTACACATAATTAATGCAAAATAAAACACATTCATAAAGAGATATATTCATAAAATTCATTTGAAGTACAGATATTACAAAAGGTTTTACGCACTAAAATTTACATAGCATGTACAAGAATAGCCTAAACAAGTGGCTATCAAAAGATACCAAACAAAACATGTACAATGTCCAAAATCAGCTTTTCCAGCTTTAGTATTTTGGGAAACCTGGTTAAAGAAAACAAATGAACGGGATGAGCTATAATAGCCCAGTGAGTGCCCAAGTCATGCAACCATACCAAGAAACCATTATTTTATGGTACAAAAATAATTGACAAGTTAAATAGACAGGTCATGAACAATTTAATTAACAAGTAGTCAATGGCGGATACAGGGCTCAACTACGGAAGCAAGCTTAACCGCAGAAGGAGCAAGTACTGATCATGTAACCAGTGATGTTAGAACTGAGATAATAGCTCAGGATCTTTATCAAAGGTCATGCCAGTATTATCAAGCAAGAACCCTAACCATCATTCACCTTATAACCTCCGTACAGGCTACCACATCCAGGGAGAAATCTCAACCATGGAGGGCCAACACGCAAGAAAGTTCAATCCGGAGTTGGCCTCTTTGAGGATTCACAACTCATAAGGGAAAGAACATCACGTCCTAAAACACCCAGCACCTTATATCCTCCCAAGCCTGTCCGAGTTGACTATTCGTGAAGTAACGATGAAGTTAGTCACGGAAGTCTCATGCACAAGTAACACATTGGATAATGAAAGCGTGTAACACATTGCGGAATAGATGTGATAAAGTACACATCTTTCCTACAAGTGACACATGTCATAAAATAACAATTACAAGTATAGCATAATATTTCTTAATATAACATTCTCAAGTATGACAAAGCAATTCATGCATCATGCACACATAGAGACACTCACCTGAAATGCCTAAGAAAATATTTCGTAATACGGTCGCGATTCATTTTTGGATCCTAAAATTTAAAAGAAATAATATAATGAAAACCCGATTAAAACCCTAGTGAATTTAGTAAGAAAATTCAAGAAAATACCCCACTTATTTCTAGGGTTTTGGTTTTAGGGTTTCTAGGGTTTAGGGTTTAGGGTTTAGGGTTTAGGGTTTTCTTATTCTAAGAAAATTTAATCTATCACTAGATCATTTTCTAAAAATTCCTGCACATCAACTTCCTTAAATTGAGCATATCCTAGGTTTAAAAATCTCACTTGTCAATTTTTTTCTTCTTTTAATTCTACCAAAATTTCGGTAGCATTTTCCCTTAAAATCGGACTAACCCAAATTTTTTTCCTGCAAGAAAACAACCAACCAACCCATATTTCAACAAGTTCTACAACTTCTATGTTCAACTCAAACTCAAATTCATTCAAATCTCTACTCAAATTCAAGAGTTCTACTCCAAGAATCTTCAACCAAGTAACATATAAAACATGAGATTTCAAGGTTTAAATGCTATTTACTAGTCTATCTAACCACAAGAACACTTTATCTAGCAAGTAAATCTTCAATTCTAACTAAATTCTTCAAGTAGAAATAACAAGAATCTAGTTTTATACTTGAACAAAAGACTAATTAAAACTTGAAATTAGTAGGAAAAGTTCATAGTAGATACCTTAAACAAGCTTAGATCCTTGCTTAGGAAGAAGAAAAGCTCACTTTCTATGGTGGGAATTACTCAAAATTTAGAGAGAGAGCTTCAAGAAGTTGAGAGCAAAATGAGAGGAAAAGAGAGGGCAAGGGGTTCGGCCAAGAAGAAAGAAAAAGAGAGAAATAGGCTAGGAAAATAGAAAAGAAATAAAGAAAAGGTGAGGAAAAAAATAACCAATAAAATCATAACAAGAGTCAAAGTAGGGTTTATGCTTTTTAGGTATTAGTGGTCAACTTGGATTAATTTGATTGGTAGAACTTTTTAATCTCTTATCACCTAATACAAGCAATATTATGGCACAAATTATTAAAGCAAAAAGAGAGGAAAATAGAGAGAGAAAGATCCGGCCATAAGGAGAGAAAAAAAAAGAAAGAATTTCGGCCAAAAAGAAAAGAAAAGAAAGAAGAATTTTCGGCCAAGAGAAAAAGAAAATAAAGCAAGAGAACAAGTGAAATTTTTTTTGAGTAAAATTGAGCTAAAATTCAAGTAGTCAAAAGACTAGAAAATAGTAGAATAAACTAATCAAAATTTAAACACTAATATAAATTAATGGTCCAATGAAATTATTCTAAATTTGGTACTTAGGTGTCCTACTTAATAATGAAAATCTTAGTTAATTAACCTAATTAACTCAAAAAAAATATTCCCACTAATAAATCAAGGATTAACACTTAACCCTAAATAAAAGAATGTCTCTTGTGAGTGCATTTTCTAGGGTGTTACACAGTTTGCTAGACATACACCCAATTTGTTGGGGTGAATGCAAGGAAATCAAACGTGAAGGTCCAGTTTGCTAGACATGCACCCAGTTTGCTGGAGTGAAATGCAATACAAAGTTTGGTTTGCCAAACTTGAAAAATAAACGTGAAGGTCTAGTTTGCTGGACATGCGCCTAGTTTGCTAGGATGAATGCACAAAAATTAAACATAAAGGTCCAGTTTGCTAGACACGCACCCAATTTGCTGGGCTGAGATGCAATGCAAAGTTTGGTTTGCCAAACTTGAAAAATAAACGTGAAGGTCCAGTTTACTGGACATGCACTCAGTTTGTTCGGGTAAAATGCAATGAAATTAAACGTGAAGGTCCAATTTGCTGGATATGGATGAAAAAGAGAGATTTTTTTTATGCCGAAAAGTAGCCCTCAAATCAATGTGAAACGTCCAGTTTGCTAGACAAATACATGAAAAAGATTAAAAAATGTTGAAAGCAATCTGCAAATCAATTTGAAACTTTTTTTTTTAATTTGCCCCAGTATCAGCACTTGCATCAAGTATGAATCCCCTTTTTCTCCAGTGTTCATCATTATTAAAAATCAATCTTTTCAAAATTTAGCTCGATAGTCAAATCAACTTGAGATCATTCCGATCAAAATTTGGCATGGTATAAAGCATCAAAATCATTTTGAAATCAATCCTTCGAAAAAATTTGCCCAGTGTAAATCAGTCTTTTAAAAATTCTATCTAAGGCATAAAGCATCAAGATCACTTTAAAATCCAAATTTTCTTTAAAAAATTTTCCCGAGCATATGACACTAAAATCAATTTGAAATTATTCCTTTCAAATTTTGGCCCTATTTAAAGCATCAAAATCCATTCGAAATCAATCCATCTAAAGATTTGCCCCAATATAAAATGAATTCCATTTGAAGTCAATCCTTTAAAATTTGCCCCAGTGTAAATTTAAAGTTAGTCCTTTCCAAAGTGTGTTCAAGCATAAAAAAATCAAAATCAATTTTAAAATCAAATTTCCTTCAAAAAAATTTGCCTCAGTTTTTGTTTCTAACAAAGCCCCCGAATGATGATGATTCCATCTGCAAAAAGAAGCAAACAACTAGAATTGCAAAAGTGAGGCCACCACTTGGTGGTCACTTGACTCTACTAGCACATGAGGATTGTCATCCCAAATAACTAATACAACTCTGCTTCACTTTTCGAAAGTTCCCCGAACTCAAAGGATTCTGATTCACGATTAAGATTACACTCTCAAAATAGTCTTTCAAATCATGTACACTTCAACACTTTCCAATAAACTTAGGATTGCCCTTTCTTATTATTCAAAAGTCAATAAAATTAACCATCATCGTTTATTTTGTACAAGAACATTTACATGCACTAATTTGAAAAAACTTTTGCACAATGAACAACTAAAAACACACAAAGACTAAAAAAGTAAAATACAGTCAAATAAAACATTTTCAAAATTGACTTTGAAATGATGGCTTAAAAGATTCCTTTTGATCTTTAGACATCATTCCCATTTGAAATCCAAGATTGCCACAAAATGACCAATATAGACAAAACTCAAGCAACCATAGTCGCCAACTCCTAAATGAATCCAATGTCGGCATAATGACTTTTCACTTGTGAAACTTCAGCTATCACTTTGACCCTATTGAAGTGCTTTTTCGGATTATCAAGTTTCAGAAGAAGAAATGAAATGAACGACAACATCCAAACTTAGAGTCTTTCCGTTTTCATTAAAACAGACTAATGCTTGAAAAACATTTGGCATCAGTAAGACAATCTTCCCCCGATGATTCGGGATAGATTTGTTTACATCATATGCCTCTTTGTTAACTACGTGTGTTACGTGAATGTGTGTGAATTTGGATAGCTGATTGTGAGTGTGTGAATTTGTGTGTGACCGTGTATGAACTATGTGTGAATGTTGTGTGTAAATTGTGTGTGAGTGTGTGTGTGGTGTGTGCTTGTTTGAAGATGTGCTTGGAATGTGGTGTGTGTTCTTGGTGGTGGTGTGTGTTTGTTTGAGGATGTACTTGGAATGTGGTGTGTGTTCTTGGTGTGTAGTGTGTGAGATGTGTAGTGGAAAAATTAAAAATCTCCCGAGGCTTTTTTTTTTCCCTGTGTACTTCTATGCTTCTCTTTTTTTTCCTTCTTCTTGATTTTGTTTTTCTTCCTCTCCGCCAGTTTATTCCTACTCTTTTTTTTTTTTGATCCCCAAGTGGGGGTATTTATAATGCAACAAATTCTTATCCTCCAAGAAATGATTAAAAAGACTAAAATGCCCCCCAACCATAAAATTACAAATTTATCCTTAAAAAAAGATTTTTGACACACAAAACAAAAAACAACAACAAAAGTTAAAATTGAAATTAAAAAAAATCACGCTTTTTCTTAAAACAAACCCCACAAAGTGAAAAGAGAAAAAAAAGAAACGAAAAAAAAATGTAATAACAAATTTCATATAAACTAAAAATTCGGTTAAAAATATATTTTTTGTACAAAATGACCGTTTTACACCCGAACAGAGTTTTTACTGAAAAAATATTAATTAACTCAAAAAAATCAAAAAATTTTAGAAAATACTTTAAAAACCTGAAAAATAAATTTGGGACTTGAAAATGGGTGAAAATGGTATTTGCGAGGCGAAATGACCATTTTGGCCTTGCACTGACGAAATGTACCGAGAAAATATCAACTAAACCCTAAAAAAATACAAAAATTTAGAAACATATATGAATATATAAAATATGTATTTAAAACCCCAAAACTTAATGAAAAAATATTTGCATGTTGAAAATTACTTTTTTGCCTCTAAAATTGCTAACTTTATCATTTTTTGCCCAAAAATTAGGATTTGACTTCAAACAATAGAAAAAAATCCCCCAATATCAAAAAATGAGCAATGTGTCAAAATTTGGTGTCTACACCACCATTCTTTACAACTTCTCTGCAAGCCACTGCCCAATTGTCCAATACAGCCACACCACTACCGTCCCCCCCTCCATCATCACCTGCTGCCATCCCCGCTAGCCCAAAGTCAACCTCCTTCGCCACTATTCCCTCCAGAATTCATATCCCTATCATCACCAAAGCCCTTTCCTCATTCCCTCACCATCCACGCATCACCATCACCATCATCATTTTGCAGCAGCGTTGTTGCTGTCACCAAAACTAGTTCCCGAGCCACACAGTGAATTCACCACCACTACCACCATTCATAGCCCCAATCTACCCTACAAACCACCACCAATTGCCACCAATTCAATTCCCCTATCTCGATCTCATCCATGCCACCATCATCACCACTCAACCAATTAGCAACGCCTCCACCTAATTATCCATTTCCACCGCCCCAAAACCTGCAGAAAAACATCACAGACCAACACCACAATTCCCAATCTCACCCATGAATCCAAAATCACAAACAACCAGACAAATCTCAGCTTCCACCGAAAACCTACAGAAAACAAATAACAAGGCGTCACAGCCCCAATCCCAAATCTCACTACAATAAACCGCAGCCCAAACACCATTTGGCGAGCATTTCACCTGTAAAATATACACCACAACACAGTCAAACAACCCAAAAGCACAAAACCCCCACCGTTGCACCATCTGGAAAGAAAAACAGAAACACGGAAAGAAAGAGAGATCAGGTGGGACGGAGATAAAAAGAGTGAGAGAAGCTAAAAGAATGAGATGGCAAAGAGAAAGGGAAAAACAGAGAGAGAAAGAAGAAACGAAGAGATAGAAAGCATAGAGAGACGATGAGATGGGGGAAAAATGGAAAAGGAAGAGAAGAGAGAGATGGAGAGAGAGAACAAAAAGAGAATCAAATTCAAGAAAAAAAGAAAGAAGAAGAGAGAAACGAAGAGGAAGGAAAACAAGAAAGAAATCAAGAGAAAAGAAAGAGAAGAAGATCAAAGAGAAGGGAAGGCTGGAGAAGAAGAAAGAAAATAAAGGAAGAAAGAGAGAAACCAGTCAGGGAAGGGAAATTGGGTTAGAGAGAAAGAAATTCTAAAAAAAAAGAAAATGATTTGGGGGTGGATTTTTTTTATTAATTCTCTTTTTTCTTCTATTTGTTTTAGTTTAATTCAGATTTAATTAGTTTTCATATTTTTGTTAATTCTAGTTTGAACTAGTGCCTAATTTGGATAATAGAGATTCTGGTTAATTAATCTGATTTAATTTGTTTCCACATTTTGTTTTGTTTTATTTGTTTTGTTTTCTTATAGTAATGTGTTTGTGTTTAAGTCCTTGGTCACTTCTAGAATTATTTACATGCCTTAAAAGACCTTATATTTTGCAGTTAAGTCCCCATAATATTAGATTGATCCCTTTAGTTTTTGTTTCTTTCAATTACATGTTGAATTAATTGCAATTTGCCCCATATTTGCATGAATTTACTGTTTTGCCCCCCAGTTACTTTAATTTTTGCATTTCTACCTCCTTAGACTTATTTGAACTTTCGATTTTTACCCCTCAAGTTTTATAGAATTTTATTTTAGCCCCTTTAGTTGCTAGAGTTTATATTTTGACTCCAATTTGCCAATATCTACATATTCTAGCATTAATTGTTTATATAGAGTTACCTTGACATGTTTTCTGTGTTCTTAAGCACTTGTACCGAGTCTTCAAAGAGGTATCCCTATTTCTCGTTAATTTCTCTTTATGTGCTCCTATGTGATTCTTGTGCATTTTTTTCAATGATTTTTCTTATTTTATATACTTTTTGTGTATTTGTTTACTTTATGCTATTTAGTTTTGAATGTTATTATTTGGTAAAAATGTAATAGAATAGATCACAATTTCTTTTACTTTGGCCTATTTTGTATTTAGCTAGTCATTGTAATAGTTAGGTTACATTTCTCATATTTTTAGCAAAAATTTTGTATTTAGATGGAAACTATAATAAATAGGTCATTTTTACGTTTTCCCTCCCTTAATTGTAAGTTAAATCCCCCGATGTAATAGATAGGGTCTATGCGCTTTTATGTGTTTGCGTGCTTATATGTTTTACCAATTTCCTTAGGATTTTGTATCTAGATATTATGTTTACGTGTTATGTGCCCCTATGTGCTCCAATATGTCTTTGTATGTTTATTTGCTTTCGATTCATGCTTTATTGCTTTAATTTTGGTTTATCAATTTTTTTGTTCCGTCATCACTAGTCCAACGGTAGTTGTGGTGTTACTATTTCCCTGCTAGTCCAATGCTAGTGGGAATCCCTAGAAAGGCCTAGTCCAACGCTAGACCCTTAGGTCATTTAGTGATAGTTCTACACTCTATGTGCATTACATGTCATTTCACACACCACTTCTCATTTTTTGGTTTTTTTCATTTATGAATGATTTTTTCGTATATAACTTATTATTGTCAACTATTTTTTGCATAAACTCAGTGTATGACACTTAGGTTACATTTCACATAGAAGTTAGGTCATTTGTGTGATTCGACAAAAAATAGTCGCCTACTCAGTAGGAAGCGATGGTGTACATGCCCGTTCCCCCCTCCGTGAGTAAGGAACAATCAGTCACAAGTTTTAGTACCTTGTACCTGCTATGTTGCATTCCCACTTTTGTCGACTACTTATTATCTATATTGCTATTTTTCTTTTCTTTTTTTGCATTCCATTTTGCATCCATTCTCGTGACTCCCACGAGGCCTTATTTTGGGTTTCGTAATTAATGCGATAATTCCGATCAAGCCTCGATGCGACATTTTGACCCTCTCGACACTACACTAGATTTAGGATTTGCATTCATTTAGGCACATCCAAACGAGATAGAATTTAGGGTTATTTTAGAAAAATTTGATTAAACCTCACAACTAGCCTCGGCTAGGTAGAAAGGGTGCCTTAGGCAAGAGCCTTTGGCTTCCCTTTCTTCAAATGTGACTCCGGATCTTTTTTCTTGTTTTTTCATAGACCGGAGTCGAAAAAGGGCTTTCAAATATTTTTTTTTCAAAAATTTAATTTTTAATTTGGTTAAATGATTTTTCGAGTGACTTGGTACACCCTAACTCAATACCAAGTGGCGACTCCATTTTTTAAATAAAACCCTTTTTCAAAATTAGTTGGCCAAAACTGTTACACTTTTTAGTCCTGGCCTTATTTTATTTTTATTTTATTTTTGTCTTTTTTTCTTTTTTTCTTTGTTTCCTACATAAATAACACTTTTTTTAATAAAAACCTAATTTTTTCCTCACACACATAGAGTTTTTCCAAAGAACTTTCTTTTCAAAAAAAGTCACCGCACCGGACTGCCTTTTAGGGGCACGACAATCACGACCCCATAGTGCTATTGATTTTAGACACGACAGATTTTTGGCGACTCCACTGGTGATCACTAGTGAGTCCGCGCACTTGGATTAGTCACTTTTTCCTACTTTAACCTTTCTATTCCATCGCATTTGGATGTTAGGATTGCATTTTTGTTTTTTAGGGTTTGTTTTTGCATTTCACACTCCTCGTCTCTCGTCTATCTATGTGATGTATGATTTAATTATCTTTTCTATATTCGACCACGCTTGCATTTGAGGAGAGGGTCAGTCACCCTTAGAGCCCCATGTGTGTTAGCATTATCATTCCCTCCTCTCATAAGGAGCACTCCATACATGCATTCGATATATTTTACTCTTTTTTTTATTTTTGGTGGTTGTCACCGACCCATCCCGACTAGGAATAGGATCGATCTACTTAGGCATGTGAGCATGGAACGATGTGCGCATAACCATGTTTAGTAGATTACCCGAACTCTCAGTTTAAGTCCATAAGTCTAGAGATTTGGGGACTTTAAGATACACTTGAACATGTGGTCGGGGCATGATGATGTGCATATAGTAGTGTTCGGAGGATTACTCGAGCCACCGACCAAGGGCTTTGGGATTGATGACCCTTACCCTTAGGTCTGAAGGCTTGGGAATCGATAGCCTAATTGAGTCTAGATGCATTAGTGTGTCCAACCTCATGCATCTGTGTAGAATACTCTAGGGTAGAGTCAGCCATACCCTTTCACGTACACTAGGCATGAGAGGAGGGAATCGACCCCCTTTATTTTCCTTATTATGCTATTTGCCACTATTTACATGTACCATTTGTAATGTCAATGTGTTATGTGTTGAATAAACTAATACAGTTTCGTTCATTGTTTGAATGCATTCACAGCCTTCGAATAAAGAGCCCTAGCATGGTGCTCTCGTAGGAAGCCAACCCTCTATCAGCACGTTTAAATTTTCATCTCACAACTAATTTCTTTTCGGCGGATCTAGTGCATCTTCGTCTAAAAGGGGGGCCTCACCCTAGAGGATTGCATTTCATGTTAGGCCTACACTTGGTGTAACACCCTAGAAAATGCACTTAGAAGAGACATTCTTTTATTTAGGGTTAAGTGTTAATCCTTGATTTATTAGTTGGAATATTTCTTGAGTTAATTAGGTTAATTAACTAAGATTTTCATTATTAAGTAAGGACACCTAAGTACCAAATTTAGAATAATTTTATTTGACCATTTAATTTATATTAGTGTTTAAATTTTGATTAGCTTATTCTACTATTTTCTAGTCTTTTGACTACTTGAATTTTAGCTCAATTTTACTCAAAAATTTCACTTATTTTCTTGCTTTATTTTCTTTTCCTTGGCTGAAATTTCTTCTCTCTTTTTCTTTTTCTCTTGGCCGAAAATTCTTCTTTCTTTTCTTTTCTTTTTGGCCGAAATTCTTTCTTCTTTTTCTCTCCTTATGGCCGGATCTTTCTCTCTCTATTTTCCTCTCTTTTTGCTTTAATAATTTGTGCCATAATATTGCTAGTATTAGGTGATAAGAGATTAAAAAGTTCTACCAATCAAATTGATCCAAGTTAACCACTAATGCATTAAAAGACTAAATCTCAAACTTTATTCTTGTTATGTTTTTATTGGTTAATCTTTTTCCCACCTTTTCTTTATTTCTTTTCCATTTTTCCTAGCCTATTTCTTTCTCTTTTTCTTTCTTCTTGGCCGGCCATCTCTCTTTCTCTTTTCCTCTCATTTTGCTCTCAACTTCTTGAAGCTTTCTCTCTAAATTTTGGGTAATTCCACCATAGAAAGTGAGCTTTTCTTCTTCCTACACAAGGTTCTAAGCTTATCTAAGGTATTTACTATGAATTTTTCCTACTAATTTCAAGTTTTAATTAGTCTTTTATGCAAGCTTAAACCTAGATTCTTGTTGCTACTACTTGGAGAACTTAGTTTGAATTGGAGATTTACTTGCTAGATAAAGTGTTCTTGTGGTTAGATAGACTAGTAAATAGGCATTTAAACCTTGAAATTTCATGTGTTATATGTTGTTTGGTTGAAGATTCTTGGAGTAGAATTCTTGAATTTAGTGGAATCTTGATTGAAATTGAGCTTGAATTGAACATAAAAGTTGTAGAACTTGATGAATATGGGTTGGATGGTTGATTTTCTTGCAGGAAAAAAATTTGGGTTAGTCCGATTTTAAGGGGAAATGCTGCCGAAATTTTGGTAGAATTAAAAGAAGAAAAGTGACAAGTGAGATTTTAAACCTAGAATATGCTCAATTGAAGGAAATTGAAGTGTAGGAATTTTTAGAAAATGATCTAGTGATAGATTAAATTTTCTTAGAATGAGTAAACCCTAAACCCTAGAAACCCTAAAACCAAAACCCTAGAAATAAGTGGGGTATTTTTCTTGAATTTTTCTTACTAAATTAACTAGGGTTTTAATCGGGTTTTCATTATATTATTTCTTTTAAATTTCAGGGTCCGAAAACGCATCGCGACCATTTTACGAGATATTTTCTTAGGCATTCCAGGTGAGTGTCTCTATGTGTGCATGATGCATGAAATGTTATGTTCCACTTGTAAATATTATGTTACACTTGCAAATATTATGTGATAAAATGTGCTACTTGAGGAAAGATGTGTACTTTATCGCATCTATTCCGTAATGTGTTATATGCTTTCACTATTCAACGTGTTACTTGTGCGTGAGACTTCCGTGACTAACTTTACCGTTACTTCACGGATAGTCAACCCGGACAGGCTTGGGAGGTTATAAGGTGCTGGGTGTTTTAGGGCGTGACGTTCTTTCCCTTTTGAGTTGTGAATCCTCAAAGAGGCCAACTCCGGATTGAACTTTCTTGCGTGTTGGCCCTCCAAGGTTGAGATTACTCCCTGGATGTGGTAGCCTTGTACGGAGGTTATAAGGTGAACGGTGGTTAGGGCTTGCGTGATAAAACTGGCATGTCCTTTGATAAAGACCTGAGCTATTATCTCGGTCCTAACGTCATGGTTACATGATCAGTACTTGCTTTTCCTGCGGTTGAGCTTGCTCCCGTAGTTGAGCCTTGTATCCGCCCTTGACTACTTGATAATTAAATTGTTCATATCTTGTTTATTTAAGTTGTCGATTATTTTATTCAATAAAATAATGAGATCTTGATATGGTTGCATGACTTGGGCATTCACTGGGCTATTATAGCTCATTCCTTTTATTTGTTTTCCTTTACCCAGGTTTCCTGAAAAATTAAAGCTGGATCGACTGATTTTGATTATACTAGATGTCTTAGTTATTGTAATAGCCAAACTGTTTTAGGCTATCCTTGTGAAAATCATGTATATTATGACATGTAAACTTTTGATGTTACTTGTACCTTTAAGTTAAATAATATGAGTGTATTTTATTTTATTCCATTTTATTTTATTTTATTTTGAGTTAAGTACGCTTGGATGGTTGCGTGAGTGCGTGATTCGAGTCCTGGCGAGAGCTAGGCAGGCAGTCCGCTAAGCCCTTTGGTGCGCCTCTGGGTAAGGTGGGGCTGTCACACTTGGCACAATAAGGGCTCCCCCTAAGACATGCATCCGTCTTTTTTTTTACTTATAATAATTTTAATTTTTTTTATATTTACAGGCCCTCCAGTGGAGGCAACAAACTAGGAGAGACACCCAATACATATTATGTTTCGCATTCAAGATCATAGTTCTATTCCAATGAAGTGCCACACATTTATCTACCAAGCCATGAAGATACAAATTTCAAGGAATCATTTTTAGAATTGATAGTGCCGAGGGATTAGATAAATGAGTTTGACTAGGATGACTAGTGTGATAAATGAAATTGTATCGCCTAACCAGACAATGGTCCATTTTAGATTTATAAGAATAGGAATAATTTTGATGCTATTAACGGCTTCCTTTTTGTAAATTTAAGATTGCCTCGTGTTCAAAATTCGTTTTCAAGTGGAGCACTAAATAAGCTATTTTTCTCAAAATTGTTTGTGGCATTTGACTTTCCCTTCATGATTGGCACTTAGCTTTTGAAAAGGACTTTCTTCAAATCTTTTTATTATATTGAGCAAAATAATTCTTTCATGAGGCCTCAAAATAAGTCACATTTTTCTCAAAGCCTAATGCTAGGTTTGTGTAATTATAAGGTTTTCTCTTTTGATTAGTTAATGCAAATTCCAATTGAAAAAAAAATTCCTGGTGAAAATAAATGCTCATGGTCTTCTGATGTCACCTTACTTGAAGCTGATGATTGCCACTCTGGTATCTTTCTAATTCTGAAATAACGCACATTTTCAACGAGAACTAGAGTGATGCTGAAGAGGAATGTGGATGTCGTGTTTATGATTCTGAGTAACACAGAGGAAAACTCGAGTCTAACTGAGAAGAACTAGAAGTTATTGACCTTGGCACTAAGATAGAGAGTGGCAGGTTTGTTGTTTAGATTCAAACTTGTGGGCATTCGAGATATTAAGAAGAGGGCCACAATGAATTGTCAAAGCAGGCTTGGATGTTTGTTTGGAAGATTCAAGTACAACAAAAGGAACAAACATGCAGAGGATACGACTTCAACCATTTCACAAGGGACTTTATTGTTTCATATCCTAACTTTTTCTCACTTACATTTGAAGTGCATTGTATAGGTTAATTATCAGGAAAATAGAGTAATGCCATAGGCTTGTGAGTTGTACTTAGCAACCGTGATTTTTGTCTAATTCCCCTGCTTGTTGAAATTACTTTATGTACTTCGACAAATACTTTTTTCAAGTACTAAGAAATAATTATTATGTGGTTTGGAGTTTTATTTTTATAGAAAAAATATTTTGTAAAGTGGTGGGAATTATGTCTAAATTTTCCATGTTTGATGAAAATTTCTTTTCTTTACTTAATTTCACATGTCAAATTTTGATTATGGTCAGTTAGTGCAATCATGTACTATGTGGGGTCGTTGACTATCGCATCCCAAAAAGACTAGCACGGTGGGGTCGTTGACTGTCGTGTCTCAAAAAGACGATCCAATCCGGTGACCCTTTTCGAAAATAAAGATTTCTGAAAAAACCATGTGTAAAACCCTAGAAGTTTAAAACTACTTAATTTCTATGTTATGAATGTTAATTGAAAATTTTTCCTTATTAGTTGTTATTGTATAATTTTCTTTTACAATTTGATTTCTTGAATTATTATTATTACAAGTTTAATAATAATCATAGGAAAATTACACTAATTAAATGTTACCAACCAAGCTTAGATATTTAGAAAAGTAAGGCCACCTATTACTTAGATATTTGGAAGATTATGCCACCTAGCACCAAGAATAGCTACCTATTATTGGCTTTCACTTTTACCAATTCTTTTCAAATTTTTTTGGCACAAATTTCCTGGCATTTTGCTTCTCTTGGTCGTCCACCATATGACACTCTTCAATTTCAACCATTTTAAACACTTAAAAGACTAGCTTAATCTTTCCCAAAAGCTTAACCTAACTAGAAAAGAAATCCCCTCAAATTTCATCAAATTCTCTCCAAGGTTCAAGCTCAAGTTCTTGCTCAAAGTTGGAGGTTCTTAAGGGACTAATCATTCACTCTTCTTCAATTAAAACCCTACCTATTTTGACGTAAATTCATCAAGAAACTTCAAGTTCTTTCAAGTTTTAATGGAAGACTTCTTATGTTTTCTTATGATTTCATTAAGTTCTTAGTATTTATGGTTATATTTTGTTCTCTTATTATATATATGACTATTTATGCTCATGATTATGAGGTTTCCCTGGTTTTGATCCTTTCCTTGATAGCAGGTTAACTAAGTTATTACCTACTTGATTAGTATGGACTTATATAGGAGATCGATGCTTTATTTGAGTGGAAAATCTTGGAATTTATAGCAGAATTTTTTACTAGAGTTAGAAGGCATGTTGGTTAGTCTTGTTCGAGGAAAAATTTCTGGAAAATTTTCAGTATTTAAGCCCTGTTTAGTGGGCTGAAGCTGCTGGAATTTCGGCTTGCAAACCGGCACTTCCTTGTTCCAAAACCTTGAACAAATTTCAGCTTTACTAGTTTACAAAAATTCAGCTTTGATAACCTAATATTTCCAGCTATATTAACCTTGTTTTGGCCAAGTTTTGATGACACAAACTGCTGGAAATTTCAGATTGTCAATTGGTTGAAGTGACACCAAATATTGAGCGCCATAAGCTTAACTTACTAAACCGGTTTTAGGAAAATGTTATGCAATGAATTTGGAACCTTGTTAATCAATTTTAGTAAGAAACTCTTATAAATTCTGAAGATTTAAACTGGTTAGAAACTTGACTTTTGAATGTGTAAGTGAAATTTGACTAGTTTCACTTTATATTTGACTTAGTATGTTTTCACCAAATAACCCTAATTTGTTATTTAACTAGTCTTAATTTCATTAAATATCATTAGTTTGAAATTAATTAGTTTAAAATCATTAATTTACTTAAGCATAGGGTATTTTGGAGTTTTCTCATTTTAACCTATATTAATTTTGCTAAGTTATTAAATTATACTTGACTATTACCAATAAATCTTTCTTGGACTTTAAAAGCTAGTTACCTATAAATTAATTATTTTGGACAAGATTTCTTCTTACACCAACACCTTGAACCCTAATCAATATTTATTTAAATTACTTCTTTAGTCCATAGTATTTAGCAATATTTTCTTTTGGTCCAAAATTTATAGCGAATTATTAAAGTTTTGCAAATAATATAGTAAATAAAGTGGAAACTAATAACAAATTTCTATAATTAATTATTTCTTTTGAATTTAACCTTAACATTGACACTCAATGAATTATTTTCCCTTAGAACCAAATTACTTACAAAAAGGAATTTCTTAATTTCTTTATTGGTTGATTTAGGGTTTTGCCCGGACTTCTTTATTACAACTTCTTGAATTTTCCTTATAACCAATTTTCATTTATTTTAAAACCCTAGTTAAACTTGGGTATATTTTATAAATTCTTTTGAAAGGAAATCCAGTAGTTAATTCGGCTACTTATGAATTTCAAGATCCGAGTCTGAACCTCACGTTTTACGAGGCATTTTCTTGAGATTTACAAGTGAGTGTTTCCTTGTGTGTGCTTGATGCATGTTTAAGTGCTAATTCCATTTTGTGCCTGATACTTGTTAACTACTACAACGTGCTATATGAGGGTAAGATGTGTACTTTATCACATCTATCCTGAAATTTGTTACATGCACAACTTCTATCAAATATGAATATACTTGTTTGTGAACTTTCAATTGAACTGAGGTAAGGTCTAGCCTCCCTCGTGTCTATTTATGCTATTATTAATAATATTTGGGAGTGGCGCCCCCCCTGTGTACAGGGTTAGCCAAAAAAATAAATAAATAAATAAATAAAAAACTGAGCCTTCAGGCTAGACTTCCGTGGTCATACTTCACCAGTTACACCATGGTTAGTCATACTGGTATTGAGGAGGATATAAGGTGTTGGGCATTAGGGATTGTGTTCTTTCCTTCGAGTTGAGATTTCTCAAAGAGTCCAACTCTGAACTGAACAAACTGTTTTACTCTCCAGGGTTGAGATGTTACCTTAGAGTGGAGATATTTAGGAGGTAAAGGTGCATGGGTGGTTTCGAGTACTGTTATCTAATATTTACCTAATCATTGGCAAGGACCTGGCTTTTCTCTATTGGTCCGAACACTATTGCCACATGATTATGTACTTGATACTCCTGCGGTTGAGCTTGCTCCCGTGGTTGAGATGTATCCTTCCTTATTTGATCAATTGTTTACTTAACTTGTTCTTATACTGTTTTATGGCACATGTTATTTATTTATTTATTTTTCTAATTGTCTGCCTGTGTGATTGCATGTGTGGGAACCTCACTGGGCTATTATAGCTCACCCCTTTTATTTGTTCTCCTTAAACAGGCTCCTATTATTAAGGCTGGTGGTGAGGATTCAAGAGTATTTCTTGGTCGGATTTTGTTAGTAAAAGGATGTTTGAGATTTTACTGTATTAGTTAGGTGTTTATGATGTAAACTACTTAACTGGTACCTTTACTCTTAAGTTTGAATCATATGAATGTATTTACAGAGTTTTCTATAGAATATCGATTGTTTCATGGAATTTAGTGCGTGCTTGACCTGAGTCCTGGCGAGAGCTAGGCAGGCAGTCTGCTGAGCCCTTTGGTACGCCTTAGGGTAAGGTGGGGCTGTCAAACCATGCGTGCGTGATAAAGTTGAGTTTTAGTAAAAAAGTGTATTTTTAAACAAAATGATATTTTGGAAAACAAAAGAAGGCCGGGACTAAAAAACACGACAGTTTGGCCAATTAATTTTGAAAAAGGGTTTTATTTTAAAAAATAGAGTCGCCACTTGGTATTGAGTTAAGGTGTACCAAGTCACCCGAAGATCGTTTAACAAAACAAAAGTAACAATTTTAGAAAAAACGTTTAAAACCCTTTTTCGACTCTGGTCTACGAAAAAACGAGAGAAAAAAGGTCCGGGAGTCACATTCGAAGAAAGGGAAAGCGAAGGCTCGCGCCTAAGGTACCCTATCAACCTAGCCGAGGCTAGTTGCGAGGCTTAATCAAATTTTCTTAAATTAACCCTAGATTCTATCGCGTTCGGATGTGTCTATATGAATGCAGATCCTAAATCTAAGATGCAAGTATCGAGAGGGTCGAAATGTTCCGTCGAGGCTTGGTCGGGATTATCGCGTTAATTGCGAAACCTGAATCGAGACCTCGAGGGTGTCACGAGTGTCTATGCAAAGTGTGATGCCAAAAAAAAAGAAAATAATAATATATAGTAAGTGAAGTAAGAGAGCGGGTGTGCAACATGACAGGTACAGGGGACTAATAACTAGTGACTGAATGTTTCTACTCACAGAGGGGGTAACGGCATGTACGCCGTCGCTTCCCACGTGAGGAGGCGACTGTTTCTAGTGGGAGCACACAAGATGACTTAACTTCTAAGTGAAAATGCATCCTAAATGTTGTGCACTGAATTTTTGTCAAAAAATAGATGAATAATAGTAATAATAATAATAAAAATCATGCAAACCGAAAAGAAAACTAAAAATGTGTGAAGTGGGACGTAAAATGCACACGAGTGCACCTAGTACTAAAATGTCTTAAGGGTCTAGCGTTGGACTAGCCCTTTCTAGGGATTCCCACCAGCGTTGGACTAGCGGGAAAACAATATAACGTTGGACTAGTGTGGTGACAAAATAAAATTTGATAAAACATGAATCAAAACAATAAAACATAAATCGAAAGCAAATAAACATAAAAGACATATAAGATCACATAGGAGCATATAACAACATGATATCTAGATGCAAAAACCTAAGGAAAGCGGTAAAACAGATGAGCACGCAAGCACACAAAAGCACATAAGTCCTAACTATTACACCGGGGGGATTAGCTACAATTTTAGGGGTAAAAAGTAAGGACGACCTGTCTATTACACTTGCTATCTAAATACACAAATGTTGCTAAAAATATGAGAAATATTATCTAGCTATTACATTGACTAGCTAAATACAAAAAAAATAGTACATTTTTGCCAAATAATAAAATTCAAAAAAAATTAAATAACATAAAGTACATAAATACACAAAAAAACATGTAAAAATAAGAAATATAAAGAAGAAAAATGCATAAAAATCACATAAGGCACATTGAAGCATAAAAAGAGAAATTAATGAGGAATAGGGATACCACTTGAAGACCCAGTACCAATACTGATACAAATGAACAAACAAGTCAAGGTACCCCGATATAAACAAACAAAACCTAAATATATATATATAAGTATTGACAAATTGAGATAAAAAAAATTCTAGCAACTAAGGGGGCTAAAGATAAAATTCTATAAAGCTTAAGGGTAAAATTAAAATTCACACAAGTCTAAGTGGTAGAGATGCAACTAAAATGAAATGGGGGGCAAAATAGTAAACTCAAGCAAAAGTGGGACAAATTGTAATTAGGGGACTTAATTGAATGAATGTAAAAATCTAGGGGGGACCACTTCATAAAAGGTAAGGACTCAATTGCACAAGTTTGAAATCTTTAAGGGCATATTAATAATACTGATAAGTGTCTAGTTTGCATATTTCTTAGTGTGTCTAGATTAGTATTTTATGCTAATTTTTAGGGTTTAAATAATGAACAATAGTCACTTTCATGTCTATTTCTTCCAATCTTAATTTGTAGCTAAAATGTGCAAATGTGTGGTTTAATATGCAATTCTTTGTATTTTGTAGGTTTTAGCTATAACGATCATCACTTTGGATCAAATGAAGCATATTGGGATGATATTAAATGTGATTTGAAGTTGATGAGAAGTGGCAAGAGAAGAGGACCAATGATGTGGCATGATGAAGCAATGATAGAAGAAGAATTGGTGATGAAAGGATTTCACTGCACCGACATGTTTTGGTAGTTTGGTCAGAACTGGAGCTAGAGAGAGTGAATTGAGATGATTCTTGAAGCCATTTAAAGCTAAGAGAATTATCTACAATTCTTATGAAGACCTCAAAGTCTGATTCTCACGTTTACAATGTCAAATTGCCACATTACTGAAGCATTCTTGTGCAGCGATGCTCTTCCGACCATGTCTTGATGTTTTGGCCATATCTTTGTGTACACAACTCCAAATGACCTGATTTTTGTGCTCTTGGAAAGCTAACTCAAAGGGCTATAACTTTTATGTTCAGAGAAAAAGCTAGTTTGGCCAACTTTCTGACCGAACCCGCGGCTGAATCCGCGCCGCGGGTACGCACCGCGGGTACGGTCAGAAAGTTATTAATTGAAGTCGCGGCTGTATCCGCGCCGCGTGTTCCAGGCGCGGGTTCGGGGCGCAGACGTACGATTTTGAGGCACTTTGGGGCTATCTTTCAAGGGGGCAATTCATACTCTTGGTGGATGGTGAGAATACATCTTAGGAGGGTTTTAGAGTGCTAAAAACACAAGAGAGAAGCGTAGCATAGCATAGAGAGAGCATAGCATAGAATAGCAAGGGTCTCTCTTAGAGAGATTTTCTCTCTTTGAGAGAGCCACCCCTTTAGATTAGTAAATCTCTCTATAGAATAGTGCTATTTGGAGGATTCTCTTGTACACATCAAGATTGGAGGAAGAATAGAAGATTTGAACTTGTTCATCAATCAATAAGTTTTCTTTATTCTATTTTTGTCTCTTTCTTGATTTATATGGATTTGTCTATTAAAGTTTTGATCTTTTATGTGAAATCCACCATGGGCACGTGCTAAATTGTTAATCTAGGGTTAGAGGAAACTAATCGCTTCATGCATATGACTTGATTATGATTATTCATGTTATCTTGTGCTTGTTTGTTCTCTATTTTGGTTTGCATGGATTTGTAGTTGCTTGATCACCAACTATGAATTGATAGTTGTTATTATGCAACGAGAGTTGGTAATGATAATGGAAAAGGAATAGCTGAAGTCTAGGTTGCATGTCACACGAGAGTAGTGGTGCTCCTAGGTGGGTCAATTAGGCAATTCATGTGATTAATGAACCAATACTAGTATCTTTACCACGAGAGTAGGAAAGAACTAGTAGGGAGGTAATCGTTAACTTGTCACGAGAGTGAAGGTTAAGTATAATTGGAATTGGATCCTAAACAATACAAGAATCCATGGCATGAATTAATCCATTCAATCTTATGCTTGGTCATTAGTGGAATCTATTCCCTAGTGTCTTAAGATTACGAGTTTCCTCTAGATATTGTTATTCTATGGAGTTGTTAGTTTAGTTGTTTATTTTAACTTAGGTTCTTCACATTGTTAATTGGTTGTTTAGATAATAAAGTGAGCAATAAAACCTTAGTACTTCAATAACCTTTTCCCTGTGGGATCGACCCTGTTGCCCTATACTCAATACGATCTGTGCACTTGCAGTATATAGGGTAATTAGGATTTTATAACTTGATTATTTGTGTGTGATATAATTGGATTATTTGCTATATTTTTAGACCTAATTACACGCCTACCAAATACAAAAAAAAACTGCAATGAGAAGATTTACTTTATTGTATATCTAAAAAATCAAAAAATGAAAAATGCTAAATCAAACTAAAAGAAATCCCAAATCAGTCAATTACGTAACCTAATTAATTAACCAACATAGTGAACAGATTAAAGAAAATAGATTAAATTAAACTAATCAAATAAATCAAAATGACTCGAATTAAAACTAAAGCAATTTAGGAAAAGTAAAATACTAAAATCCATCCCCCAATTAATTTTCTTCTCTACAGAAATTCCATTTTTCTCTCTCAATTTATTTATTAGATTCTCTTTTTGATTCTTTTCTCCTTCTGCTCTCTTCTTCTTCGTTCTCTCACTTGCCGTCTCTTTCTCTCTAATTGGTTCTTCCCCTCTTTCCTTCCTCTTCTCTCTCGTAGGTTCCCTCTTTCTTTCTCTCTTCTCTTTCATTTCTCTGATTTTCTCTCATTCTCCTCCGCTCCTTCTTCTCTTCTCGTTCTTCTCTTTTTTCCTCTCATTTTTACTCTTGTCTTTTTTCTAATCTCTTGCCATCTTTGCCTTTTGTTTTTTTTCTACTCTTTCTCCTCTCTTTCTCTCGGTCCCTCTCTCTTTCTCTACTCTTTTTCTCCATCTCTGATTATTTCTCCCCTTTCTGATTTTCTTTCCCCTTTCTGTTATTGTTCCTTTTCTCTCTCTATCATTCACTATGCTATCCCTTTCACTCCAATCATGCCCACAAAAATGACGGGAACAAGTTGGCCAAGTCAATTTCTACATTGAATTGAAGGGAATGGAGATGCGGTAGTGGAGATGGTGGGCGGAGATGGGTGGTTTGAGATGGTAAACTACTGATTGTTGTGTTAATCTGTAACTTTGGGAATTGATGGCTAACTGGTGGAACTGGAAGGGACAGGGGAGGTTGTGAGATTGGCATATGGTGTATGTGTGTGAATTTGATAGCACGAGGGGGACGGACACCAATGCCTTGGTTGGTGTCGACTAATTTTGATTGTAGTTTGCAGGTGTGGTGTTTGTGGCTTTAGATTTTGATTTGTGGATTGATGGAGTTTTGAGCTAGCGATGTTTTTGGCTAATGGTTGAGCAGCCGTCTGGTTTGCTATTTTAGTGGTTCTTGGGAGGTTGATGGCTTAACGGTGAAGAATGGTGAAGCAATGGTGATGATGTTTCTGGTGGTGTGACGTTTGAAACTGAAAATAAGTGGTAATGGAGGCAGAGGAAGGACATTGGGGCTATTTGTGGGTTTGCTGCTTTTGAGGGATGAGGATTGGTTGCCTTGGAGAGGCTTTGCGTAGTTTCTATTGTTTTGTGCAGGTTTATGTTGTTTGAGGCCGGGCATAGTGGTTTGTGATAGGGGTTGCTGGCTTGGTTGGGTTGAATTGTGATTTCGTAATTGCAAGTGACAGAGGAATTCCGATTGGGACTAAGAAAGGAGTAGTCAATGGCTTTGGGTGTTCAAGGGTGACAATTGCTAGTGAATTGGGGAGGTTGTCCTGGCGGGTTTTGGGTGGAGGAAGAAGAACGTGGAGGTTGATTTGTGACAGGGCAGTGGTGGCGTAGGTGGCTAAGGTCTGGTTTGGGTTTGTTGGGGACGTTCCTGGTGGCCAATTGGTGGTGAGGTAGCAAAGAATGGACTGATAATAGCCTTGGTGATTGCAAAGAATAAGGGGAAACGGAGCCCAGAAATAATCACCAAACAAAAAGAACAATCCAGTAAACTAAAACAAAATTTCAAACAACTAGACAAAAAATCATATTTAGATGAAGAAAATGGAATAAAAGTGAATCAACTAAATGAATAATTAAGTAAGAACTCACTTTTTAATCCTACAAGATGGACTGGAGATAACTGGTGGCTTTGAAGCTTGCTAGGTGAACAGTAACGGGAAAAAAACGGAGTGTGTTTTTTATGGTGTAAAAGTGTGTGTGTTTGATCTTTTATATCTTAAATAAGGATGTGTTTTAGGATTTCTAAAATTTTTTCCTTTTTTTTCTGATTTAAAGGGGGATATTTATAGGGTTAATTGTCTTGGTCACCAAGAATACTACAAAATAACGAAAACGCCACCAGTAATAAAAATTTCAATTTTATTAAAAAAATATTTTAAATAAAAAAATCAAGAATTAATACAAAGAAATGACAGTAAATTCTAAAAATTCCCAAAAAAATTGAAAGTAGATTTCAAATTAAAGGTCAGAGCTTAAAATTGATCAAAAACGCGCTCGGGGTGTGAAATGACGATTTTGCCCTTGTACAATTGAAATTCATAAAAAAATAGCTATTGATCTCGAAAAATTACCAAAAATTAAAAATAAACTTAAAACCCTAAGAAATGCATTTATGACTCAAAAATTGGTGAAAAATAAATTAAAAATGTAAAATAACTATTCTGCCCCTTACATACAGTATTTACAGAAAAATAGCAATCGTCTCCAAAAAAATCAAGAAAATTTAGAAATTTGCTTAAAGAATTAGAAAAATAAATTTGGGACCTGAAATGAGCTGAGATGGTGTTCGCGAGGCAAAATCACCATTTTACCCCTGTGCTATAAAAATATAAAAAGAATACCAATTAAATTTGTAAAAATCATAAAAAATTAACAAATTTGTATGAAAGTAAAAATATGAACTTAAAACCCCCAAAACTAGTGGAATAATATTTACAGAGAAAAATTACTATTTTACCCCCAAAATTATTGAAAAATTAGAATTTGACCCAAAAAAATATAAACATGCCCCCCAATATTTGAAAATAAATGGTGTGTCAAAAATTGGTATCTATAGTTTGCCCCTCTTTGTCGAGAATCTCGTAGAGACCAAAACATCCAAACAAATTTTGACTCACTTAAATGTAAAAACAGAGACCAATGTAAACAAAACATCCAAACATGCATTGTGGCGATATGTAAACAAATGAACAAATGAATATACAAAACATGCAACTGAGCTCTCTTGGAGTTGCCTACGTATCTTGGTGAAAGGAATCATGTCAAACGTAGTTCAGATGCAAGTGAAATATAGATGCAAAACACAACTGCAAATAGTGAGTCAAAAATTCAAAATTTTCAAAACTTGTGATCGAAATAGAGAAGGAACTGTGAGATTCGAACTACTAAACAAGGATAACATAAAGCGGTACAGACTGCTAGATAAAATAAAGTGCTTAAACTAATAGACCAAAAATGAATTCAGACTACAAAACAAGATAAATACTAATAAGCTAAATGCAATGTCTAGGCCGCCAAACTTGAAAACGTAAATAAACAGATGCCGACCATGCTGCTGGATGGGTGCATGATCCTGGGCTACAAGATTGATGAATGCAAAGTTTGGACTGTCAAACTTGAAAATGTAACTAAATGATCCTGGGCTGCCAGACTTAAAACATAAATAAACAAATGCCGACCAGGTTGCTAGACGGATGCATGACCATGGTTGCCAAGGTTCATGAATGCAAAGTTGGGCTGCTAACTTGAAAATGCAAATAAATGATCATGGGATGCCAGGAATCATAGAATGCAATGTAGATTCTAAGATGGAGGGAGAACAAGTGTCGAGCATAAGATGCAATTCAACTAAAAAATCAAAATTTTCTCTTTCCTTTCTTTTCCCCCCTTTTTTCTTCCTTTTTTTTCTATTCTTTTCTCTCTTTTTTTTGTTTTTTTGGAAAAACATAAAAAGGACTAATACAATGACTAATGCATGATGACATAAGAAGAAAAAGGATGCTTAAGTAAGATGACTGAACATGCAATCGGAACGACATGGTATCTAATATTGCAAACATAATTAATGAAAATTGAAAATGTCAAATTGGTACCCAATGCTACAGATTGAGCCTACCAAGAGCTAAGAATGAAAACAGTACCCAATGTTGACGATTGAGCCTACTGCAAACTAAAATCAAAATCGGCACCCAATGCAAGGATTGAGCCTACTGAGAATTGAAAATAAAGATGGTACCCAATGCTAACGATTAAGCCTATTGCAAACTGAAATGAAAATCAGTACCCAATGCAAGGATTGAGTCTACCGAGAACTGAAAATAAAGATGGTACCCAATGCTAACGATTGAGCCTACCACAAACTGAAACGAAAATCGACACCCAATGCAAGGATTGAGCCTGCTGAGAATTAAAAATAAAGACGGTACCCAATGCTGACGATTGAGCCTACCGCAAACTGAAACAAAAATCGGTACCTGATGCAAGGATTGAGCTATCGAAAATTGAAAATAAAGACGGTACCCAATGTTGACGATTGAGCCTACCGCAAACTAAAATGAAAATCGGTACCCAATGCAAGGATTGAGCCTACCGAGAATTGAAAATAAAGACGGTACCCAATGCTGACGATTGAGCCTACCGCAAACGGAAATGAAAATCGGTACCTAATGCAAGGATTGAGCCTACCAAGAACTGAAAATAAAGACAGTAACCAATGTTGACGATTGAGCCTACCGCAAACTGAAACGAAAATCTGCACCTAATGCAAGGATTGAGCCTACCGAGAATTGAAAATAAAGATGGTACCCAATGCTGACGATTGAGCCAACCGCAAACTAAAATGAAAATTGGTACCCAACACAAGGATTGAGCTACCGAGAATTAAAAATAAAGACGGGTGAAATGAAAAGATAATATGCAAACTTTTAGGCACACTAAAGCAACATGTAGTATGCTAGACAACTATCAGGTGAATGAAAATTTGAAGAAATTACTTGCAAATGGGTACAGATTGAGAAATGAATGCATGATATATAAAAATGAATTGCAGAGTTTAAGTGGCCAGATTAAAATAAACAAAAATTAAAACCCAACGAACGAGTTGGAGCCTAACGGACGAGTTGGGACTTAACAGAAAAGTAAACCCAATGGACGAACTAGGGCCCAACAGACGAGTTGGGACTTAAACAAAAATTAAAAATGTGTGTGAAATGTTGGACAAAATCAAAGCAACATGCAATATGCTGAACAAACACTAAACAAGTGTCGATTTGAAGATGTACGACATGATGATATAACCTAGGCTGCTAGGCAAAATGCATGAATGCATGATCCTAAAGTGATGAATGAAATGCGGGGATGTAGACCGCCCAACTAGAATGAACAAAACGAGATCCAAACTGCTGGAAAAATGCATAAAGAAATTTGAGTCATAGAAAAAGTAGAAACAACTGTTGAACATTGTATCCAAATCATCCCCAAAAATCAAAAATTTCAAAAATTTGCCCCAGTTTATGGCATCAAACCCATTTTGTGACAACCCCACCTTATCCTAAGGCGTACCAAAGGGCTTATGGGACTGCCTGCCAAGCTCTCGCCCGGACTCGGGTCAAGCACGCACTAGATTCCATAAAACAATCGATATTTTATAGAAACTCGAAAATATATTCATATGATTCAAACCTAAGAGTAAGGTATTAGTTAAATAGTTTACATCATAAACACCTAACTACTACAGTAAAATCTCAAACATCTTTTTGCTGACAAAATCCTACCAAGAACTACTCTTGAAACCTCACCACCAGCCTTAATAATAGGAGCCTGTTAAGGAGAACAAATAAAAAGGGTGAGCTATAATAGTCCAGTGAGGTTCCCACACATGCAAACACACAGGCAGACAATTAGAAAATAAATAAACAAATAACATGTGCCATAAAACACTATAAGAACCAGTTAAGTAAACAATTGATCAAACAAGGAAGGATACATCTTAACCATGGGAGTAAGCTCAATCGTGCGAGTATCAAGTACATAATCATGTGGTAATAGTGTTAAGACCAATAGAGAAAACCAGGTCCTTGCCAATGATCAGGTAAATATCAGATACGATACCCGTAACCACCCATGCACTTTTACCTCCTCAATACCTCCACACTAGGATGAGATCTCAACCCTGGAGGGTAAAACAGTTTGTTCAGTTCAGAGTTGGCCTCTTTGATGATTCTCAACTCAAAGGAAAGAACACAATCCCTAACGCCCAACACCTTATATCCTCCTCAATACCAGTATGACTAACCGTGGTGTAACTGGTGAAGTATGACCACGGAAGTCTAGCCCGAAGGCTCAGTTCAGTTGGAAGTTCACAAACAAGTATTTTCACATTTAGATAGAAGTTATGCATGTAACAAATTGTGGGATAGATGTGATAAAGTACACATCTTACCCTCATATAGCACATCGTAGTAACTAACAAGTATCAAGCATAAAATGGGATTAACACTTAAACATGCATCAGGTGCACACAAGGAAACACTCACCTTAAAATTTAGGAAAGTTCCTCATAAAACGTGCGAAGTTCAGACTCGGATCTTGAAATTCAAAAATAGCCTAATTAACCTACTGGATTTTCTTTTAAAGAATTTCATAAAATATGCCCAGGTTTAACTAGGGTTTTAAAATAAATGTAAATTGGTTATAAGAAAAATCCAAGAAAGATTTATTAGTAATAGTCAAGTATAATTTAATAACTTAGCAAAATTAATATAGGTTAAAATGAGAAGACTCCGAAATATCCTATTCTTAAGTGAATTAATGGTTTTAAACTAATTAATATCAAACTAATGATATCTAATTAAAGTAAGACTAGTTAAATAACAAATTAGGATTATTTGGTGAAAAACATACTAAATCGAGTGTAAAGTTAAACTAGTCAAAATTTCACTTACACATTTAAAAGTCAAGTTTCTAACTAGTTTAAATCTTCAAAGTTTATAAGAGTTTCTTCTTAAAAATGATTAACAAGGTTCCAAAATCATTGCACAACATTTTCCTAAAACCGGTTAAGTAGATTAAGTTTAAGGTGCTCAACAATTGGTGTCACTTCAACCAATTTACAAGCTGAAATTTCCAGCAGTTTATGTCATCAAAACTTGGCCAAAACAAGGCCAATATAACTGGAAATATTAGGTTATCAAAGCTGGAATTTTGTAAACTAGAAAAGCTGAAATTTGTTCAAAGTTTTGAAACAAGGAAGTGCCGATTTACAAGCTAAAATTCCAGCAACTTTAGCCCACTAAACAGGCCTTAACTGTTGTAATTTTTCCAGAAATTTTCCTCTAATAAGGCTAGCGAACATGCCTTCTAACTCTAATCAAAATTTCAGCTATAAATTCTAAGAAAGGATCAAAACAAGGGAAACCTCATAATCATGAGTATAAATATTCATATATATAACAAGAGAACAAAATATAACCATAAATCTTAAGTACTTAGTAAAATCATAAGAAAAGCATAAGAAATCTTCTATAAAACTTGAAAGAACTTGAAGTTTCTTGATAAATATACCTCAAAATAGGTAGGGTTTTGGTTGAAGAAGAGTGAATGATTAATCCCTTAAGAACCTTGACTTTGAGCAAAACTTGAGCTTGAAACTTGGAGAGAATTTGATGAAATTTGAGAGGATTTCTTTTCTAGTTAGGTTAAGCTTTTGGTGAAAGATTAAGTCAGCCTTTTAAGTGTATTAAAATGATTGAAATTGAAGAGATTATGGGTATTATGGTGACCAGCCAAGAGGGAGCAAGATGCAAGAAAAGTTGAGCCAAAAATTTGGAAAGAATTGGTAAAAAGTAAAAGTAAATGATAGGTGGCCATTCATGATATTAGGTGGCATTATTCTCCCAAATATCTAAGTAATAGGTGGCCTTACTTTTCTAAATATCTAAGCTTGGTTGGTGACATTTAATTGGTGAAATTTTTCCTTTGATTATCATCAAACATGTATTAATAATAATTCAAGAAATCAAATTGTAAAAGAAAATTATACAATAACAACTAATAAGGAAAATTTTACAACTATTAATTTCATAACATAGAAATTAAGTGGTTTTAGGCTTCTAGGGTTTTACACATTTGAAATCAAAATTTGTTTCAAATCAGTCATTCTAAAAAGTTTACCCCAAGTATGAATTAGTCTTTTACAAGTTTTGCTTCCAACATAAAGCATCAAAATTAATCTTGCAATCAAATTTTTCTCAAAGAAATTTTCCCCAGTGTCAATTTTTGAAATCAATCTTTGAAATGAATCGTGCCCTTGATCAAATCATCATTATCTTAAAAATTGCCCCAGTTTTTATTCTTGACGAAGGTCTCAATTGATGACAATGTGCTCGCACCTGCAAAAGGAGAAAGCAACTACAATTGCAAAAAGTGATGCCACCATTCGACACCCTCTTGACTCCACTATCACATATAAACATGAGTACCACCAGTTCGAATCTCTAATATGGTCTCTTGTTTTACTTTCCACAAGTCTCTCAAATTCAGTGAATTCTGATTCACGACTCAGACCAAATCCCCCAAAATAGTCTTGCAATTCGTGCATGATTCTGGCTTCTGATAAATTTAGGATTGCCTTCACTTTTATTTCACATTCAAACAAAGCAAATGTCAAAATTTTCAAAACATGAATTGGTCAGAAAAATGCTTCACATGCAATAATGTAAAAGAAATTATGTACAGTAAATAACACACAAAGACTAAATGAAATACAATTAAATGAAACATTTTTCAAAAAATTGATTTTGAAATAATGACTTAAAAGATTCCTTTTGATCTTTGGTTGTCATTCCCATTTGAACTCTAACATTGCCACAAACTGATCAACGCAGACAAGAAACCTCAATCAACTGTTGTCATAAACTTCCCAATGAATTCCATGTCGCCATACTAGTTTTCTAATCCGTGAGCTTTCAACTATCACATTCTCCTAATCATAGGATCCTTCTAGATTATTGACTTCAGGAGAAGAAATGAAATGAACGACAATATCTGAAATTGAGATGATCTTTCCTTTTTCCATTAAAACAAACTAGTGCTCGAAGAATATTTGGTATTAGTAAGGCAATCTTCCCTTGTTGATTTGGGATAGATACATTAACATCATCTGCCCATGTGCCAGAATGTATCATTTTGACATTTGTCAATTCCCCCACACTTGAATCATTGTTTGTTCTCAACCATTCGAAAAATGCGAGCTCAACTAGTGATCCAAGCATTGAAATCACACATGCATTCTAAAATGTATTTTCTCAAAACTGAGTAAATAACCATTATGTAATTTATTTTCTTGTCTTTAATACTCATAATATCAAACAAAGGGGAAGGAATTATATTGCAACTAAGCCGGTTTAATTAAATTTCTTCGCCTTACCGAATTTCACAAGTAAATAAATCATATGATCAATCAAAATGTATCCCATGTCTATGATCAATTTCATTTTTCATATGAGGAAATTTTATTCTAGTGAACTAATTACTCGAAATACGAGAGTATCTTTTGACGCAAAAACCAACATTGGTTATGAAGGTTTCCAGTTACTCGACATCTCAATCTTAAGCAAAACAGCAAAAATTGTATTTGAGAAGTAAAATTGTCTTTTTATGCAAGAATCGACATTAGTTGGATGAAGATCCCTAGTTACTCAACAATTTACTTGCACAAATTTGCAATGCATTACTCATAATTCAAATGCTGTTTGACCCGAAAGTCGACATTTGTAGATGAAGACTCCTGGTTACTAAGCACAAGAATCATTGGAGTAGCAAAAAGCAACATTATTCTTATTTCTTTCTTTTTTTCTTTTTCTTTTTTTCCTTTTTTTCTTTTTTTTATCATAAAAATCCCTCATAATAGATGTTACATCACAAATCACATGAGTGCACTAATTGACCATAATCAGCATTTAACATGTGAAATTAAGTAAAGAAGAGAAATTTTCATCAAACATACAAAATTTAGACATAATTTCAACCACTTGATAAGAAATACTTTCTATAAGAACAAAACTCCAAACCACATAATAATCATTTCTTATTGCTTGAAGAAAGCATTTGCCAAAGCACATAAAGTAATTTCAACCAGTGGGGAATTAGACAAAATCAAGATTGCAAGCCATAACTCACAAGCATGTGACATCAACTTGTTTTAATCTTACATTAGCTTATACTACACATTCCAAAGGTGAATAAGGGATTGCGGATATGAAACAATAAAACTCCCCTTGTGCAATGGTTGAAGTCGTATCCTTTGCATGTTTATTCTTTTTGTCATGCTTGAATCCTCCAAATACGCGTTGTGAGGCCAGCTCAACATTTTCAAGATCTTTGGAATAAAAATGCCTCTTGCCCTAACTCCTTAACCCATTTCTTGGTGTCAATATTTGTAGCTTCTTTCTCTTTCAGGTTAAGTTTGGATTCCCTTCTTGTACCATTCAGATTCCTTAACACAAAGTTCGGATTCCTTTTCGGTGTCACTCTAGCTCCTCATTAACAACTTGTGTGATTTTGAAATCCAAAGAGATATCGAAGTGGCAATCATCCATTTCAAGTAAGGTGACATCCAAAAACCATGGGCATTTATTTTCACCGTTTAAAGAAATGAGTAAAAAAAACATGAAAATAACTGCATAAATATACAAAGAGAAAAACTTTCATTTCATTGAATTCAAACTCATACTCAAACAGACACATAACTGGCATCGGCCTTTGGGAAAGTGGTAAACACATTCCAAGTCAAAAAATAATTTTTAAAACGTAAATAAAGACTAACGACTATTTTTAAATGAAAGCAAAACATGATATGAGCTCGACACCAAAACTACTTGAAGAAAGAAATTCATTCCAGGGCTCTATCTAGAAATGAATTTTATTTTAAAGTAAAGGCAATCCTAAATTCACTGTCACTTCCTCAGCACCAAAGAGTGATCAATTGTCCAGTTTTTCAGCACTCATTCTTTGATGACCTCGAAACCAATAGTATCGGATGTTTCTCCCACTATGACTTTCTCATCCAGCGCTATCATCCCAATAGTAGGCTCCTGTTGAGGCAAAGGATTGTTGTTGACATTAGGACCTTGTCTTCCAACTGTTCTCAACACAATTTCTCCATCATCAATCATGTCTTGGATCTTGTGTTTCAATTCCCAACAGTTGGCTGAAGTATGCATGGGCTTCTTGAATGATAATCACAAATAGCTTGAGGGTCATAGAAACGAGGTAGCCCATTAGGGAAAGTTTTCTCTGGTATGGTGCCAATCTTGCCTGCTGCCTTTAACTGCTCATATATTTGATCAACATGGCAACCAAGAGGAGTGAAGTCTTTGTAGCGTTTTCGCGGTTGGTTGGCTTGACCAACAACTGCTTGATGTTGGGTAGGTGGAACATAGTTGTTAGGGTAAATAGGTCTTGGACGGGCCTGAAATGGGGGACAAATCTTCTCAATTAAGAGAAAACACTCAAATTTTATTCATAAATTCATGCTGAAAATCGTATGAACAGTAACATGCCTATTTATAGGCTTATAAAGAAAAGTCTAGAAGCTTAAAATAAAGTAAACTACTAAAACCAGTTGTAACTTATCACAATTGGGTAACTAACTAAAAGTTACAACTTGTAAGACTTAGGAAACTAATAAAAACATAAAAATTCGTCCAAAATCACATCATGGGCTAAACATCCTTCATTAAGCTCCATTGGGCCTCCATTTAGCAACTTCAAGGGCCCTCCAAGTAAGTCCAAGTAACCAGCCCCTTGTATGCATGTTATGGACAGCTTAGTAACGTCAATTGGACCGTCTTTGTAATTAGATTTGATCCAAAGCCAATGCTCCAATCCTTGACCCAATGTGCTAGCTTGATTAATGTGAGCTTCAAGCTTGTAAACAAGCCCAAATCCATGTATAATCTTCAACCAGCAACCATGTAGATCATCTTCCATCAAGAACATGCCTTTCCTAAGCTCACCATGTTCAAGCCCAAGTCTAACAATTGTGAGTGCTCCTTGGATCACATCACTCAAATAAAGCATCAGTTCTTATACAAGTCCATACTGATCAAGTAGGTCATAGCATAGTTAATCTACTACCAAAGAAAGGATCAAAACAAGGGAAAACCTCATAATCATGAGTATAAATATTCATATATATAACAAGAGAACAAAATATAACCATAAATCTTAAGTACTTAGTAAAATCATAAGAAAAGCATAAGAAATCTTCTATAAAACTTGAAAGAACTTGAAGTTTCTTGATAAATATACCTCAAAATAGGTAGCGTTTTAGTTGAAGAAGAGTGAATGATTAATCCCTTAAGAACCTTGACTTTGAGCAAAACTTGAGCTTGAAACTTGGAGAGAATTTGATGAAATTTGAGAGGATTTCTTTTCTAGTTAGGTTAAGCTTTTGGTGAAAGACTAAGTTAGCCTTTTAGGTGTTTTAAAATGGTTGAAATTGAAGAGATAATGGGTATTACGGTGGCCGGCCAAGAGGGATAAAGATGCAAGAAAAGTTTAGCCAAAATTTTGAAAAGCATTGGTAAAAAGTAAAAGTAAATGATAGGTGGCATTATTCTCCCAAATATCTAAGTAATAGGTGGCCTTACTTTTCTAAATATCTAAGCTTGGTTGGTAACATTTAATTGGTGAAATTTTTCCTATGATTATCATCAAACATGTATTAATAATAATTCAAGAAATCAAATTGTAAATGAAAATTATACAATAACAACTAATAAGGTAATTTTTATAACTAACTACCATAACATAGAAATTAAATGGTTTTAAGCTTCTAGGGTTTTACACATTCCCTCTAGGGTTTATGCATGATGCCAGTTTATTAAAGTAGATTAAAATATGCCAAAATACAAAATTTGAAAAAATGCTACAGAATTTCTGAGAAAGATGGAACATGAATTGTACAAAAAATATCGATTTATTTTATTTGATTTGAAAAATCGAGCCTCCATGGGGCTTTAAGATACAATACTAAAAGAAAACCAAAAATTAAAACATTATTTAGAGTCACATAAGTCAAAATGCCAGTTTCTTAAACTAGAATGAAATATGTGTTAAAATCTCTTTTTATGCAGTGTGGGATGGGAGGGTGGGGGATATTGCAAAAATGACGTATCATTCCTTTGAAAAAGATGAATAGAAACTGTACAAAGGTTGCCCTCTCGGATACATTTATTGATCTTGAGGAGAAGCAATTCGGATAAAACTAATAAGTACAACAAGTATGGGTAAATTTGAAAAAGGGTGTAAAAATAAAATTCTTATTCGAAAAGACACAAGTTAAAAAAAATCAAATATTCGAGATTTTACAAAATTTACAATGATTGGACCCTTGGGGTGCCTTATTTACAAAAAAATGCAATTTTTGAAATTTTTATGAAAATCTCATTTCCACCTTTTTCACAAAAATTAATGGTAGGACAAAAATTTAAAAGTGTCAATAATGGGTTGATTTAGTACGAAAGCACCATGCCAGGGCTCTTTATTCTATGGTTATGAATGCAATCAGAGAAAGAAAGAGATTTCATTAGTTTATTCAACAGATATCACATAACACATCAACAAAACAAATAGTAGCAAGCAGTACAACAAGAAAAATAAAAGGGGGGTGGATTCCCTCCTCTCGTGCCTGATGTACCTAGTAGGGTAAAGCTGACTCTATCCTAGGTTATGCTACATGGATGCATGAGGTTGGGCTCACAAATGCATCTAGACTCAATTAGGCTATCGGTTCCCAAACCTTCAGACCTAAGGGTAAGGGTCATCAATCCCAAAACCCTTGGCCGGTGGTTCGAGCTATCCCCCGGACACTGCTACGTGCACATCGTGTTCTGGCCACATTTCCAAGTGGATCTTAAAGTCCCTGAATCTCTAGACTTATGGACTTAAGCTGAGAGTTCGGGTGATCTCCCAAACATGACTACGTGCACATCGTGCCCCGATCACATGCCTAAGTAGATCAATCCTATTCCTAATCGTGACGGGTGGGTGATAACCACCAAAAAGAGAAAAATGGTGAAAAACATCAAATGCACATATGGAGTGCTCCTTATGAGAGGAGGGAATGTAATATTAACACACGTGGGCTCTAAGAATGACTGAACCCCTCCCAAATGCAAACGCGGTCGAATAAAGCAAAAGTAAATAAAACATACATCACATAAGCAACGGAGAGACGGGGAGTGTGTGAGATGCAAAAGAAAAACATAAAAACCTAGAAAAGAAAAATAAAATCCTAACATCCAAACACGATGGAATAAAAGGGTTAAATAAGGAAAAGGTGATTAAGCCTAGTGCTCGGACTCACTAGTGATCCCCAATGGAGTCGCCAAAATTCTGTCGCATCCCAAAATGACTAGCACGGTGGGGTCGTTGACTGTCGCGTCCCAAAAAGACAATCCAATCCAGTGACCCTTTTCGAAAATAAAGATTTCTGAAAAAACCGTGCATGTATGATAAAATCGAGTTTTAGTGAAAAAGTGTATTTTTAAACAAAATGATATTTTGGAAAACAAAAGAAGTCCGGGACTAAAAAACACGACAGTTTGGCCAATTAATTGTGAAAAGAGTTTTATTTTAAAAAATGGAGTCGCCACTTGGTATTGAGTTAGGGTGTACCAAGTCACTCGAAAAATCGTTTAACAAAACAAAAGTAAAAATTTTAGAAAAAACGTTTAAAACCCTTTTCCAACTTCGATCTATGAAAAAACAAGAGAAAAAAGGTCTGGGAGTCACATTTGAAGAAAGTGAAGGCGAAGGCTCACGCCTAAGGCACCCTTTCAACCTAGCCGAGGCTAGTTGCGAGGTTTAATCAAATTTTCCTAAATTAACCCTAGATTCTATCGCCTTCGGATGTGTCTATATGAATGCAAATCCTAAATCTAAGATGTGAGTATCAGAGGGTCAAAATGTCCCGTCGAGGCTTGGTCGGGATTATCACATTAATTGCGAAACCCGAATCGAGACCTCGAGGGAGTCGCGAGTATCTATGCAAAGTGCGATGCAAAAAGAAAAGAAAATAATAATATATAGTAAGTGAAGAAAGAAAGTGGGTATGCAACACGACAGGTACGGGGGACTAATAACTCGTGACTGAATGTTTTTACTCACGGAGGGGGGAACGGCATGTACGCCACCGCTTCCCACATGAGGAGGCGACTATTTCTAGTCGGAGCACACAAGATGACTTAACTTCTAAGTGAAAATGCATCCTAAATGTCGTACACTAAATTTTGGTCAAAAAATAGATGAATAATAGTAATAATAATAATAAAAATCATGCAAAATGAAAAGAAACTTAAAAATGTGTGAAGTGGGATGTAAAATGCACAAAGTGCACCTAGTCCTAAAATGTCTTAAGAGTCTAGCGTTGGACTAGCCCTTTGTAGGGATTCCCACCAGCGTTGGACTAGCGGGAAAACGATATAGCGTTGAACTAGTGTGGTGACGAAATAAAACTTGATAAAACATGAATCAAAGCAATAAAGCATAAATCGAAAGCAAATTAACATAAAAAGACATATAAGATCACATAGGAGCACATAACAGCATGATATCTAGATGCAAAAACCTAAGGAAAGCGGTAAAACAGATAAGCACGCAAGCACACAAAAGCACATAAGTCCTAACTATTACACCGGGGGGATTAGCTACAATTTTAGGGGTAAAAAGTAAGGACGACCTGTCTATTATACTTGCTATCTAAATACACAAATTTTGCTAAAAATATGAGAAATATTATCTAGCTATTACATTGACTAGCTAAATACAAAAAAATAGTACATTTTAGCCAAATAATAAAATTCAAAAAAAATTAAATAGCATAAAGTAATCAAATGCACAAAAAAGCATGTAAAAATAAGAAATATAAAGAAGAAAAATGCATAAAAACCACATAAGGCACATTGAAGCATATAAAGAGAAATTAATGAGGAATAGGGATACCTCTTGAAGACCCGGTATAAATACTGATAAAAATGAACAAACAAGTCAAGGCACCTTGGTATAAACAAACAAAACCTAAATATATATAAGTATTGACAAACTGAGATAAAAAAAATTTCTAGCAACTAAGGGGGCTAAAGATAAAATTCTATAAAGCTTAAGGGTAAAATTAAAATTCACACAAGTCTAAGTGGTAGAGATGCAACTAAAACAAAATGGGGGGCAAAACAGTAAACTCAAGCAAAAGTGGGACAAATTGTAATTAGAGGACTTAATTGAATGAATGTAAAAATCTAGGGGGGACCACTTTATTAAATGTAAGGACTCAATTGCACAAGTATGAAATCTTTAAGGGCATATTAATAATATAAAAAAAACTGCAATGAGAATATTTACTTTATTGTATATCTAAAAAACTGAAAAATGAAAAATGCTAATCAAATTAAAAGAAATCCCAAATCAGTCAATTACATAACCTAATTAATTAAACAACATAGTGAACAGACTAAAGAAAATAGAGTAAATTAAACAAATCAAATAAATCAAAATGACTCGTGTAAAACCCTAGAAGCTTAAAACTACTTAGTTTATATGTTATGAATGTTAATTGAAAATTTTCCTTATTCATTGTTATTGTATAATTTTCTTTTACAATTTGATTTCTTGAATTATTATTAATACATGTTTGATGATAATCACAGGAAAATTACACCAATTAAATGTTACTAACCAAGTTTAGATATTTAGAAAAGTAAGTCCACCTATTACTTAGATATTTAGGAGATTATACACCTAGCACCATGAATAGCCACTTATTTTGGCTTTTACTTTTACCAATTCTTTTCAATTTTTGGCTCAAATTTCCTTGCACTTTTTTCTTCTCTTGGTCAGCCACCATAATGCCAAAATACTCTTCAATTTCAACCATTTTAAACACTTAAAAAGACTAACTTAATCTTTCCCCAAAAGCTTAGCCTAACTAGAAAAGAAATCCCCTCAAATTTCATCAAATTATCTCCAAGTTTCAAGTTCAAGTTCTTGCTCAAAGTTCAAGATTCTTAAGGGACTGAATCATTCACTCTTCTTCAACTAAAACCCTACCTATTTTCAGGTAAATTCATCAAGAAACTTCAAGTTCTTTCAAGTTTTAATAGAAGATTTCTTATACTTTTCTTATGATTTCATTAAGTACTTAAGATTTATGGTTATATTTTGTTTCTCTTGTTATATATATATATATGAATCTTTATGCTTATGATTAGGAGGTTTCCCCTTGTTTTGATCCTTTCTTTGATAGTAGATTAACTATGTTATGATCTACTTGATTAGTATGGACTTGCATAAGAATTGATGCTTTATTTGAGTGGCAAACCTTGGAATTCATGGCTGAAATTTTGACTAGAGTTAGAAGGCATGTTGGTTAGTCTTGTTAGAGGAAAAATTCTGGAAAAATTTCAGTATTTGAGGCCTATTTAGTGGGCTGAAGTTGCTGGAATTTCTAGCTTGCAAACTGGCACTTCCTTGTTCCAAAACCTTGAACAAATTTCAGCTTTACTAGTTTACAAAATTCCAGCTTTGATAACCTAATATTTCCAGCTATATTAACCTTGTTTTGGCCAAGTTTTGATGACATAAACTGCTGGAAATTTCAGATTGTGAATTGGTTGAAGTGACACCAAATATTGAGCACCGTAAGCTTAATCTACTTAACCGGTTTTTAGGAAAATATTGTACAAGTGATTTTGGAACCTTGTTAATCAATTTTAAGAAGAAATTCTTATAAATTTTTGAAGATTTAAACTTGTTAGAAACTTGACTTTTAAATGTGTAAGTGAAATTTTGACTAGTTTAACTTTACACTTGATTTAGTATGTTTTCACCAAATAACCCTAATTTGTTATTTAACTAGTCTTAATTTAATTAACTATCATTAGTTTGATATTAATTAGTTTAAAACCATTAATTTACCTAAGTATAAGATATTTCAGAGTTTTCTCATTTTAACCTATATTAATTTGGCTAAGTTATTAAATTATACTTGACTATTACCAATAAATCTTTCTTGGACTTTAAAAGCTAGTTTACCTATAAATTAATTATTTTGGACAAAATTTCTTCTTATACCAACACCTTGAACCCTAATCAATATTTATTTAAACTACCTCTTTAGTCCATAGTATTTAGCAATATTTTCTTTTGGTCCAAAATTTATAACGAATTATTAAAGTTTTGCAACTAATATAGTAAATAAGGCGAAAATTAATAACGAATTTCTAGTATTACTTATTTCTTTTGAATTTAACCTTAATATTGACACTCAATGAATTATTTTCCCTTAGAGCCAAATTACTTTCAAAGAGGAATTTCGTAAATTTCTTTATTGTTTGATTTAGGGTTTTGCCCGGATTTCTTTATTACAACTTCTTGGATTTTCCTTATAACCAATTTCCATTTATTTTAAAACCCTAGTTAAACTTGGGTACATTTTATAAAATTCTTTTGAAAGAAAATCTAGTAGGTTAATTAGGCTACTTATGAATTTCAAGATCTGAGTCTGAACCTCACACGTTTTACAAGGCACTTTCTTGAGATTTATAGGCGAGTGTTTCCTTGTGTGCGCCTGATGCATGTTTAAGTGCTAATTCCATTTTGTGCCTGATACTTGTTAGCTACTACAATGTGCTATATGAGGGTAAGATGTGTACTTTATCACATCTATCCCGCAATTTGTTACATGCACAACTTCTATCAAATGTAAATGTACTTGTTTGTGAACTTTCAATTAAACTGAGCCTTCGGGCTAAACTTCTGTGGTCATACTTCACCAGTTACACCACGGTTAGTCATACTGGTATTGAGGAGGATATAAAGGTGTTGGGCGTTAGGGATTGTGTTCTTTCCTTCGAGTTGAGATTCCTCAAAGAGGCCAACTCTAGACTGAACAAACTGTTTTACCCTCCAGGGTTGAGATCTCACCATGGAGTGGAGGTATTGAGGAGGTAAAGGTGCATGGGTGGATTTCTGGTACTGATTATCTAATATTTACCTGATCATTGGCAATGACCTAGCTTTCTCTAATTGGTCCGAACACTATTGCCACATGATTAGTGTACTTGATACTCCTGCGATTGAGCTTGCTCCCGTGGTTGAGATGTATCCTTCCTTATTTGATCAATTGTTTACTTAACATTGTTCTTATACTATTTTATGGCACATGTTATTTATTTATTTATTTTTCTAATTGTCTGCCTGTGTGATTTGCATGTGTGGGAACCTCACTGGGCTATTATAGCTCACCCCTTTTATTTGTTCTCCTTAAATAGGCTCCTATTATTAAGGCTGGTGGTGAGGATTCAAGAGTAAGTTCATTGGTAGGATTTTGTTAGTAAAAGGGATGGTTGAAATTTTACTGTATTAGTTAGGTGTTTATGATGTAAACTACTTAACTGGTACCTTTACTCTTAAGTTTGATCATAAGAATGTATTTACGAGTTTTCTATAGAATATCGATTATTTCATGGATTCTAGTGTGTGCTTGACCAAAGTCCTGGCGAGAGATAGGCAGGTAGTCTGCTGAGCCCTTTGGTACGCCTTAGGATAAGGTGGGGCTGTCACAACTCGAATTAAAACTAAAGCAATTTAGGAAAAGTAAAATACTAAAATCCATCCCCCAATTAATTTTCTTCTCTACAGAAATTACATTTTTCTCTCTCAGTTGATTTATCATATTCTCTTTCTAATTCTTCTCTCCCTTTGCTCTCTTCTTCTTCGTTCACTCACTTGCCGTCTCTTTCTCTCTAACTAGTTCTTCCCCTCTTTCCTTCCTCTTCTCTCTTGTAGGTTCCCTCTTTCTTTCTCTCTTCTCTTTCATTTCTCTTTCATTTCTCTCATTCTCCTCTGCTCCTTCTTCTCTTCTCGTTCTTCTCTTTTTCCTCTCATTTTTACTATTGCCTTTTTTCTAATCTCTTGCCATCTTTGCCTTTTGTTTTTTTTCTACTCTTTCTCCTCTCTTTCTCTCGGTCCCTCTCTCTTTCTCTACTCTTTTTCTCCATCTCTGATTATTTCTCCCCTTTCTGATTTTCTTTCCCCTTTCTGTTATTGTTCCTTTTCTCTCTCTATCACTCTCCGTGATATCCCTTTCACTCAAATCATGCCCACAAAAATGACGGGAACAAGTTCCCCAAGTCAATTTCTACTTTGAATTGAAGGTAATGGAGGTGCGGTAGTGGAGATGGTGGGCTGAGATGGGTGGTTTGAGATGGTAAACTACTGATTGTTGTGTTAATCTGTAACTTTGGGAATTGATGGCTAACTGGTGGAACTAGAAGGGACAGGGAAGGCTGTGAGATTGGCATATGGTGTATGCGTGTGAATTTGATGGCGCGAGGGGGATGGACACCAGTGGCTTGGTTGGTGTCTACTAATTTTGATTGTAGTTTGCAGGTGTGGTGTTTGTGGCTTTGGATTCTGATTTGTGAATTGATGGAGTTTTGAGCTAGCAATGTTTTTGGCTAATGGTTGAGGGGCCATCTGGTTTGTTATTTTAGTGGTTCTTGGGAGATTGATGGCTGAACGGTGAAGAATGGTGAAGCAATGGTGATGATGTTTCTGGTGGTGTGAGGTTTGAAACTGAAAATAAGTGGTAATGGAGGCAGAGGAAGGACATCGGGGCTGTTTGTGGGTTTGCTTCTTTTGAGGGATGAGGATTGGTTGCCTTGGAGAGGCTTTGGGTAGTTTTTGTTGTTTTCTGTAGGTTTATGTTGTTTCAGGTCGACATAGTAGTTTGTGATAGGGGTTGCTGGCTTGGTTGGGTTGAATTGTGATTTCGTATTTGCAAGTGACAGAGGAATTCCGATTGGGACTAAGGAGGGGGCAGTCAATGGCTTAGGTGTTCGAGGGTGACAATTGCTGGTGAATTGGGTTGGTTGTCCTGGTGGGTTTTGGGTGGAGAAAGAAGAACGTGGAGGTTGATTTGTGACAGGGTAGTGGTGGCGTAAGTGGCTAAGGTTTGGTTTGCGTTTGTTGTGGACGTTCCTTGTGGCCAATTGGTGGTGAGGTCGTGGAGAATGAACTGATAATAGCCTTGGTGATTGCAGAGATGAAGGGGAAACGAAGCCCAGAAATAATCACCAAACAAAAAGAACAATCTAGTAAACTAAAACAAAATTTCAAACAACTAGACAAAAAAATCATATTTACATGAAGAAAATGGAATAAAAGTAAATCAACTAAATCAATAATTAAGTAAGAACTCACCTTTTTTATCCTGCAAGATGGACTGGAGATAACTGGTGGCTTTGAAGCTTGCTAGGTGAACAGTAACCGGAATAAATAAACAGTAACGGGAAAAAAATTGAGTGTGTTTTTTATGGTGTAAAAGTATGTGTGTTTGATCTTATATATCTTAAATAAGGATGTGTTTTAGGGTTTCTAAATTTTTTTCCTTTTTTTCTGATTTAAGGGGGGTATTTATAGGGCTAATTGTCTTGGTCACCAAGAATACTACAAAATAACGAAAACACCACCGGTAATAAAAATTTCAATTTTATTAAAAAATATTTTAAATAAAAAATGAAGAATTAATACAAAGAAATTACAGTAAATTCTAAAATTTGCCAAAAAAATTGAAAGTAGATTTTAAATTAAAGGTTAGAGCTTAAAATTAATCAAAAACGCGCTCGGGGTGTGAAATGACGATTTTGCCCCTGTACAATGGAAATTCACAGAAAAATAGCTATTAACCTCGAAAAATTATAAAAAATTAAATATGAGCTTAAAACCCTAATAAATGCATTTATGACTCAAAAATTGGTGAAAAATAAATTTACAATGTAAAATAATGATTTTGCCCCTTACACGCAGTATTTACAGAAAAAATAACAATCGTCCCCGAAAAAATCAAGAAAATTTAGAAACATGTTTAAAGAATTAGAAAAATAAATTTGGGACCTGAAATGAGCTAAAATGGTGTTCACGAGGAAAAAATTACCCATTTGCCCCTGTGCTATAAAAGTATAAAAAGAATACCAATTAAATTCGTAAAAATCATAAAAAATTAACAAATTTGTATGAAAGTAAAAATATGAACTTAAAACCCCAAAGCTAATGGAAAAATATTTACAGAGAAAAATTACTATTTCCCCCGAAATTATTGAAAAATTAGAATTTGACCCAAAAAAATATAAACATGCCCCCCAATGTTTGAAAATAAATGGTGTGTCAAAATTTGGTGTCTACAACTTTATGTACTTCGACAAATACTTTCTTCAAGTACTAAAAAATTATTATTATGTGTTTTGAAGTTTTATTTTTATAGAAAATATATTTTGTAAAGTGGTGGGAATTATGTTCAAATTTTGCATGTTTGATGAAAATTTCTTTTCTTTACTTAATTGCACATGTCAAATGTTGATTATGGTCAGTTAGTGCAATCATGTACTATGTGATGTAAAATCTATTATGATGGATTTTTATGCTGCAAAAAATGAAAAAAAAAAGAGAGAATGAAGAAAGAATAATGTAGCTTTTTTCTACTCCAATGGTTCTTGTGTTTAGTAACCGGGAGTCTTCATCCAAAAATATCGACTTTCGCGTCAAACGACACTTGAATTATGAGTAATGCATTGCAAATTTGAGCAAGTAAATTGTTGAATAACTAGGGATCTTCATCCAACCAATGTCGATTCTTGCGTAAAAAGACAGTTTTACTTCTCAAATACAATTTTTGCTACTTGCTTAAATATTAAGGTGTTGAGTAACGGGGAACATTCATAACCAATGTCAGTTTTCGCGTCAAAAGACATCCTCATATTTTGAGTGATTAGTTCACTAAAATATAATCCCCTCAAATGAAAAATGAAATTGATCATAGACGTGTGACGCTCTTTGATTGATCATATGATTCGTTTATTTGTGAAATTCAGTAAGGCAAAGAAATTAAGTTAAGCTAGCTTAATTGTGATATAATTCATTCTCCTTTGCTTGATATTATGAGTATTAAAGACAAGACAATAAATTGCATAATGGCTATTTACTTGGTCTTGAAGAATTACAATTTAGAATACACATTCATGATTTCAATGAATGAATCGTTAGTTGATCTCGCATTTTTCCAATTGTTTGAGGACAAACAATGATTCAAGTGCAGGAGAATTGGCAAGTGTCAAAATAATGCATTCTGGTATATTTGTTTATTCAAAATTTAAAACTTTGAGATGGGAGTAATTTTTTAGCAAATTAACACACAAGTTTTTATGATTTCTATAAGCTAAGGGCATTTGAATAAAGTTCGGATCAATTGGATACCTCATCAGAAAGGAAAAGAGGGGAAGCATTATCGTGTTCTAGCAAAAATGAATGGTTGAATATATACTCTGATCATTAATTCAGACAAGAAAGGTTTGATTTAGCAAAATCTTTCTTTAAAAATTACTGCAAAAAGAGACTGATCAAAGTGGGGCCATCTTTCTTTTCCAAAAAGAAAAACTTTTCTTCCCCTAGCTTTCACCTTTAAGCCTCTAGAATGTGTTATTTTCGTTTAATAACCCACTTGAAGGTCGCACCCCCCACACTGGGGCAATTTTGTTGTAATTACATCCCACACTGGAACAAATTTTATTTTGAATAGTGTTTCCAAGAAAAAAAGGAAATAAAGGAAAAAAAAGAAAAGAAAAAAAAAAGAAAAAGAAGACGATTGAAAAAGAAAGCCTGAACAAAGTAGTAAAATTGGGGCAAATATTTTTAGAAAATGGAAAAAAGGAGAAAGAACCCCAAAGGCCATTAGCAAAGTTGGGATGAAAATTTGTAAGAAAAAATGGAAACGGTCAAAATTGGGGCAAATTTCTTTGTAAATGCGACCTCAAGTTATTTAAACCCTTCTTAATTTTTGCTTTCCAACCTTAACATTTCTAGCACATTATCTGACCCATCACAAAGCCCGAGATATCATCGACCTTCGTCTTCATTTTGTGATGATTTTTTAAATGAAAATTTGCAAAGCAAATGTGGCATATGATGTTTATAAATCTATCCCAAATCCATCAAGGGTGGATTGCCTTATTGATGCCAAAATGTTTTCAAATACCAGTCTATTTTAATGAAAAGGGAAAGACCGTCTCAAGTTTAGATGCTATTGTTTATTTCCTCCTCTGAAGCTGATGATCCGAAAGGACACTATAGTTGGACAAACACAATAGTTGAAGGCTCACTAGTGGAAAGTCAATGTGCCTGTATTAGGCTATTTTGAAAAGTTGATGACTACAGTTGCTTGAGACTCCTCTTCTGTATTGATCATTTTGTGGCAATGTCAAAATTCAAATGGGAATGACGTCCAAAGATCAAAAGGCATCTTTTAAGCCATCATTTCAAAATCAATTTTTTGAAAAATATTTCATTTAATTGTATTTCATTTAGTTTTTGCATGTTTCATTTTGTTTACTGTACAAAATTTCTTTTATATTATTGCATGTAAAACATTTTCTGACCAATTCATGTTTTGAAAATTTGTCATTTGCTTTGTTTGAATATGAAAAAAATGCAAAGGCAATTCTAAATTTATCAGAAGTCATAGTCATACATGAATTGTAAGACTATTTGGGGATTTGATGTGAATCGTGAATCGAAGGCCATTGAATTCGGAAAACTTGCAAAAAGTAAAGCAAGAGACCATATCAGAGATTCAGAATGACGATACTCATTTTATATGCATTGGTGGAGTCAAGGGACCGTCAAGTGGTGGCATCACTCTTGCCATTGCCGTTGTTTTTTCTCTTTTTGCAGCTGCAATCACACCATCTTCAATCGAGGCCGTCATCAAGAACAAAAAATGGGGCAATTTTTTTTAAACTTAATGATGGTTTGATCAAAGGCACAATTCAATTCAAAGATTACTTTCAAAATTGACACTAGGGCAAAATTTTGAGGAAAATTTGATGTTAAGACCGGTTTGATGTCTTGTGATTGAGGCAAAATTTTGAAAAGACTAATTTATACTAGGGTAAATTTTTTGAAAATGTTGAGTTTTAATAGATTTTTTATGTTTTTACATGTCACCAAACCTCGAAAAAAGTGATTTAAAATTGGTTTGATTCCATACAATGGGGCAAAAGTTTTTGAAAATTTGGATTTTTTGAGTTGATTGGAATGCAATGTTCGAGATTTTTTAAATTTTCCTATGTCTTAAATTTCTCTATGCATTTTGTCCAGCAGCCTGGATCTCATTATTTTCATTCTTGTATGACAGGCCAGAACCCCACATTTCATTCATCAGTTTAGCATCACGCATGCATTCATTCGTCCAGTAGTCTAGACCATATCATCGGTTTTTTTTCTTTTTCAAATTAGCGTTTGTCTAGAATTTGTCCACCATAATTCATTTTTGTTAATGTGTCTAGTAGTTTGCATATTGTGTCATCCACTTATTTTCATTTCAATCTCCAGTAGTAAGATCCAATCCTGACATTCGGCATAGCACTTTTTTGGAGATCCAATTTAGGCATTGAGCGTCGCGCTTTAGTTTCAATCATTTTATTTTTAGTCTCCAGTATTAAGATTCAATCTTGGTATTGGGTACTGCGCTTTTCCGGCAATAAGATCCAATCTAGGCATTGGGCGCCACACTTTAGTTTTGCTTGTTTCATTTTAGTCTTCGGTATTATTAAAATTCAATCCTGGCATTGGGCGTCACACTTTAGTTCCAGTCTTGTAGTTTCAACGCTCAGTAGGCTCAATCCTCAACATTGGATACTATTTTTATTTTCAATTCGTGGTAGGCTCAATCTGTAGCATTGGGTACCGATTTTTCATTTTCAATTCTCATTTGACTTCGTTTGCAACGTTGGATACCATGTCATTCCAATTTCATGCTCAATCATCTTACTTTAGCATTCTTTTCCTTCTTATGTCATCGTGCATTAATCATCGTATTAGTTTATTTACTTCCACATTTAAAAAAAAAAAGAAGAAAAGAAAAGAGAAATATTCTAATTTTTAAGTTAGATTGCATTCTTTGCTCGACACCTGTTTCACTTTTGTTTTAAAATCTTTATTGCATTTCTTTTTGTCCATTAGCCTAGATCCAGTTTCTGTTATTTACATTTTCAAGTTGGCAACCCAACTTTGCATTTATCAACCTTGGCAACTGAAGGTCATGCATCCGTCTAACAGCCTGGTCGACATCTGTTACCTACATTTTTCAGTGTAGCAATTCAGACCTTGCATTGCATTCATCAACCCTAGCAGCCCAAGGTCATGCATCTGTCCAGCAACCTGGTCGGCATATGCCATTTACATTACCAAGTCTGACAGCCCAAATTTTGCATTCCATGATTCCTAACAACCCAGGATCATGCATTTGTCATTTACATTTTCAATTCTAATAGTCCAAACTTTGTATTCTATGATTCTTGATAGCCCAGGATCATACATTTGTCATTTACATTTTCAAGTCTGATAGCCCAGATTTTGCATTCCATGATTCTTGACAGCCCAAGATCATGCATTTGTTGTTTACATTTTCAAGTCTGACAGCACAGACTTTGCATTCCATGATTCTTGACAGACTAGAATCATGCATTTGTTCATTTACATTTCCAAGTCTGACAGCCTAGACTTTGCATTCCATGATTCCGGATAGCCCAGGATCATGCATTTGTTCATTTACATTTCCAAGTCTGACAGTTCAGACTTTGCTTTCCATGATTCTTGACAGCCCTAGATCATGCATTTGTCATTTACATTTTCAAGTCTGACAACCTAGACTTTGTATTCCATGGTTCTTGACACCCTAGGATCATGCAATATTTATTCACTTTTCCAAGTCTGACAGCCCAGACTTTGCATTCATTAATCCTGACAGCCTAGGATCATGCATTTGTTATTTACTTTTCCAAATCTGACAGTCCAGACTTTGCATTCACCAACCTTGGCAGCCTAAGGTCATGCATCCATCCAGCAGCCTAGTCGACATTTGTTATTTGCATTTTCAAGTTGGCAGTCCAACTTTGCATTCATATACCTTGGTAGCTCAAGGTCATGCATCCGTTCAGCAGCGTGAACGGCATATGTTTATTTACTCTTTCAAGTCTGGCAGTGTAAAGCCCTAGAAGCTTAAAACCACTTAGTTTTTATGTTATGAAAGTTAGTTGTAAAAAATTTCTTTATTAGTTGTTATTGTATGATTTTCTTTCGCAATTTGATATCTTGAATTATTATTATTACATGTTTAATGATAATCATAGGAAAATTACACCAATTAAATGTTACCAACCAACCTTAGATATTTAGAAAAGTAAGGCCACCTATGACTTAGATATTTGAAAGATTATACCACCTATTACCAATTCTTTTCAATTTTTTTGGCACAAATTTCCTTGCATTTGCTCATCTTGGCCGGCCACCATATTGCCCAAAACACTTTTCCATTTCAACCATTTTAAATACTTAAAAGACTAACGTAATCTTTCCACAAAAGCTAGACCTAACTAGAAAAGAAATCCCCTCAAATTTCAACAAATTCTCTCCAAGTTTCAAGCTCAAATTCTTGCTCAAAAGTTGAAGGTTCTTAAGGGACTAATCATCCACTCATCTTCAACTAAAACCCTACCTATTTTGAGGTAAATTCATCAAGAAACTTCAAGTTCTTTCAAGTTTTATTAGAAAAGTTCTTATGTTTTCTTATGATTCCATTAAGTACTTAAGATTTATAGTTATATTTTGTTCTCTTGTTATATATATGAATATTTATGCTCATGATTATGAGGTTTCCCCTTGTTTTGATCCTTTCTTTGATAGTAGAATAATTATATTATGACCTACTTGCTTAGTATGGACTTGTATAGGAATTTGATGCTTTCTTTGAGTGGAAAATCTTGGAATCTATGGCTGAAATTTTTACTAGAGTTAGAAGGCATGTTGGATAGTCTTGTTAGAGGAAAATTTCTGGAATAATTTCAGTGTTTAAGGCCTGTTTAGTGGGCTGAAGTTGCTGAAATTTCAGCTTGCAAACCGGCACTTCCTTGTTCCAAACCTTGAACAAATTTTAGCTTTACTAGTTTACAAAAAATTCAGCTTTGATCGCTTAATATTTCCAGCTATATTTACCTTGTTTTGGCCAAGTTTTGGTGATAAAAACTGCTGGAAATTACAGCTTATGAATTGGTTGAAGTGACACCAAAAAAATGAGCACCTTAAGCTTAACTTACTAAACCGGTTTTTAGGAAAATGTTGTGCAATGAATTTGGAACCTTGTTAATCAATTTTAGGAAAAAACTCTTACAAATTTTAAAGATTCAAACTTGTTAGAAACTTGACTTAAATGTGTAAGTGAAATTTTGACTAGTTTCACTTTAAACTTGATTTAGTATGTTTTCACCAAATAGCCCTAATTTGTTATTTAACTAGTCTTAATTTAATTAAATATCATTAGTTTGATATTAATTAGTTTAAAACCATTAATTTATTTAAGTATAGGATATTTTGGAGTTTTCTCATTTTAACCTATATTAATTTTGCTAAGTTATTAAATTATACTTGACTATTACTAATAAATCTTTCTTGGACTTTAAAAACTAGTTTACTTATAAACTAATTATTTTGGACAAAATTCCTTTTACACAAAAACCTTGAACCCTAATCAATATTTATTTAAACTACCTCTTTAGTCCATAGTATTTAGAAATATTTTCTTTTAGTCCAAAATTTATAGCGAATTATTAAAGTTTTGCAACTAATATAGTAAATAAAGCAAAAATTAGTCATGAATTTTTAGTATTAATTATTTCTTTTTGAATTTAACCTTAATATTGGCACTCAATGAATTATTTGGCCTTTGTTACAAATTACTTTTGAAAGGGAATTTCTAAAAATTTCTTTATTGGTCGATTTAGGGTTTGTGCCCGGATTCTTTTATTACGATTTCTTGAATTTTCCTTATAACCAATTTCCATTTATTTCAAAACCCTAGTTAAACTTGGGTATATTTTATAAATTCTTTTAAAAGAAAATCTAGTAGGTTAATTAGGCCACTTTTGAATTTCAGGATTCGAGTCTGAACCTCACACGTTTTACAAGGCTCTTTCTTGAATTTTCAAGGTGAGTGTTTCCTTATGTGCGCTTGATGCTTGTTTAAGTGCTAATTTCATTTTATGCCTGATACTTGTTAACTACTATAATGTGCTATATAAGGGTAAGATGTGTACTTTATCACATCTATCCCACAATTTGTTACATGCACAACTCCTGTCAAATGTAATATACTTGTCTGTGAACTTTCAACTGAATTGAGCCTTCAGGCTAGACTTCCGTGGTCACACTTCACCAGTTACACCACGGTTAGTCATAGTGGTATTGAGGAGGATATAAAGTGTTGGGCGTTAGGGATTGTGTTCTTTCCTCTGAGTTGAGATTCCTCAAAGAGGCCAACTCTGGACTGAACAAATTGTTTTACCCTCCAGGGTTGAGATCTCACCCTGGAGTGGAAGTATTGAGGAGGTAGAGGAGCATGGGTGGTTTCGGGTACTGTTATCTGATATTTACCTGATCATTAGCAAGGACCTGGTATTCTCTATTGGTCCAAACACTATTGCCACATGATTATGTACTTGATACTCCCGCGGTTGAGCTTGCTCCCGTGGTTGAGATGTATCCTTCCTTGTTTGATCAATTGTTTACTTAACTTGTTCATATACTGTTTTATGGCATCCGTTATTTATTTATTTATTTTTCTAATTGTCTACCTGTGTGATTGATGTGTAAGAACCTCACTGGGCTATTATAGCTCATCCCTTTTATTTGTTCTCCTTCAACAGACTCCTATTATTAAGACTGGTGGTGAGGATTCAAAAATAATTCTTGGTCAGATCTTGTTAGAAAAGGGATGTTTGAGATTTTACTGTATTAGTTAGGTGTTTATGATGTAAACTACTTAACTGGTACCTTTACTCTTAAGTTTGAGTCATATGAATATATTTACGAGTTTCTATATAACATCAATTGTTTCATAGATTCTAGTGCGTGCTTGACCTGAGTCCTAACGAGAGCCAGGCAAGCAGTCTGTTGAGCCCTTTGGTACGACTTAGGGCAAGGTGGGACTATCACAGGTGGTATCAGAACCTAGGTTTGAGAGAAGTGAACTCAAATAGTTCTGTAGGTAATTTGGTTAAACTTCTAGATAGGAGCCTGTACAGGGACTTGTGCTTGTTTTGCTATGTTTTGTATTTTGAGCTCCTGAGATGTTGTTAGTTTTGTTGTTTGTGTATGACCCTACTTGTCATGACTCCTGTATCTTTTGTCTTATTAATGCATCTGTACATTTTATGATATATGTCTTGTTCACCATCGCGTAGATCCTGAAAAAAATTAGTTAATCTAACTCTAGAATATTAAGTTATGGCGAATTGAGGCCGAGGACGCCCACTTTGCCCACGTAGGCAAAATTGGGATGAGAGGGCAACGTTGGGTGTGAACCCTAACCCTGGGGTTGAGAGAGGCAACCCGACAGTAGCCGTTTTAAATTGTATGACCGATGTTCTTATTCAGATTGGAAATCGATCAAATCCTGGAGGGGGGACCGATAATCCCCATAGAAATCTTGTGGTAGAGGAGGAGATTGCATTACAAAGGTTTTGAAAGTCTGCCCCCCCTAAGTTTATTGGTGGGCCAGATCCCGACATAGCGAAAAAAGGTTTGAAGACATAGAGAAAATTTTTGTCACTTTAAAATACCCGAGAGAATGGCAGGTGACCTTCGTAGTATTCCAGTTAAAAGGGGCCGCTACCCCTTGGCGGACCCTAGTGAATGCTAAATGGGAACAATACCAGATTCCAAGAACCTGGGCAAATTTCACCCGAGAGTTAAGGAGAAATACATCCCTACACGGGTGCAAGAAAAGAGGAAGGATGAATTTTTAAAACTAAGACAAGGATTAATGAGCGTGGCCGAGTATAAGGCCCAATCCACCAAATTATCCCGATACGCCCTAGAGTTAGTGGCTACAGAGCGAAGCAGGAAAAGAAGATTTATTCAGGGCTTGAATCTGGAAATTCAAGATTGTTAGTGTATGCCCTAAAACCAAGATGGTTTAAGGTGTTTTATATTTACACTTATTTATGTTATATTTATCCATGTGGTATTTTTCTTTATCATCTATACTCGTATTTCCACGTTACTTGTTTGATTGATAAAGTTCTTAGAATATTGACTGTGTGTTAGAGATTGTAAGGGTTACAATTATGAGACTCTAATACATAAAGTCATATGTTAGTGTATGCCCTAAAACCAAGTTAGTTTTTGAGATTTTTATTACGCTTATTTCGTGTTATACTTATATATGTGGCATTTTCTTTGTCATTTAATACTTGTTATTAATATTACTTGTTTATTTGATAAAGTCCATAGAATATTAACTGTGTATAAGAGATTGTAAGAGTTACAATGATGAGACTCTTATTACACATTAAGTTATATTCTTAAATATCCCTAGTCGTAGTATTAATGAGATTGGACATCATTAATATGGGAAGACTAGCACATACTTCGCCTCTACTTATGGTAAGTAGTAGTTGATCTCGTCAATTATGGCGTGTGACACCTAAGCTGGTATGTGGATGCTTGTTAGAGAACAAGTTCATTGGATTGATCCGCCGAGAGTTACTATTCATAGTGCTAATGAATTATACTCTTAATGGCAATGGTGTAAGTGATCCTTAGACTTGAGATTACCATGGTATCTTGAGTGTGGATTGCTATGCTTTGACTCTATTGCTCGGTGCTCGTAAAAGAGTAGCCCATACGGTAGAGATTGGGTATAGTATGAAGCATGGAAGGATAGTGAGTAATCGATATAGGATTCACCACTCCTTATTATAGGAGAGTATATCCCGGATTGGCCACTTGTTGAAATATGACTTAAAGAATCTTTTGCGCAAAAGTGAAAGTATGACTTGAAAGAGTTTCAAGGTTATACTTTTATGAAAGTTGTATTTCGGGAACAAGAAATCATTAATTAGTCATTTAAAGAGTGCGCACTACACTCTTAGACTAATTGGGATATAGTGTGGTGAAAGGATATTAATTACACGGTAACATTGTCATTGATAGGTGTAGTCTACCATATGACTTTCCTATTCACTTGGGTGGTCATGATGCATTGCTAGACGCCACTCATGATCTATAAGTGCAAATTAATTAATTAGTGAATTAATGATAAATTAAAGTGTTAATTTATCTGGCTCTTAATTAATTAATTAATGAGTTATAATTTGTACTTATTGCCAACGTGAATGGAACCTAATGGGTCACACACAATAAGAACATGGTCTTTGGGTTAAATTGTTATTAAGATAAGTATAAGATACTTATGGGGTTAATTTATGTGATAAATTAACTTAAAGGACTTAATTATAAATATTCTAAGTCTTGATGGAAATTAGTTTCCTAAAAGGAATTAAGAAGCTATTTGGTTTCCTTTTGGAATTGGTTTCCTAAAGGAATAGGATTAGCTTAAGATAAGCTTCCTAAACCTTCTTGGTTTCCAATTTCTCTTGTTTCCTTAAAGACTAGGATACTACGTCTATAAATAAGTCCATGCCTTGACTCTTGGTAGATTGATGAAATATAACACAAAATTTAGAGAGAAAAATTGAGAGCTTGGTGGCGTTTTTCTCTCCAAGAAAAACGCCACACCTCCATCCCTAATTGTTAGGGTTTCAACTTCTTTCTTCTTCTTGTGTTCTTCATGAATCATTCAAGGGAGCTAGCACTCAAAAGGCAAGGCAAGCAAGCCCAAAGGTTCCTAAAGATCATGTTCGTGTGGATACCGTTGGAGGCTCGACACTTGGAGGGCTTTTCATGGTAGATCAACACCTTCATCGAATAGGATCTTGCCCTTTGAAGCATAGAAACCTTCTATGCTTGAGGTATTTGTGCTAAACACCCTTTAATCGTATAGATTACATCAAAGAGATCCATGGCTAAGGTAATAAATTTTTTAAATTTTCCGCTGCGTTACTCCCCTTATTACCTTACAGTGGTATCAGAGCCTCCTTTGATTATATCTATATGATTTATGTTTATTTAATTGTCATAAATATGGATGGTTTGTTCTTGATGAAATTTGTCTCAAAATTGTTTTAGAAAAAATCAAGAGTTTGATTTTTAAGATAAGTTCTTAATTGCTTAAAAGTGTTTTAAATAATTAAGATGAGTTTTTATGGTTGTATTCAAGGTTTCTAAATTATTTTTACGTGCTAAAAGGGTTTTAACATGTTTTGATTCAAAAGAGTTTTGAAAAAGACCAAAGAATTTCAAAGATCGTATTTTCTGGACACAAACCGCGCGAAAACTCGCGCACGTTTTCATCCACGGTTTATTGTGCATGTTTTTATTTTATATGTCGATATATTTTAATTACATGCTATGATGAGACTGTATATTATATAATTAAAATAAAATCCCTCAAATAAAATATTAAGTCACTAGCCTTCCATTATTGTAGTAAAAATCATAGTTCTTGCTAAGTGTTGACACGTTGGCCTCCGTCAAGGTCACCTTACCTAGAGCATGTTTTTTACTATGAGATATGATCTCCAAATAATGGGTCTGACTTAACAAAAATGCTTAATTTGTTGGTTTCCATCAAGGCTATGGTGTTTTTGAGGCAATATTAAGTCAATATATACAAGTTGCCTTCCATTATTATAGCAAAAACGAAGAGTTCTTATTAAGTTGACACGTTGGCCTCCGTCAAGGTCACCTTACTCGGAATATGTTCTTGCTATAAGATGTGATCTCTGAATAATGGGTATGACTTAACAAAAACACATAACGAGTTTGGCCTCCGTCAATGTTATGATGTTTTTGAGGCAATGTTGGGAAACACATAAGATGTGAATATCAAGAGTTGATACCCAACAATCTAGGAGTCACAAGAGTTGTGATTGATAAAAGTCATCTACCTAATCGAAGTTACCTTTGGGGCATTGGCCTCCGTCAAACCCAAAGTTAATTAGATGGGATCCTAGCCCACTAGGAATCTCCAATGGATTTCCGAATCAATATTTTGAGGGTTATTGATTTGAAGTAAAATAGTGGGAGCAAACCAAATAAATTTGAAGCCCACATTTTTGGTTTGCAATTATAACACGAAACAAATACTTGTACTCTCTTTTCATTTGTTGTAGAATGAATGTACACTTGAATACACTTATCATCCTATATCTCCATATATATATATATATATATATATACGATTTTCTTGGACTAGTGTAAGACTTGAGAATAGTTCTTAAGCACAATTGGATATGTCATTGATACCCACTTCCACTTGTCCCATAGTGACAATTATAGTTAGGAAACAATGTGCATACAAGATGCATAAAAGATGATAATGATATTGCTACTTATATCATAATGTCATCTATAATTCCTAAGCTATAAAAGTAGCACAAATTGATAGATCTTTTTGTCTGTGATTGTGCATCTCAAAGAGTTGTTGATACACAATCTAGGACCATTAGATCTGAGATATCTAAAGAGTAGTCTATCAAGGAAGAAAGGGGCACTTTATTGCTTGTCAAGGGGAAACCCAAGCGTAGTCTTAAGAAGACCATAGTAGCTATGACAAAGCTTAAAGGTGTGATCAAAATGGACAAGTCTAAGGGCACATGTTTCCAATTCTATTAGAAAGGGAATTGTAAGGCTCGTTTCAATACTAAGAAGTTGAAGAGGCGAAGTAAGGCTTCTACTTCTAAGTACGTTTATGTTTGAGATAAATTTATCTACTAATTAAGACCATTGGGTATAAGATACTGGATTTAGATCCCATATTTGTAAAAATGTGCAAGGTCTTAAAGCATGGTAGACAATAAGGAAAGAGAAAGTCAAACTACGTGTGATGAATGGAGCAAGAGTTGCTACACTCGTTGTAGAGACTTATACACTCTTTACCAACTGGGCTTGTTCTAGAATTTAAAACATTGTTATTATGTTGTGATACTTACAAAAGAACATGAAATCAATTCACATTAAATGTGAAAAGATTTACCATTACAAAAGAGAATATATACTGTTCTTTTACGTAATGGTGTTCTTTGTGGTATTAGATCACTAAAACAACGTTTTACAAATCCTAGACCTTGATAAGTCCATTCTCAAACATAGACAAAAACTCTATATTTTTGAAACAACTATCCTTCTGGCATTATAGACTTGGTCATGTGAATGAGAAACGCACTTCCAAATTACATAATAGTTGTGTACTTGGACTCATTCAATTATGAATTATTTGAGACATGCGATTCTCATTTACTTTGAAAGATGACCAAAACACCTTTTATTTGAAAAAGGTGAATGTGCTAGTGATCCTCATAGAACGTTAACATATAGATGTTTTTAGCTCAATGTCGATCCATGCTAGAGGATGTTTATCATACTTCATCACTTTCATGGATGATCATATGGGATATGATTATGTGTATCATATGATACACGCATCCATGGCCTTTGAAATGTTCAAAGTCATTAAAGTTGAAGTAAGAAAAACAAGTTGACAAGAGTAAGATTTGACCTATGTGGATAATACTCAATGTCAAGTGTTTCAAAATAATTAAAGAAGAATGTGATTCTTTGTCAATGTCTCCACTTGACACACCATTGTTGATGATGTGTGAAAGAGGAGAAGTTGTACCCTATGAGATATGGTGCAAACCATAATGAGCCATGCTGACAATTCCTAACCTCATTTTAGGGATTCTTGTACCTTAGACACCACTCCTATACACTCAACCATGTTCGACAATGTCTATTTGTGGGGTATCCTTGTGAAAACAATGGACACCACTTCTATAATCCCCTGAGCAAAACGTTTGTCTCAAGAAATGTCTTTTTCTAGAAAAATAGTTATTCTTAAAAGAGACAGTGGGAGTAAGATAGAACTTGAAAGGTTCAAGAACCATGAATTGACAAAGATCAATAGTTGGAACTAGAGCTTATGCCACATGTTGATGAGGCGCAACGGAAGCTCAAAGTACACAAAATCTTCAAAAGACTGGTAGAGTACGTTATACTCTTGAGAAATACAGATTTCTCACATATGAGATATATAGATTTTTCATTAGCAAGAGCAATAATGTACTAGTCATATATGATGACAAACCTACTAGTCACGAAGAGGCTTTGTCTAATGTAGACTCCTTGATATGGCAAGATGCCATAAAATCCAAAATGGATTCCATGTACAAGAACAAGGTGTAGACCTTGCTCGAGTCACCTAAAGGGATAAAACCCATAGGGTGCAAGTAGGTCTTTATGAGAAAGACTGACATGGATGGTAACGTAGTTACCTATAAAGCAAGGTTAATGGAAAAGGATTCAATTCAAAGGCTTGACTTTGAAAGAAACCATTTCACCAATAGCCATGCTTAAATCCATTTAAGATTTTACTTGCAATAGCTGCTTTTATGGCTATGACAAATGGATATGAAGACTTCATCCCTTAACGGGAATTAAAAGGTATGTATATGACACATCCCTTGGGCCTTCACCTCCATTGATAGTCATTGGATACGCAAGCTTCAAGGGTCCATTTGTGGACTCTTGCAAGTGTCAAGGTGTTGGAGCATTTGTTTTGATAAGATAATCAAAGAGTTTGATTTTCTCAAAAACAAAGACGAGCTTTGTGTAAATGTAAAGTTGAGTGGGAGCATTGTCATTTTCTTGATACTATATGTGGATGACATATCGTTGATGGAAACAACATACTTTAAAGGTAAAGATATGGTTGTCCAAGAATTTCTTACTAAGGAGAGGCGATCTCTAATTCTGGAATTAAGATCTATATAGATAGATCCAAGAGGTTGCTTGGTCTCACTAGATCCAAGTACATAGGCTAGATGCTAAAGGGTTTAGCATAGTGCAATCGAAGAAGGGGTTTTACCTATGTAGATAGGAGATTACTCTTTCGAGAGACATGTGTCTTTGACTACTTGTTGAGATTGATAGCATTAATAGATCCCGTATGCTTTTGCAATAGGATTCTATTATGTATGCTATCCTATGTACTGAGACCCGATGTCTTCCTGGCTTTAAGTGTTACGAGCAATTCTAGGTGAGTGTCACTAGATGGTTATCAAAGAATATTCTTAAGTACTCGAGTAGCACTAAAAGACTATTCTTGACTATGGAGATCACACTTAGGAAGTGTGTGGATTTAAAGATACAAACTTTTAATCCAATAGGGATGATAAGTAAAATCATGAGATGAATTGGTGTTCACGTTGAACTGTAGTGGATAAAAGCGTTTTATGATAGACACTACAACATATTCTACAACAAAGGCGAGTACATGGTAGCTTTAGAAGTTACTATGGATCAAGGGATTCTTTGTTGGACAAAGAATAGTTCCTTCTATTGTTTTATGAAACAATTGTGCCATCGCTTAATCAAGGAACTAAAGTCTCATCCATGATCCTAAAGTGTAGGTTCGTGCCACCATCTATTTGTGGAAATAGTTTGGTACAAATGATGAAAAGATAGAGGAAGTTCCCACAATGTAAATGTCACTAATCCTTTCACCATGGCCTTGTCCTAGAATAGGCATGATAGTCATGCTCATGGCCTAAAACCTATAGGTGATTGGTTTTAGTGCAAGTGGGAGTTTGTTAGTGTATGCCCTAAAACCAAGTTGGTTTTTGGGATTTTTATTACGCTTATTTCGTGTTATACTTATATATGTGGCATTTTCTTTGTCATTTAATACTTGTTATTAATATTACTTGTTTATTTGATAAAGTCCATAGAATATTAACTGTGTATAAGAGATTGTAAGAGTTACAATGATGAGACTCTTATTACACATTAAGTTATATTCTTAAATATCCCTAGTCGTAGTATTAATGAGATTGGACATCATTAATATGGGAAGACTAGCACATACTTTGCCTCTACTTATGGTAAGTAGTAGTTGATCTCGTCAACTATGGTGTGTGACACCTAAGCTGGTATGTGGATGCTTGTTAGAGAACAAGTTCATTGGATTGATCCGCCGAGAGTTACTATTCATAGTGCTAATGAATTATACTCTTAATGGCAATGGTGTAAGTGATCCTTAGACTTGAGATTACCATGGTATCTTGAGTGTGGATTGCTATGCTTTGACTCTATTGCTCGGTGCTCGTAAAAGAGTAGCCCATACGGTAGAGATTGGGTATAGTATGAAGCATGGAAGGATAGTGAGTAATCGATATAGGATTCACCACTCCTTATTATAGGAGAGTATATCCCGGATTGGCCACTTGTTGAAATATGACTTAAAGAATCTTTTGCGCAAAAGTGAAAGTATGACTTGAAAGAGTTTCAAGGTTATACTTTTATGGAAAGTTATATTTCGGGAACAAGAAATCATTAATTAGTCATTTAAAGAGTGCGCACTACACTCTTAGACTAATTGGGATATAGTGTGGTGAAAGGATATTAATTACACGGTAACATTGTCATTGATAGGTGTAGTCTACCATATGACTTTCCTATTCACTTGGGTGGTCATGATGCATTGCTAGACGCCACTCATGATCTATAAGTGCAAATTAATTAATTAGTGAATTAATGATAAATTAAAGTGTTAATTTATCTGGCTCTTAATTAATTAATTAATGAGTTATAATTTGTACTTATTGCCAACGTGAATGGAACCTAATGGGTCACACACAATAAGAACATGGTCTTTGGGTTAAATTGTTATTAAGATAAGTATAAGATACTTATGGGGTTAATTTATGTGATAAATTAACTTAAAGGACTTAATTATAAATATTCTAAGTCTTGATGGAAATTAGTTTCCTAAAAGGAATTAAGAAGCTATTTGGTTTCCTTTTGGAATTGGTTTCCTAAAGGAATAGGATTAGCTTAAGGTAAGCTTCCTAAACCTTCTTGGTTTCCAATTTCTCTTGTTTCCTTAAAGACTAGGATACTACGTCTATAAATAAGTCCATGCCTTGACTCTTGGTAGATTGATGAAATATAACACAAAATTTAGAGAGAAAAATTGAGAGCTTGGTGGCGTTTTTCTCTCCAAGAAAAACGCCACACCTCCATCCCTAATTGTTAGGGTTTCAACTTCTTTCTTCTTCTTGTGTTCTTCATGAATCATTCAAGGGAGCTAGCACTCAAAAGGCAAGGCAAGCAAGCCCAAAGGTTCCTAAAGATCATGTTCGTGTGGATACCGTTGGAGGCTCGACACTTGGAGGGCTTTTCATGGTAGATCAACACCTTCATCGAATAGGATCTTGCCCTTTGAAGCATAGAAACCTTCTATGCTTGAGGTATTTGTGCTAAACACCCTTTAATCGTATAGATTACATCAAAGAGATCCATGGCTAAGGTAATAAATTTTTAAATTTTCCGCTGCGTTACTCCCCTTATTACCTAACATCATATTCTTAAGTATCCCAAGTCATAGTATTAATCAGATTGGACATCATTAGTGTGGATAGACTAGCACATACTTTGCCTCTACTTATGGTAAGTAGTAGTTGATCTCATTGACTATGGTGTGCGTGACACTTAAACTAGTATGTGGATGCTTGTTTTAGAACAAGTTCATTGGATTAATCCACTAACAGTTTCAACTATAGTGCCAATGATTGAACTCTTAATGGCAATGGTGTAAGTGATCCTTTGACTTAATATTACCATAATATCTTGAGTGTGGATTGCTATACTTTGACTCTATTCCTCAGTGCCCGTAAAAGGGTAGCCCATAGGTTAGAGATTGGGTATAGTTTGAAGAATGGAAAGATAGTGAGTAATCAACATAGGATTCACTACTCCTTGATAGGAGAGTATATCCCTTTATGGCCACTTGTTGGAAATATTAACTCATAAATCTTCTGCAGAAGTGATAGTATAACTTGGAAGTAGTTTCAAGGTTATACATCATGGAGAGTTATATTTATGGAACAAGAAAATATAAATTAGTCATTATTAAAGTATGCACTATACTTTTAGACTAATTGGGATGTAGTGTGGTGAAAGGATATCAATTACATGGTAACATTGTCATTGAAGGGTATTGTCTACCATATGACTTTCCTATTCACTTGGGTAGTCATGATGCATTGCTAGACGCCACTCATGATCTATAAGTATGAATTGATTAATTAGTAAATTAATGATAAATTAAAAGTGTTTAATTTATCTAGATCAATTAATGAGTTATAATTTATACTTATTGCCAACGTGAATGGAACCTAATGGGTCACACACATAAAGAACAAAATCTTTGGGTAAAAATGTAATTAAGATAAGTATAAGATACTTATGGGGTTAATTTATGAGATAAATTAACTTAAAAGACTTATTTATAAATATTCTAAATCTTGTAGGAAGTTAGTTTCCTAAAAGAAATAAACTAATTGGTTTCCTTATGGAATAGATTTCCTAAAGGAGAAGGATTAGCTTAAAGTTACCTAAACCTTTTTGGTTTCCAATTAGCTTTATTTCCTAAAAGACTAGAATACTTCCTCTATAAATAGGTTCATGCTTTGACTCTTAAATTATCGCAACACAAAAAGAAAACTAGTGAGAGAAAAAGATTGAAGAAAGAGGCGCGCCACTTTCTCTCTCTAGGAGTCTCTCTCTCTCTCCTAATTGTTAGGTTTTTCTTCTTCTTGTGTTCTTAAATAATTTAAGGAAGCTAACACTCAAAAGTCAAAGAAAGCAAGCCTACAAGATACCCAAAGAAATTGTTCGTGTGGATATCGTTAGAGGCTCTACGTTTGGAGGGCCTTTTCGTGGTAGATCTAACATCTTCTTCGAAGGATTTTTGCCTAATAGCATAGAAATCTTCTGTGCTTAAGGTAATCTTCATGCAAACCCCGTTGTTAATCATATAGATATGTCACAGAGATCCATGGTTAAGGTAATAAAATTTTATTTTTCCGCTACGTTACCTATGCTATTACCTTACAATGGTATCAGAGCCTTCTTTAATTATATCTATATGATTTTTGTTTATTTAATTGTCATAAATGTGGATGTTTTGTTCTTGATGAAATTTGTCTCAAAATTGTTTTCGAAAAATCAAGAGTTTGATTTTTAAGAAAAGTTCTTGGTTGTTTAAAAGTGTTTTAAATAATTAAGATAAGTTCTTAAGGTTGTTTTTAGGGTTTCTAAATTGTTTTTGACGTGCTAAAAAGGTTTTAACATGTTTTGATTCAAAAGAGTTTTGAAATACACCAAAGAATTTCAAAGATCATATTTTCTGGACACAACAAGTGAAAACTCGCGCGCGTTTTGACCCCCGGTTAAAATTCCGTACCTTCTGTCCACAAACCGAGGATAAAACCGTGCACGGTTTGTCCCATGGTTTACAAACCGTGGATGAACCCGCGCACGTTTTATCCCACAATTTGTAGGCAGAATCTTAGCGAGATTTTTCCTAAATTTTTGAAAAAACACGAATTTTGATAAATTCTCTATTAAAACACTTTCCAATTTTAATTGTTAATATTTGGAAAGTTAAAATTTGGAAACCTATACCTTCTATAACTATATTTTTGAGACAAATAAATTTCAAGAGTATTAATCTAATTTATTTAGACCATATGATTTATGACTAGAATTAAATAAATTAATTTATTTAATTGTTAAATGGTATGATGGCATGGTGGATGATTATGGACTAGACCAATGTGATTGAATGGTTATTACTTCTCTTATGGTTGGCTTGTATTGGTTTTATAAATAGGGCCTACGTGTCCTTCCCTCTCTATTTTCTGATGTAATTCTCTTCTCACCTAAACTCCCCTCGAATGTAACTCGAGGTTTCTTGATCAATACTTGTAATGTACAAAGTATAGGTTAGGAATAGGTTTATTCTAAATTGTTTAGACTAGAATTACATATGTAATGTACAAGAAGATGGAGATGGCACCAAGGAGCAACCAAGGAGGCGCATCAAGGAGTTGAAACAGTCCCCTAAGAATTCTAACCAAATATTTTCTTCAAGGCTCGAAGGAAATATTACTAGTTAAAGTCCATAATTATCCACGTTTATTATGCTTTTATTTTATATGATTGATATATTTTAATTGCATAATATTGATGAGACATTAATAGTTAAACTAAAATCCCTCGATATCAAATATTAAGTCATCTATTTAAGTTGCCTTCCATTATTATAATAAAAACGATGAGTTCCTATTAAGGTTGACACATTGGCCTCCAGTCAAGGTCACCTTACTTAGAATATGTTCTTGTTATGAGACTATGATCTCTGAATAATGGGTTTGACTTAACAAAAATTACATAACGAGTTTGGCCTCCGTCAATGTTATGATATTTTTTGAGGCAATGTTGAGTAATACATAATATGTAAATTTCAAAGAGTTGATACCCAACTATCTAGGAGTCACAAGAGTTGTAATTGATAAATAGTTATTTACCTAATCAAATTTATCTTTGGAGCATTGGCCTCTGTCAAACCCAAAGCTAATTAGATGGGATCCTAGCCTACTAGAAATCTCCAACGGATTTCCGAATCAATATTGAGGGTTATTGATTTGAAGTAAAATAGTAGGAAGCAAACCAAACTAAATTTACGAATCCACATTTTTGGTTTGCATATATAACATAAAACAAATACTTATTTTCTGTATTTACTTTTTGTAGAATGTCTAACAGTGAATTTGCGAATTGATTCTTGACAACAAACTCAATGAAACCAACTTTGAGGACTGGAATATCAATTTGAGAATTGTTCTCAAACATGAAAAAATTGAGTATGTCCTCGATAGACCATTGCCCCCTCCTCCTCCTGCTACTGCATCACTTGAGGATATAGATGCATATGAGATGCACAAAGCCGACAATGATCCTACAACATGTATCATGTTAGCTGCTATGACCCCAGTATTGCAAAAGCAACATCTTAAGATGGATGCTCCATCCATGATTGTGCATTTAAAAGAAATGTTCGACTGCACAAGCTTAGGACTGAGAGGTATGAGACCTCAAGGGAGCTTTATCAATGCAAGATGGCAGAGGGATCTTCAGTGACTACCCATGTACTAAGATGATCGGGCTAATTAAAAAATTAGCTGATCTGGGACACGTCTCTGACAATGAGTTAAGTATTGACTTAATTCTTCAGTCCCTCCCTGAGAGCTATTCACAATTCATCTTGCACTTCAACATGTGAAAAGTTGAGTGCACATTGACTGAATTGATGAACATACTCAAGATTGCTGAGCCGAATCCTAAGAAGGAGAAGGGCACCGTTATGCTTGTCTTGGGCTCCAAGAAAAGGAAGCCCAATTCTGGGCTTAAGAAGTCCAAGAAGAAGATAACTAAGCCTAAGGGTGGGGTTAAGAAGGACAAACCAAGGGCACATGCTTCCATTGCGGACAAGATGGGCATTGGAAGAGCAATTGCAAGGCCTACCTTGACTCTCTTGAAGTCTAAGAAGCTTGGTGAAGCTTCAAGCTCTCAGTATGTTTATGATTGAGATTAATTTATCTACTAACCAAGACTTATGGATATTAGATACCGGATCCGGATCTCATATTTGTAATAATATGCAGGGTCTTAAAGATAGTAGATCCTTGGCAAAGGGAGAGGTCGAGCTACGCGTGGGGAATGGAGAAAGAGTTGCTGCATTAGCCGTAGGAACCTATGTACTCTCTTTGCCCACTGGGCTTATTTTAGAATTAAGAAACTATTATTCTGTTCCCGTACTTACAAAGAACATCATTTCTATCTCATTGTTAGATTTGGATGGTTTTACCATCATTCAAAGGAATAAAAGTTGTTCTTTTTCACGTGATGGTATTATTTATGGTACTGGTACATTAATTAATGGTTTATATATTCTAGATGAACAAAAGTCCATTCTCAACATAAACACCAAGAAACAAAAATTAGATATTGTTAACCAAACATACCTTTGGTATTGTAGACTTGGTCATGTAAATGAGAAATGTATATCCAAATTACATAAAAATGAATACTTGGACTCATTTGATTATGAATCATTTGGAACATACGAATCTTGTTTACTTGGCAAGATGACCAAAACACGTTTTACTGGAAAGGGTGAACGTACTAGTGATCTTCTTGGGCTTATATATACTGATGTTTGTGGCCCAATGTCGATCCATGCTAGAGGTGGTTTCTCTTACTTCATCACTTTCACGGATGACATATGGTTATGTGTTTCTAATGAAGCACAAATCCGAAGCTTTTGAAAAGTTCAAAGTTTTTAAAGCTGAAGTTGAGAAACAACTTGACAAGAGTATCAAAAAACTTAGATCTGATCGAGGTGGAGAATACTTAAGTCAAGAATTCCAACAATATCTAAAGGAAAATGGGATTATTCCTCAATGGACTCCTCCATAGACGCCACAACTAAATGGTGTGTCTAAAAGGAGAAATTGTACTTTATTAGATATGGTACGTTCTATGATGGGCCATGCATCACTTCCTAGTTCGTTTTGGGGATATGCATTAGATTCTGCCTCCTATATACTCAACCGTGTTCCATCAAAATCTGTTAATACCACACTTTATGAGATTTGGTATGGTAAGAAACCAAATCTTAATCATTTAAAGATTTGGGGTTGTTCTGCTTATGTGAAGCGGAACATGTCAGACAAGCTAGAGGCTAAGTCGGACAAATGCTTGTTTGTGAGGTATCCTAGAGAGAGTCGTGGATACTACTTTTACAATCTACTTGAGCAAAAGGTGTTTGTTTCAAGACATGCTACTTTTCTAGAAAAATTATTTATTCTTGAAAGAAATAGTGGGAGCAAAGTAGAATTTCAAGAAATTCAAGAACCACAAAGTAATCAACAGATGGAACAAGAGCTTATGCCACATATTGATGAGGCGCAGTCGGAAGCTCAAGTTACACAAGAATTTTGTAGATCTAGTAGAACATGTTATGCTCCTGAGAGATATGGATTTCTCATAAGTGAGAGCAATGATGTGCTAGTCATAAATGATGACGACCCTACTAGCTACGAAGAAGCTATGTCTAATGTAGACTCTTTGAAGTGGCGCAAAGTCATAAAATCTGAAATGGATTCCATATATGAGAACAAGGTACGGACCTTGGTCGAGCCACCTGAAGGGATAAAACTCATAGGGTGCAAGTGGGTCTTTAAAAGAAAGACTGACATGGATGGTAACATTGTTACGTACAAAGCAAGGTTAGTGGCAAAAGGTTATAAACAAAGGCAAGGAATTGACTTTGAAGAAACCTTTTCGCCAGTAGTTATGCTTAAATCCATTAGAATTTTACTTGCCATAGCTGCTTATTATGACTATGAGATTTGGTAAATGGATGTTAAGACTGCATTCCTTAATGGGAATTTGCAAGAGGATGTGTACATGACACAACCTGAGGGTTTTGACTCCATTGATAGTCATAAGGTATGCATGCTACAAAAGTCCATTTATGGCCTCAAGCAAGCTTCAAGGAGTTGGAACATTCATTTTGATGAGACAATCAAAGAGTTTGGTTTTCTTAAGAATGAATACGAGCCTTGTGTATACAAGAAGGTGAGTGGGAGCACCATTGCTTTCTTAATACTTTATGTGGATGACATATTGTTGATGGGAAACGACATACCTTTACTACAAACTGTAAAGGTATGGCTATCCAAAAGTTTCTCCATGAAGGATCTAGGAGAGGCAACCTATATTCTGGGAATTAGGATCTATAGAGGTAGATCCAAGAGGTTTCTTGGTCTCAGTCAATCAACATACATAGACAAGATGCTAAAGAGGTTTAGTATGGAGCAATCGAAAAAGGGGTACTTACCTATGAGACATTGGATTACTCTTTTGAGAGACATATGTCCTAAGACACCTGTCGAGATTGATATCATGCAAAATGTTCCTTATGCCTCGCCAATAGGATCCATTATATATGCTATGCTATGTACGAGACCCGACGTCTCCTATACTCTAAGAGTTACGAGTAGATTCCAAGCTAACCCTGGTGAGGGTCACTGGGTAGCTATCAAGAGTATTCTTAAGTACTTGAGAAGAATTAAAGAATTATTCTTGGTTTATGGAGGGCACACTTTGGAAGTGTGCGGTTTCACTAATGCAAGTTTTCAGTCAAATAAGGATGATAGCAAGTCACAATCTAGATTTATATTCACGTTAAATGGTGGTGCTGTGAGCTGGAAGAGTTCGAAGCAAGAAACTACCTCTGATTCTACAACGGAAGCCGAGTACATTGCTGCTTATGAAGTTGCAAAGGAGGCTGTTTGGATCAAGAAGTTCATCACAGAGCTAGGAGTGGTTCCTTCCATTGTTGATCCTATACCTTTGTATTGTGACAACAATGGTGCCATCGCCCAAGCAATGGAACCTAGGTCTCATCAACGATCCAAACACGTACTTAGGCGCTACCATCTTATTAGAGAAATAGTTGGTAGGAATGATGTAAAGATAGAAAAGGTTCCCACTGATGACAATATAGCTAATCATCTCACTAATGCCTTGTCCCAGAAAAAGCATAATGCTCATGTAAATACTTTTGGCCCAAAACAAATGAGTGATTGGTTTTAGTGCAAGTGGGAGTTTGTTAGTATATGCCCTAAAACTAAGATCGTTTAAGGTGTTTTATATTTACACTTATTTATGTTATATTTATCCATGTGGTATTTTTCTTTATCATCTATACTCGTAGTTCCACGTTACTTGTTTGATTGATAAATTCCTTAGAATATTGATTGTGTATTTGAGATTGTAAGGGTTACAATTATGAGACTCTAATACATAAAGTCATATTCTTAAATATCCCTAGTCATAGTATTAATGAGATTGGACATCATTAATGCAGATAGACTAGCACATACTTTGCCTCTACTTATGGTAAGTAGTAGTTGATCTCATTGACTGTGGTGTGCGTGACACTTAAGCTAGTATGTGGATGCTTGTTTCAAAACAAGTTCATTGGATTGATCCACTAAGAGTTTCAACTATAGTGCCAATGGTGTAAGTGATCCTTTGACTTGAGATTACCATAGTATCTTAAGTGTGGATTGTTATACTTTGACTCTATTCCTCGGTGCCCGTAAAAGGGTAGCCCATAGGTTAGAGATCGGGTATAGTTTGAAGCATGGAAAGATAGTGAGTAATCAACATAGGATTCACCACTCCTTGATAGGAGAGTATTTCCCTTTATGGCCATTTGTTGGAAATATTAACTCATAAATCTTTTGCAGAAGTGATAGTATAACTTGGAAGTAGTTTCAAGGTTATACATCATGGAGAGTTATATTTATGGAACAAGAAAATATAAATTAGTCATTATTAAATATGCACTATACTTTTAGACTAATTAGGATATAGTGTGGTGAAGGATATTAATTACACGGTAACATTGTCATTGAAGGGTATGGTCAACCATATGACTTTCCTATTCACTTGCGCGGCCATGATGTATTGCTAGACGCCACTCATGATCTATAAGTATGAATTGATTAATTAGTGAATTAATGATAAATTAAAAGTGTTTAATTTATCTAGCTCAATTAATGAGTTATAATTTATACTTATTGCCAACGTGAATGAAACCTAATGGGTCACACACATAAAGAACAAAATCTTTGGGTTAAAATGTAATTAAGATAAGTATGAGATACTTATGGGGTTAATTTATGAGATAAATTAACTTAAAGGACTTATTTATAAATATTCTAAGTCTTGTAGGAAGTTAGTTTCCTAAAAGAAATAAAGTAACTAATTGGTTTCCTTATGGAATAGATTTCCTAAAGAAGAAGGATGAGCTTAAAGTAAGTTACCTAAACCTTCTTGGTTTCCAATTAGCTTTATTTCCTAAAAGACTAGAATACTTCCTCTATAAATAGGTTCATGCTTTGACTCTTGAATTATTGCAACACAAAAAGAAAACTAGTGAGAGAAAAAGATTGAAGAAAGAGGCACGCCACTTTCTCTCTCTAGGCATCTCTCTCTCTCTCTCTTTCTCCTAATTGTTAGGTTTTTCTTCTTCTTGTGTTCTTAAATAATTCAAGGGAGCGAGCACTCAAAAGGCAAAGCAAGCAAGCCTACAAGGTTCCCAAAGAAGTTGTTCGTGTAGATATCGTTAGAGACTCTACGCTTGGAGGGCTTTTTCATGGTAGATCTAACATCTTCTTTGAAGGATCTTTGCCTAGAAGCATGGAAATTTCAGCTTTACTAGTTTCCAAAAAATTCAGCTTTGATCACCTAATATTTCCAGCTATATTAACCTTGTTTTGGCCAAGTTTTGGTGATAAAAACTGCTAGAAATTACATCTTGTGAATTGGTTGAAGTGACACCAAAAAAAATGAGCACCTTAAGCTTAACTTACTAAACCAGTTTTTAGGAAAATGTTGTGCAATGAATTTGGAACCTTGTTAATCAATTTTAGGAAGAAACTCTTATAAATTTTAAAGATTTAAACTTTTTAGAAACTTGACTTTTAAATGTGTAAGTGAAATTTTGACTTCTTTCACTTTACACTTGATTTAGTTTGTTTTCACCAAATAGCCCTAATTTGTTATTTAACTAGTCCTAATTTAATTAAATATCATTAGTTTGATATTAATTAGCTTAAAACCATTAATTTATTTAAGTATAGCATATTTTGGAGTTTTCTCATTTTAACCTATATTAATTTTGCTAAGTTATTAAATTATACTTGACTATTACTAATAAATCTTTCTTGGACTTTAAAAACTAGTTTACTTATAAACTAATTATTTTGGACAAAATTCCTTTTACACAAAAACCTTGAACCCTAATCAATATTTATTTAAACTACCTCTTTAGTCCGTAGTATTTAGGAATATTTTCTTTTAGTCCAAAATTTATAGCGAATTATTAAAGTTTTGCAACTAATATAGTAAATAAAACAGAAATTAGTAACGAATTTTTAGTATTAATTATTTCTTTTTGAATTTAACCTTAATATTGGCACTCCATGAATTATTTGGCCTTTGTTACAAACTACTTTTGAAAGGGAATTTTTGAACATTTCTTTATTGGTTGATTTAGGATTTGTGCCCGGATTCTTTTATTACGACTTCTTGAATTTTCCTTATAACCAATTTCCATTTATTTTAAAACCCTAGTTAAACTTGGTCATATTTTATAATTCTTTTAAAAGAAAATCTAGTAGGTTAATTAGGCCACTTTTGAATTTTAGGATTCGAGTCTAAACCTCACATGTTTTACAAGGCACTTTTTTGAATTTTCGAGGTGAGTGTTTCCTTATGTGCGCTTGATGCTTGTTTAAGTGCTAATTCCATTTTATACCTGATACTTGTTAACTACTATAATGTGCTATATGATGGTAAGATGTGTACTTTATCACATCTATCCCACAATTTGTTACATGCACAACTCTTGTCAAATGTAAATATACTTGTCTGTGAACTTTCTACTAAACTGAGCCTTCAGGCTAGACTTCCGTGGTCACACTTCACCAGTTACACCGCGGTTAGTCATACTGGTATTGATGAGGATATAAGGTGTTGGGTGTTAGGGATTGTGTTCTTTCCTCTGAGTTGAGATTCCTCAAAGTGACCAACTCTGGACTGAATAAACTGTTTTACCCTCCAGGGTTGAGATCTCACCCTGGAGTGGAGGTATTGGGGAGGTAAAGAAGCATAAGTGGTTTCGGGTACTGTTATCTGATATTTATCTAATCATTGGCAAGGACCTGATATTCTCTATTGGTCCAAACACTATTGCCACATGATTATGCACTTGATACTCCCGCGGTTGAGCTTGCTCCCGTGGTTGAGATGTATCCTTCCTTGTTTGATCAATTGTTTACTTAACTTGTTCATATATTGTTTTAAACCACCTCTTATTTATTTATTTATTTTTCTAATTGTCTGCCTGTGTGATTGCATGTGTGGGAACCTCACTAGGCTATTATAGCTCATCCCTTTTATTTGTTCTCCTTAAACAAGCTCCTATTATTAAGGCTGGTAGTGAGGATTCAACAATAGTTCTTGGTCAGATCTTGTTAGAAAAGGGATGTTTGAGATTTTACTGTATTAGTTAGGTGTTTGTGATGTAAACTGCTTAACTGGTACCATTACTCCTAAGTTTGAATCATATAAATGTATTTAGGAGTTTCTATATAACATCGATTGTTTCACGGATTCTAGTGCGTGCTTGACCCAAGTCCTGGTGAGAGCCAGGCAGGCAGTCCGCTGAGTCCTTTGGTACGCTTAGGCCAAGGTGGGACTGTCACAGGTAGCCCAAACATTGCATTTATCTTATCAGTATTTATTTTATCTAGCAGCCTAGACTCATTTTTTGGTCTATTAGTTTAAGCACTTTATTTAGTCTTGTAGTCTTTACCGCTTTGTGTTATATTTGTTTAGCAATTCAAATGTTGCATTTCCTTCTCTATTTTGATCACAAGTTTTGAAAAGTTTGAATCCTTGTATTATTATTTGCTGTTGTGTTTTGCATCCACAATTCACTTACATCTGAACTATGTTTGACCTGATTCCCTTCACTGGAATACGTAGGCAGCTCCCAGAGAGCTCGGATGCATGTTTTTGTATATTCATTTATTCATTGGTTTACATCTCACCACATTCTCATACTATGCATGTTTAAATATTTTAGTTTACTTTGGTATCTGTTTTTACATTTAGATGAGTCAAAATTTGGTGTTGTCTGCATCTTTGTCTGAACTCTGTGTTAGATTTTCAACAAAGAGGGCAAAATGTACACATCAAATTTTGACACACCATTCATCTTTTCCAACATTGGGAGTATTTTTCTATTTTTGGGGGTCAAATTCTATTTTTTCAGCAAAATGGGCAAAATCAATAATCTTGGGGGAAAAATAGTAATTTTTTGCTGTAAATATTTTTCCATTAGTTTTGGAATTTTAAATTAATATTTTTGTACTTTCATACGTATTTTTAAATTTCTGTGATTTTTCGGATTTTAACTGGTATTTTTCTGTATTTCGTCAGCATAGTGACAAAATGGTCATTTCGCCGCGCAAACACCATTTTCGCTCATTTCAAGTCCAAAATTTATTTTTCAAGATTTTAAGCATGTTTCTAAACTTTCTTGATTTTTTCGGGGATAATTGCTATTTTTTCTGTAAATACTGCATTCAAGGACAAAATAGTCATTTTGCACTCCGAACGCATTTTTCACCAATTTTTAAGTCCTAAATTCATTTCTTAGGATTTTAGGTTATTTTTAATTTTTAGAAATTTTTAGAGGCCATAGCTATTTTTTGTTTATTTTTGTAAATACAGGGGCAAAATAGTCATTTCACACCCGAAACGCATTTTTTGCCAATTTTAAGCTCTAATCTTTATTTTTAAAATTTTGAAATCTATTGTGAATTTTTTGGTAAATTTTGGATTTCATTATTATTTTTGTATTAATTTTGATTTTTTGTGTCAAAAATAATTTTTTTAGGGTAAAATCAGTATTTTATTGCTAGTGGCATTTTGGTTATTTTCGAGTATTCTTAGAGGCCAAAACTACTAGGCTCTATAAATGCTCCCATTAAAAAGAAAAAAGGGAAGAAAAAAATTAAAAACCCTAAAACACACTCTTATCCAAAGAAAAAGATAAAAACACCTACTACCTCACCAAAAATTCACACACTCTAACCGTTCTTCACTTTCCGGTGATTGTTCATCGCCTCAGTTACTATTCATCATCACATTCTTACCCAGCTTCCAAAAGGTAATTTCTTATCTCTTTTCTATTTGTTTTGATCCATTTTCTTTCATTGTGTAAGTCTGATTATGTTTTATTGCTTGAAATTTTAATTGAATTTTTTCTGATGATGTTTTATTGCTTGAAATTTTGATTGAATTTTTTTGTTTTTTTTTTTTTTCTTCTTCTTCAATTTTGTTCTTGGGTTGTGTTATTTCTTCTGAGTTTTTCTTTCTTCTCCTAGGTTCTTCTTCCACTACCCTTCTCTCTATCACCACTATTTACCACTGCCAGTACCCTCCACCAGACTTCAACACCAGTTCCTTCCCAAATCATCACCAGAACTCCCTCATCAAACAAAGCCACCACTGTCGCCCACACCATAGCCACTTCCCTCACCTCCACAAAACAACAATTAACATCCCCAATCAACAAACAAGTGACCAAACACAACTAAACCAAACGTCCAACAATCAACCCCAATCACCAGCAAGAAAAGCAACAACAAATTCACCCCAGAAGACCAAACCCATCATAAAAAACAACCACCCTCCACCATCGCCAACAGAGCATGTAACACCCTAGAAAATGCACTCACAAGAGACATTCTTTTATTTAGGGTTAAGTGTTAATCCTTGATTTATTAGTTGGAAGATTTCTTGAGTTAATTAGGTTAATTAACTAAGATTTTCATTATTAAGTAGGACACCTAAGTACCCAATTTAGAATAATTTTATTGGACCATTAATTTATATTAGTGTTTAAATTTTGATTAGTTTATTCTACTATTTTCTAGTCTTTTGACTACTTGAATTTTAGCTCAATTTTACTCAAAAATTTGACTTATTTTCTTGCTTTATTTTCTTTTCCTTGGCTGAAATTTCTTCTCTCTTTTCTTTTCTCTTGGCCGAAAATTCTTCTTTCTTCTCTTTTCTTTTGGCCGAATTTCTTTCTTTCTTTTTTCTCCTTATGGCCGGATTTCTCTCTCTCTCTATTTTACTCTCTTTTTGCTTTAATAATTTGTGTCATAATATTGCTAGTATTAGGTGATAAGAGGTTAAAGAGTTCTACCAATCAAATTGATCCAAGTTAGCTACTCTTGCATTAAAAGACTACCTCTTCACTTTATTCTTGTTATGTTTTAATTGGTTAATTTTTTTCCCACATTTTCTTTATTTCTTTTCCATTTTTCCTAGCCTATTTCTTTCTCTTTCTTTTCTTCTTGGCCGGCCATCTCTCTTTCTCTTCTTCTCTCATTTTGCTCTCAACTTCTTGAAGTTTTCTCTCTAAAGTTTGGGCAAATCCACCATAGAAAGTGAGCTTCTTTCCTTTCTAAGCAAAGTTCTAAGCATATCTAAGGTATTTACTATGAACTTTTCCTACTAATTTCAAGTTTTAATTAGTTTTTATTGCAAGCTTAAACCTAGATTCTTGTTGCTACTACTTGGAGAACTTAGTTTGAATTGGAGATTTATTTGCTAGATAAAGTGTTCTTGTGGTTAGATAGACTAGTATATGGCATTTAAACCTTGAAATTTCATGTGTTATATGTTGTTTGGTTGAAGATTATTGGAGTAGAATTGTGACAGCCCCACCTTACCCAGAGGTGCACCAAAGGGCTTAGCGGACTGCCTGCCTAGCTCTCGCCAGAACTCAAACACGCACTCGCTCAAACATCCAAGCGTACTTAACTCGAAATAAAATGCAATCATAACTAAATACATTAAAAATATTTACTTAAAAGTGTAAATATTACGAGAGTTTTACATCCCAAAAATATAATAATATTTACGATAAAAGCCTACACATTTAGGCTATCAAAACACAATAAACAAAATATTTACTAGGTCCAAATCAGCTTTTCCAAGCTTTAGTAGTTTTGGAAACCTGGTTAAAGAAAACAAATAAATGGGATGAGCTAAAATAGCCCAGTGAGTGCTCAAGTCATGCAACCATACCAGTAAAATATAATTTTTGTTCGATAAAATATTTAATGAGTAAATAAACAATTTGTGAACAATTTAATGAACAAGTAGTCACTGGCGGATACGGGGCTCAACTACGGGAGCAAGCTCAACCGCAGAAGTAGCAAGCACTGAACATGTAACCAAGACATTCGGACCGAGATAATAACTCAGGTCCTCGTCAAGGAACATACCAGTATAAACAAGCAAGTACCCTAACCACCAATCACCTTGTAACCTCCAAACAAGCTACCACCTCCAGGGAGTAATCTCAACCTTGGAAGGACCAACAAGCAAGAAAGTTCAATCCGGAGTTGGCCTCTTAGAGGAATTCAACTCATTTAAGGAAAGAACATCACGCCCTAAAACACTCAGCACCTTATATCCTCCCAAGTCACGTCAGGGTTGACTAACCGTGAAGTAACGGTGAAGTTAGTCACGGTAGTCTCACGCACAACTAACACATTTAATAGTGAAAGCATGTAACACATTGTGAAATAGATGCGATAAAGTACACATCTTTTCTCAAGTAACACATTTTTTCAAATAATAATATCAAGTAGATCATGGCATTTCATGCATTCATGCACACATAAGAACACTTCACCTGAAATGCCTATGAAAAAATTTCGCGGTAAGGTTGCGTCTCACTTCCGGATCCTGAAATTCACGAGAAATAATCGTATCAAAATCCTGACTAAAATCTAAGAAATTTCATAAGGAAATTCAAGAAATACCCCAAGTCTTTCTAGGGTTTAATTTCTAGGGTTTTGGAGCTTAGGGTTTTACCCTAGGGTTTAGGGTTTTCAAAATTAGGGTTTTCTAACATTCTAGGGTTTTGCTCGGAAAGGTTTAATTCACTAATAGCTAATCTACGAAAATTTCTGCACGCTTAAATCACTAAATTACAGCTTATAAAGCCTTAAATCATAGCCTAATTACTTTTATTTCCTAGGTTTTACCGAAATTTCGGCAGCACTTCCCCTATAATCGGACTAACCCAAAAATTTTTAAACCTGCAAGAAAACGTCCAACAACCCAATTTCAAGTAGTTCTACTAATCTCACAATCAAACTCAATTCAATTCCATTCAAATTCATCACAAAAATACATAAACCACTCCAAGTTCTTCAAGTAAATCAAACCTAGATCATGACTTTTCAAGTTTAATATACCATCTACAAGGCATACAAGTTCACAAGCTTCACATTCATGGAATAAAACTTCACTTTTCATGACCAAAATCAATCTTACTTAACCAAGAAAAACATAACTTAAGAGCTAAAAACTATAATCTTACACTTGAAATTAGAAGAGAAATTCATGGGAAATACCTCTAGGTAGACAAGATTAGTTGCTTAGGAGGAAGTTCCACTCAATTTCTACTGGTTGAAAAATGAGTAAATGGAAGTAAAAGATCCAAGAAAATTGAAAGAAAATGGAGAGAAAAGAGGGAGTGAGCAGCCGGCCAAGTGAAGAGAAAAGAAGAAAAAAATAGGTTAAGTAAAGTAAAAAGAATTGAAAGAAAATTGGAAAAAAAATGGACCAATCAAAACAAGACAAAGATAAAGTAATCTTGACTTTCTCTCCAACACTTGGCAATGGTTAATTAGAAAGAATTTTTGTTATTTATCTTCCAATAAGTCTTGCAAGATTTCCTAGGTACAACTCTTAAGGAACTAAGTACAACATGCTCATTCTTTTTTTTTTTTTCTACAAATTCAGCCACCCCACTTTTTTTTTTTCCTAATGAACATAATACAAATGAATGGTTTTGCATGAATTTCTAGGGTATTACAAGAATTATTGGAATTTAGTGGAATTTTGATTGAATTTGAACTTGAGTTGAACATAAAAGTTGTAGAACTTGTTGCATTGGGTTGGATTGCTAATTTTTCTTGCAGGAAAAAATTTGGGTTAGTCCGATTTTAAGGGGAAATGGTGCCGAAATTTTGATAGAATTAAAAGAAGAAAAATTGACAAGTGAGATTTTAAGCCTAGAATATGTTCAATTGAAGGAAATTGAAGTGTAGGAATTTTTAGAAATGATCTAGTGATAGATTAAATTTTCTTAGAATAAGTAAACCCTAAACCCTAGAAACCCTAAAACCAAAACCCTAGAAATAAGTGGGGTGTTTTCTTGAATTTTTCTTACTAAATTCCCTAGGGTTTTAATTGAGTTTTCATTATATTATTTCTTTTAAATTTCAGGGTCCGAAAACGCATCACGACCATTTTACGAGATTTTTCTTAGGCATTCCAGGTGAGTGTCTCTATGTGTGCATGATGCATGACATGCTTTGTCGTACTTGAGAATGTTATATTAAGAAATATTATGTCATGCTTGTAAATGTTATGTTATGACATGTGTTATTTGAGGAAAGATGTGTACTTTATCACATCTATTTCGCAATGTGTTACACGCTTTCATTATCCAACGTGTTACTTGTGCATGAGACTTCCATGACTAACTTCACCGTTACTTCACAAAGAGTCAACCCGGACAGGCTTGGGAGGATATAAGGTGCTGGGTGTTTTAGGGCATGATGTTCTTTCCCTTATGAGTTGTGAATCCTCAAAGAGGCCAACTCCGGATTGAACTTTCTTGCGTGTTGGCCCTCCAAGGTTGAGATTTCTCCCTGGATATGGTAGCCTGTACGGAGGTTATAAGGTGAGTGGTGGTTAGGGTTCTTGCTTGATAATACTGGCATGACCTTTGATAAAGACCCGAGCTATTATCTCAGTTCTAACATCATGGTTACATGATCAGTACTTGCTTCTTCTGCGGCTAAGTTTGCTTCCGTAGTTGAGCCCTGTATCCGCCATTGACTACTTGTTAATTAAATTGTTCATGACCTGTCTATTTAACTTGTCAATTATTTTTGTACCATAAAATAATGGTTTCTTGGTATGGTTGCATGACTTGGGCACTCACTAGGCTATTATAGCTCATCCCATTCATTTGTTTTCCTTAACCAGGTTTCCCAAAATACTAAAGCTGGAAAAGCTGATTTTGGACATTGTACATGTTTTGTTTGGTATCTTTTGATAGCCACTTGTTTAGGCTATTCTTGTACATGCTATGTAAATTTTAGTGCGTAAAACCTTTTGTAATACCTGTACTTCAAATGAATTTTATGAATATATCTCTTTATGAATGTGTTTTATTTTGTATTAATTATGTGTACGTATTGAGCGAGTGCTCGACTCGAGTCCTGGCGAGAGCTAGGCAGACAGTCCGCTAAGCCCTTTGATGCGCCTTTGGGTAAGGTGGGCTGTTACAGAGCAACCACTTCCAAAACTCCTTAGTCAAACCACCTCCAACGCAACCCCATTTCAATCACAAGCTAAATCCAATCATAAGCCCCCAAACCACCTCATTGCCTTCAAAAATCGCCCCATCAAAACCACCATTCTTTACAACTTCTTTACAAGACAGAAAACCTGATTTCGAAGCCCCTATCATTGCCCAATTGTCCATTACAGCCACACCACTACCGTTGCCCCCTCCATCATCACCTACCGTTATCCTTGCAAGCCCAAAGTCAACCTCCTTCGCCACTATTCCCACCAGAATTTATACCCCTATCATCAACAAAGCCCTTTCCCCATTCCCTCACCATCCACACATCACCATCACCATCACCATCATCATTTCGTAGTAGCCTTGTCGCTGTCATCAAAACCAGTTCCTGAGCCACACCGCGAATTCACCACCACTAACACCATTCATAGCCCCAATCCATCTTACAAACCACCACCCACCTCTCTGTCTCCGCTGAAAGCCACCAGTTCAATTCCCCTGTCTCGATCTCCTCCATACCACCATCATCACCACTCAACCAGTTAGCAACACCTCCACCGAATTATTTATTTCCATTGCCCCCCCAAAACCTGTAGAAAAACATCACAGACCAACACCACAATTCCCAAATCCCACCCATGAATCCAAAATCACAAACAACCAGTCAAATCTCAGCTTCCATGAAAAACCCATAGAAAACAAACAACAAGGCATCACGGCCCCAATCCCAAATCTCTCTACAATAAACCACAGCCCAAACACCCATTTGGAGACCATTTCACCTGTAAAATCTGCACCACCACACATGGCCAAACAACCCAAAATCACAAAACACCCACCGTCGCACCATCTAGAAAAAGAAATAAAAACACGAAAAGAAAGAGAGATCAGGTGAGGCAGAGATAAAAAGAGTGAGAGAAGCAGAGAGAATGAGACGGTGAAGAGAAAGGGAAAAACAAAGAGAAAGAAGAAATGGAGAGAGAGGAAAGATAGAGAGACGGTAAGATGAGAGAAAAATGGAAAAGTAAGAGAAGAGAGAAATGGAGAGAGAGAACAGAAAGAAAATCAAATTCAAGAAAAAAAGAAAGAATAAAAGAAGAACGAAGAGGAAAGGAAAACGAGAAAGAAATCAAGAGAAAAGACAGAGAAGAAGATCAAAGGAAAGGGAAAGCTAGAGAAGAAGAAAGCAAATAAAGGAAGAAAGAGAGAAACTGGTCAAGGAGGAGAAATTGGGTTGGAGAGAGAGAAATTTAAAAAAATAAAGAAAATGATTTGGGGGAGGAGATTTTTTTTATTAATTCTCTTTTTTCTTCTATTTGTTTTAGTTGAATTTAGATTTAATTAGTTTTTAGATTTTTGTTATTCTAGTTTGAATTAGTGCCTAATTTGGATAATAGAGATTCTGGTTAATTAATCTAATTTAATTTGTTTCCACATTTTGTTTTGTTTTGTTTTGTTTTGTTTTGTCTTCTTATAGAGTAATGTATTTGTGTTCAAGTCCTTGGTCACTTCTAGAATTATTTACATGCCTTAAAAGACTTTATGTTTTGCAGTTAAGTCCCCATAATATTTTATTGATCCCTTTAGTTTTTGTTTCTTTCAATTACATCTTGAATTAATTGCAATTTGCCCCATATTTGCATAAATTTACTATTTTGCCCCCAAGTTACTTTAATTTTTGCATTTCTACCCCCTTAGATTTATTTGAACTTTCGATTTTTACCCCTTAAGTTTTGTAGAATTTTATTTTAGCCCCTTTAGTCGTTAGAGTTTATATTTTTACTCCAATTTGCCAATATCAACATATTTTAGCTTTAATTGTTTATATTGAGCTACCTTGACATGTTTTTTGTGTTCTTAAGCACTTGTATCGAGTCTTCAAAGAGGTATCCCTATTTCTCGTTAATTTCTCTTTATGTGCTCCTATGTGATTCTTGTGCATTTTCTTCAATGATTTTTCTTATTTTATATATTTTTTGCGTATTTATTTACTTTATTCTATTTAGTTTTGAATGTTATTATTTGGTAAAAATGTAATAGAATAGATCACAATTTCTTTTACTTTAGCCTATTTTTGTATTTAGCTAGTCAATGTAATAGTTAGGTTACATTTCTTATATTTTTAGCAAAAATTTTGTATGTAGATAGAAAGTGTAATAAATAGGTCATTTTTACTTTTTCCCCCCTTAATTGTAAGTTAAATCCCCCAATTTAACAAATACAGTCTATGCGCTTTTATGTGCTTGCGTGCTTTCGGATTTTGTATCTAGATATTATGTTTACTTGTTATATGCTCCTATATGTCTTTATATGTTTATTTGCTTTCGATTCATGCTTTATTGCTTTAATTCATGTTTTATCAGTTTTATTGTTCCATCACCACACTAGTCCAATGCTAGTTGTGGCTTTATTATTTCCCTGCTAGTCCAACGCTAGTGTGAATCCCTAGAAAGGGCTAGTCCAATGCTAGACCCTTAGGTCGTTTTAGGTCATTTCACACACCACTTCTCATTTTTAGGCTTTTTTCATTTATGCATGATGTTTTCATATATATCTTACTATTATCATCTATTTTTTTACATAAACTCAGTTTATGACACTTAGGTTACATTTCACTTAGAAGTTAGGTCATTTGTGTAATCCGACTAAAAATAGTCGCCTACTCATGTCAGAAGCGGTGATGTACATGTCGTTCCCCCCTTCGTGAGTAAGGTGTAAGGTAATAACATAGGTAATGCAGCGAAAAAATAAAAATTTATTACCTTAACCATGGATCTCTTTGACGTATCTATATGATTAACAAGGGGGTTTGCATGAAGATTACCTCAAGCACAAAAGATATCTATGCTACTAGGCAAAGATCCTTTGATGAAGAGGTTAGATCTACCACAAAAATCCCTCCAAGCGTAAAGCCTCTAACGATATCCACAGGAACTTCTTTGGGAACCTTGTAGGCTTGCTAGCTTTGACTTTTGAGTGCTAGCTCTCTTGAATTAATTAAGAACACAAGAGAAGAAAAAAGCCTAACAATTAGGAAGAAGAGATAGAAAAGAGAGACGCCACAAGAGAGAGAGAAAGTGGCGGCTTTTTTCTTCTAATTTTTCTCCCACTAGGTTTTATTGTGTTGCAATAATAATTCAAGAGTCAAAGCATGAACCTATTTATAGAGGAAGTAATCTAGTCTTTTAGGAAATAAAACTAATTGGAAACCAAGAAGGTTTAGGTAACATACTTTAAGCTAAACCTTCTCCTTTAGGAAATCTATTCCATAAGGAAACCAATTAGTTACTTTATTTCTTTTAGGAAACTAACTTCCTACAAGACTTAGAATATTTATAAATAAGTCCTTTAAGTTAATTATCTCAAAATTAACTCTGTAAATATCTCATACTTATCTTAATTACATTTTAACCCAAAGATTTTGTTCTTTATGTGTGTGACCCATTAGGTTCCATTCATGTTGGCAATAAGTACAAATTATAACGCTTTAATTAATTAATTAAGAGCTAGATAAATTAAACACTTTAATTTATCATTAATTCACTAATTAATTAATTTACACTTATAGATCATGAGTGGCGTCTAGTAATGCATCATGACCACCCAAGTGAATAGGAAAGTCATATGGTAGACCATACCTATCAATGACAATGTTACCGTGTAATTAATATCCTTTCACCACACTATATCCCAATTAGTCTATATAGTGCATACTTTTAAATGACTAATTTATATTTTCTTGTTCCAAAAATATAACTCTCCATGATGTATAACTTTGAAACTACTTCCAAGTTATACTATCACTTCTGCAGAAGATTTATGAGTTAATATTTCCAACAAGTGGCCATAAAGAGATATACTCTCCTATCAAGGAGTGGTGAATCTTATACTAATTACTCACTATCTTTCCATGCTTCAAACTATACCCAATCTCTAACCTATGGGCTACCCTTTTACGGGCATCAAAGAATAGAGTGGAAGTATAGCAATCCACACTCAAGATACTATGGTAATCTCAAGTCAAAGGATCACTTACACCATTGCCATTAAGAGCTCAACCATTAGCACTATAGTTGAAAACTCTTAGCGGATCAGTCCAATGAACTTGTTATCAAACAAGCATCCACATACCATATTAGGTGTCACGCACACCATAGGCAATGAAATCAACTACTACTTGCCATAAGTAGAGACAAAGTATATGCTAGTCTATCCACATTAATGATGTCCAATCTTGTTAATACTATGACTAGGGATATTTAAGAATATGACTTCATGTATTAGAGTCTCATAATTGTAACCCTTATAATCTTTAATACACAGTTAATATTCTAAGGACTTTATCAAACAAATAAGTAACATGAAAATACAAGTATAGATGATAAAGAAAAATACCACGTGAACAAACATAACATAAATAAGTGTAAATACAAAAAACCTTAAACCATCTTGGTTTTAGGGCATACACTAACATAAGGAACAGTCAGTCACGAGTTTTAGTTCCTCGTACCCATGATGTTGCATTCCCACTTTCATCGACAACTTATGATCTATATAACTATTTTTCTTTTCTTTTCTTTTTTTTTTTTTTTTTTTTGCATCCATACTCATGACTCTCTCGAGACCTCATTTCAGGTTTCACAATTAATGCGATAATTCCGGTCAAATCTCGACGGGACATTTTGACCCTCCCAACACCACACTAGATTTAGGATTTGCGTTCATTTAGACACATCCAAGCGAGATAGAATCTCGGGTTATTTTAGGAAAATATGATAAAATCTCACAACTAGCCTCGACTAGGTAGAAAGGGTGCTTCAGACGAGAGCCTTTGCCTTCCCGTTCTTCAAATGTGACTCCCGAATTTTTTTCTCTTGTTTTTTCGTAGACCAAAGTCCAAAAAGGGCTTTCAAATTTTTTTTTTTCAAAATTTTATTTTTTATTTTGTTAAATGATTTTTTGGTTGACTTGGTATACCCTAACTCAATACCAAGTGGCGACTCCATTTTTTAAATAAAACCCTTTTTCAAAATTAGTTGGCCAAAACTGTCGCACTTTTTAGTCCTGGCCTTATTTTATTTTTATTTTTTTTTTTCTTTCCTTCCTAAATAACACCTTTTTTCAATAAAAACTTGATTTTTCCTCACACACGCACAGTTTTTTCAAAGAACTTTCTTTTCAAAAAGGGCCACCGGATCAGACCGAACCGCCTTTTCGAGTCGCAACAGTCACGACCCCACCGTGCTATCGATTTTGGACATGACACTAGGGTTGTCTATTAATGAAAAGTTGTAACATTTAGTTTGATATTTTACTTGTGTACTTTTATATTTTGTTTGGATCGAGTGTCTGAATAGTTCATATGGTAACTTTATTATCAGGCAGCTAAAAATAGCTAAATGGTTAAATTAAAAATTAATTTGTTACAATGATACATTTATTGATAAGTGATAAATTTACCTATTTTAGCATAATGTCTTGTATACATTTTTAGTGTGTTTTTAGTATTTTTGGATTTAAAAGTGGCTCAATTTCATAAATATTCATCAAATCAAAGACTGCACCAAAATTAGGATTTTTAGTTCAAAAATTAAGATTTTGAGGCATAATTATTGTTTGGAGCAAATTAATGCATAGGTTTATTGGTTTTGTAGGAAAATGACGATTAAATTCAATTTGGGTCAATTGGAACACAAGTTCTATCAAATTGAAGGATGATTCAAGATTGTACCTTTGTATCATTTAAGCTTGGCAATTTTTGGATTATTTTTTCTTCATCAAATTCTACCAAGATAAATATGATTTAATAGTGGAAAAATGTCTCAAGGGCATGGAAGCAATAACCCAATTTTGAAAGGGCAAAAGGGTCATTTCGAAGTGATTTGTGGGTTAGCCACCAACGAATCGTACTGCGGATCGACACCAACTTTCAAATTTCATCTAGTTCAACTTGCAACTTGTTCGCACTTCTTTTGCAGCCAAATTCAATGGCCAGTTGCTTCTGCACTGCCCTAGAAGAATATTGCAAAGTTCAAGGCAAGATTTTCCAAGATTTGGAATCAAATTTCATCATTTTATCTTCAACTTGGAAAGTGACTCGAGTTAGGGTTTTTCCTGTAAATAGTTGCCTTGTAGTTCAATAAAGATATGCTTAGTTTTGTGCTTGATATAGTTGAAACCATATCTTGGAAGGAGGAGCACTCCTTGTAAATACTTACAGTATGAATCTTTCTTAACTTTGTAGGAGGAATTTCATCTTCCTGCAACCATAACTTTGAAAGAACTCCTTTGTACTTCACGTGTTTGATGAAATGCAAGAACAAGTCTTGGAGCCAAGTTCATCAACCAAATAAGCAACTCTAACATTATTCTTTTCATTTTCATTCTTGCATGAGTTGTTACTTGCGTATATGTGCATAATTTCATCTTTACTATGTTAAACTAAATCGAACTAAATTTAGGATGAAGCTATTGATATAATTGATTAAGTTTATGGCCATATTTTAGTCTTGTTTATTCATTTATTTGGTCTTTTACACTTGATATTGATTAGCTACCAATCTCAAGTCATCTTAGTTGTTGTCTGACAAGGGAACTTGCACTTAACAATAGAAAGAAGTAAATAGAACTTATGTTGAATCTCACGGAAGTAGTGATCTTCATAGGTCAATTTAGGTTTGTTGAATAACTTTTATCACCACAATTCATAAAACCAAATGAACTAAAGCACGCAAGATGATAAGTAATAATTTTACCTATTTTAATATAGTATTTTATATATGATTTAAGTATGTTTTTAGTATTTTAGATTTTAAAAAGGCTCAATATCATTATTTTCTATCAAATAAAGAATTGCTCTTAAACTAGGGTTTTTAGACCGAAAATTAGGGTTTTAAGGCAGAAATATTATTTTGAGCAAATTAATGCCGAAGTTTATTTGATTTTGTAGGGAAATGATGATTAAACACAATTTGGATCAATTGAAGCTCAAGGAATATCAAAATTGAAGGATGATTCAAGTTGTACCAATTTTATCATTTGAGCTTGGAATTTCTGGCAAATATTTTCTTCACCGAGTTCTACCAAGGAAATTATGGTTTATTTGTGGAAAAACATCTCAAAGGCATTATGGAAATAACCAAAATTTAAAGGGGCAAAATTGAAAACAAAGAGTGATCCACGGGTTGCCACCCGCGGATTGTCATCAACTTGTAGATTTCGGCTCTTCCAATTTGCAGCTTGTTCACACCACTTTTGCAGACAATTCAAACATCTAGCTTCATCTGCACTGCCCTAGGAGAATATTACAAAGTTCAAGGCAAGATTTTCCAAGATTTGGAATCAAAATTCATCACATCTCCAACTTGGAAAGAGACTTGAACTAGGGTTATTTCTATAAATACATGCCTTTGTATTCATGAAAGTTATGCTTGGCTTTATGCTTGAAAAAGTATAAACCATAGCTTAGTAGGAGGGGCACTCCTTGTAAATACTTAGATTAGTTTTCTTTCTAGTTTTGTAGGAATACCCTCACGTCTTCGTTGAGCCATGACCATGGCTTGGCTAAGCCGTGGGCTCTCTTCTGTGAGCCATGACTGTGGCTCAGCCCATGGCTTAGGATCCCAACTTTCTAATCTTGGCCGCACCTTAAGCGGTTGAGGTTAGAAACTTCAATTTCACGTCTGATAGTGCCTCAAACCATGGTCCAGTGACTCTACCTACCTTTCTAGCTCAAAAACCTTGGACTTTGCTTCATCTTTTGGCATTTTTTACTCCTTTAAACATCCACCATCATCGAATCACCCATCTAAACTTTATCTATGCAACTCTAATTGAACGAATTCGATGACGAAGCTATCAAAAAGCTACAAAACAACACAAAAACACATGTAAATCACACATTTACACAAATTGGCATTAAAATCACAAATGGGAAGAAATAGCTAAGAAATAGAGCAAAACTCATGGAAAAACCCTAAAAACCTACTAAAAACTAGTGCACTTTAGCACTTATCAATTCCCCCACACTTAAGCCATTGCTTATCCTCAAGCAATGAACCAAACAAATTTGAAAACAATGGCTTAACCAAAGTGAAAGTAAAACATACATCTTTAAGAACAACTTCACAACAACTATGAAACACAATTGTGCAATCATCCATCTTATTTTGAGTACTTATCATATTAAGCAAAGGAGAAAGAATTATACGTCAATTAAACAAGTTCAGTTCCACTTCTGTACTTTATTCAAAACTCATAAATAATTAGATCCTATAGCTAATAAGTACAACCATATGCCCATGATTAATTCACTTTTTATAATTAGGGACTTTGCTTCTTAGGCTTAGCCCTTACTTAGACATGAAGTTGCCTTTTTACGAGAAGATCGACATTAATCAGATAAAGACCTCCAGTTACTCAACACTTCATTTGTCCAAACTGATATGCATACTCATAATTCTAGTACCTTTTGACGCGAAATTTGACATTGACCAGATGAAGACCCCTCCTTTACTCAATACTAAAACCAACGAAGTAGAACCTAAGCTTAAATACTTTTTCCTTTTTTAAAAAAAAATTTACAATTTAGCACACTTCATCCCTTTCTTAACACACTATTTATCATAGGCATATGTCATACCAACAAGCTACATCACTACTTAACTTACAGAGAAAAACAAATAAAGCAGAAAAACTTCACTAAACTCACAAAAAACTTCAGCAAAATTCAACCCACTTTACCTAATATAAAACTTCATAATCACAAAATCATACCTCTAGTCAATTAAGAAGAAAATCCTCAAAAAAAATGCACATAGTTACTCCATTTGAGTAGGAAAAATTGAAAACTAACGAGTTGAATATCATAGTATTCCATAAAACTTTAGATCAAACATTAATATCTCAAATAAGTTGGACAATTTCTAAAAAAATTTTGACAGAGTTTCCCCTAAAGTAGGGCTAACCGCCTGTTACCACAAAAATTAAACCATACCAACCAAGCAACAAGTAATTCAGATTTTCTCAAATACCATCCAATAAGCAACAATTACTACGGAACATTCTACCCCCCCTCCCACACTTAAATCACACATTGTCCCCAATGTGTGACAATGTAGAGAAAGGATAAAAATAAAAAATGAAACTAGTACTCAACTCTTTCGTAGTAGTCCCTATCTAATATGGTTTAGCTACAGGCAAGAGATCTAGAATTGAACAAACTGCAGCCACCTCATAAAGGAAAAAAATAACTACATTATCCAATCGTTAGATACAGGCCAAAGTAAATTAAAAATCCTAAAAAGTAAAAATAATAAGTACAGACCCAAAACGAAATAAATAAATAAAAATGACATAAAGCAATAAATAGGGTAAAACGTCTGCCATCTATAAGGTAGGGTCTCCATCCCCTCCTCTATCACCACAAGTAGCTGAAGACGGATGTACTAATCTAATCTCCTCCCGTAAAGCTCTCACGTCCCCACTCAATTGCTCTGTCTGAGCAAACTGCTCTCAACCTCGTGCCTCTATCTGGTCCATCCACGCCATCACTCTAGTCTCTGTGCAACAAAGTTTACGAAGGATTTGATCCTGTGGTGACCTAGATCTAGAGGAACTCGCTAAGGTACGAGGTGGTGGCAGTGGTAAGTCAGAAACGGATGGCCAATAGAGATGGATGGTCTAGCAAAAATAGACGGCCTAGCAGGAGGCTCCTCGTCATCTTCCCTATCATCTATCTCATCATCACTATGAGCAACATCAAAGTCTCCGTCATCCTCCTCATCTCTAGGATGCCCCCTAATCGCATCAACCACTGTCTCATCCATCTGGTTCGAAAGAAGCATCCTAGGTATGATCCAATCATTGATTGACAATCCAATCGATTCGTCATCATATAGCTCAACCCCAGCAACTTGGAACAACAATGTGAGGAGGCGAGTAAAACCAAAACATTTATCTCCTCTCTAGGAGCACGCCACTATGCCCATGTAATTGATGATGATGCTAGGTAGTGGAATATGTTGATCCGGAGGTCCATGAAATATGGTGTCTAAAAAGTACATATCACTCTGCCAAACCTTATTCTTCCCACGCTTTCTTCGAATGACATTCATGCCAAAGAAGAATAGGAGGATGTGCTGGAGTGGAGTAAATTTATGAGCATATATAACACGCTATCCTATCTCCTGAGATCTCTCCCAATCCATTCCAAACCTGTCTTTAGCATCGTTGAATTTCCATGTTGTTGGACATACAAAATATTTCCTAAACTCCATATTCGGTCCATCGTTCCGGATCCCAAAGTATTAGAAATCATCCTCCTGGAGACTGCCAGACGCTTCCCCCCGCACGTATGATTCAATAAAATTCCCATTGAATTGGTCCCTATTGACCACATTCGCGTAGAACTTCTTAACCAATTCAGGGAAGATAATCTCTGGTAGTGTCAGGAGCGGGGCCCATCCAAGCCTTTGCAAGTATTCTGCTAGAGGGAAATAGGCCTCCACCTCTATCGCTAAATTTCTCTATTTTATTAGTGTTTTCATCTTACTCGTCTCATACCACATCTGAATATCCCTCGAAGTAAAGCATATGGCATCATAATCCAATGATGCCTGAGACCTAGAGGATGAAGCTCCAGTCCTTCTCTTCTTTGCACTTGCAGACATTTCTCCTCTTATTCTTGCCATTGTACCTACATGTAAAAGAAAATAAAAAATATCAAAACAAGGTACAATGGAAATCATTTTCCTTTAAAATGCTTAAAGACCATGATGAAACTCACTACAACTAAATGCAACTACAAAAATACCCCCTCACTTAATTACAGTTCCAAAGGAAGTAGATAGTGAACCATTCAACAAAGCAGCTAAATATGCATATAAGTGCTATCTATGTATGAAAAACACAAATCACCAATTAATGAGTGTCTGGGGTAAATGACACATATGTCTCTAAATTCACTCAAAATGACAACTTTGAACCAATTAGCAACTTAACAAGCAATAATAAATGCTAAAGTAGCTCACTACTATATCAAAACAAAAAAAAATACTAATCACACCCTATACCACTCAACATAATGCACATATACTACTACACCCACATTCAACATATGAAGGTCATCATTAAGTTAAAAAGACTAAAGAATATTATGAAAATGGACTCCACATTTGTTCATGCCCAAAACCTATCCATAGCTAAATTTGAAAGTGAAAGTCATCCCTCATAACGAGGAACTCATCACCTCTAAATTTAACTTATTTTCTACAAAAATTAGAGGCCATACACATCATAAACATTCTAAAGTCATACTATACACTCATGCAACTCAAGAAATGTCAAATAATAAACTCTAGACATTTAATTAACAAATAATCAAAATTAGGAATTTAACTCATCAATATAACAATTGTAAGAATAAAATTCCTAATTCAACTTCGGAAACATGTCATAGAGTTCAATAACATTAATTAAACTCAAACATTCTCATGAATTGCATCAATTATCCCAAAAGTCCAAGAACTAAATTAAGCATAATTGAAAATTTCACAGGTACAATTAGACCATAAATCACTAAACCTATGGCACAATCATACTTAAGTAGCTCCAAAAACACAAATTAAGCTCATAATTCCAACAAAATCTCACTACATTGTCATATCCTTCATGAAATGACATCCAACATAAACTAAGTAAAATAATCACAAAATATGAAAATCTTACCATAAAAATTGCAATGAGTGAATGACTAGTGTAGTGAGAAGGTAAATGATACCCAAAAATCAAACCCAAAATTTGCCAAGCAAAAATCCCAAAATTGGAGACAAACTTCAAATAGAGGCAAACACCCACCAAAAGATGAAGTTTTAATCTACCAAATTTAGATATTTTGCTCTAAAAGAGGTAGCTAGTAGGTGGGTGAACTGTATTTGGTGTAGGATTAATGTGAAATGGAGGATTAAGGTGAGGGGATGCAAGGGTTTAGGAGAGGGGAAGAAAATTGGATGAAGAAAGATAAAAGAATGAGCCACAGCTCCTTCGTCTTTGGACCCCGTCTGGGACGTGCCGTGGCTTAAGTAGCCATGGCTCAACCCGTGGCAAGTTTCTATCCTCAATCCGCACACTGAGCTGTGGCCTAGAGTAATTGCAGCTCAGTTTGCGGCTTGATGCAGAATTTTTTTTTTTCAACCCCTGCTTTCATCTCCAACAAAAAAGGTTACTCCCAAACAATCACATGCACTTCAAACAAAGCAAAAAGAAGATTTTGACATGAAAATCATGCAAAATAAACAATGATATATAAAGATAAAATGACAACTCCCTCTTGCTCATGTAGCCATTGATAGCAGTAGTTGTGAGTTCCATCTTCTTTCTTTAGGTCTGCAAAACAAACATAAAACAAACTACTTAAAACAAAGCTACTGAACTTAATAATCACAAAAAATACCAAAATACTAAAGTAAAAGATGGGTTGCCTCCCAACAAGCGCTTGCTTAACGTCTTTAGCTCGACACCACCAAGTGGTGTCACGTAACCCCTTGATGATAAATTACTTCGGCCCACTCTTTCTTCCTTTCGGGCCATCAAATATCAATCCTTGGATGATTATCCTTCTTAGCACATTGCAACTCAGAGCTCCTAAATTTTGTTGGTTGCACAACCATGATGGGACTACGTTCTTCCCTTGTGGCTTTGCTCTCAAATTCCATTGGCTTCCTCTTACCTAGCATGATACCATCACTAGCTTCATAGTAAGGAAGAACCTGCAAAATGTTAGTACCACAAAGAAAATTTATGTACAGAGGCTTAAAATTATAAGTATGAGGTGCCTCATGTGGAATTGAAATAGTGATTGAAAGTGAGGAATCACCTAATTCAATTGGTTCACTAGATTTATTCCCCTCACTTCCAACCTCTATTTCATCACTTTTTCTCCTTCAACCCACTCACGCTCTTCTATTCTAATCACCATTGTAGGTGCACTTTGATCACCAGAATCATTATGAACCCCTTCTACTTGTTCACTAGGATTAAACTCATCGTCATTTAGTAGCTCATATGGATTCCTAATGTTCATAACTTCAGTGATTTGTCCTATAATACTCTCAATGGCTTTGGTGATAACAACAAGTTGCTCTCCCGTTTTCTCAATTTCAGCCTCTATTCTATTCATCCTATCATTCGATGCTTTCATTAAATTCACGATAACTAATTCTAACTCAGGATTAGACTCTATAGGAGGAGGGTACGATTCAAACCTATACTCCTCTACTCTATCATGGGTTACTTTCCGAGTCAGTTGTGGTTGATTCTCATACTCTCTCCCATACATATGATGAATGATCCTACCACCCCGAGCTATACGTATTGGGGTAGGGGTCATAAGAAGGTGAATAGTTGTTAGTGTTATCATAAGGTACTTGTCTACTATAAAAACACTCATAAGAGCTTATGGTTTCCTCCATAACAAGTACAAATAACAACACTAGCTTGGGAAAGAGAAAAACCACTTGCAATTTGTTCATTGTTTTTATGAACAATATTATCTATTAGCCTCTCAAGAGCACTTAGTTTATCCATACCTATAGACTTCCATGTTGTTACCATGTTCATTAGGCCACTTCGTAGAAAGTACTCCGCCATCCTTGAAGTGAAAGTTGCAGAGTTGAGATCTCTGAAAACACCAACTTCTACACCAAAAATCAAAGAAAAGCCTAAGAAACAAAAATTAAATAAAATAACAAGAATAAACATAAAAAGACACAAAATGGTTAGAGTAATAAAAATATGGTATTCCTAATATCTTAGTCCTCGGCAACAGTCGCCAAAAACTCGATATCCTTTGGCTATACTATGGATACTTTAGGCAAGTGCACCTATCGTTCCAGTAAGTATAGTGTATAAAAGTACCAAGTGTCGATCCCACAAAGGACTATGCAAGTACTAGTACTGACCATCTTTCTATTATCTAACCATCCAAAGCGAATGGTGAATTAATTGGAAATAGAAATTAACTAGACTAATTACCTAATTAAACCACAATCAAGAAGTCAATAAAGAGAATGCACAAAAGTAGAGGCGAATCTAGATTAAAAATAGCCTAAATCAAATATGCTACGACTCTACCTTGATTAATGAATAATACCAATCACTTAGACTCTAGAATCCCTTAATTAGGGTTCAATCTTTCTCAAGTATTAACCCCTATTCCCTCGGTTTATTGATTGGAATCTCTTCTCAATCAAAACCCCAAAGAGAAGCATTAAGGTTCTATAGATTCTATGGTTTTGGTTAGGTTTGAATCCTAACCGGGGAGACTTATGTGATTCTATTTCTAGCAACCCACGAAAGCCTCTTTATTCAATAGATGATCTAGTCAAATAGGTGATTTCTCAATCTACCAATATGAAATCAATATTGAATCAAAGGATGCATGCAAATCCCAATTCAATAACCAATAAACTCAAGAATATCTAAGACAAAAATTGAGAATTCATTAACTAAAGATTCAAATCATAGTCATAGAAAATTAGGGTTCATCCCATCCAAATTATTCACAACTCAATCCATATGTACAAGAATAAATCCAACATAATACAAGAAAAGAATGGAAAAACTCATTCTCATGTAATTCTCTTGATTCCTCCCTTGCATCTGATGAACTCTTCTTGTATTGTACCACGGAAGCCCTTGAGTTGCTCCTCCACTCTTGCTTCTCCTCCCTATATCATTTTAGATGTGTGTGATGATGTGAGAGATGTGTGTGTCTTTGTGGCTAATCCCTCCTATTAGGGTTAAACTCTCCTCTCTAACATGCTCTCCCCTTTCTAATTTCTCTGGAGAAGTCCCATTTTAAGGCTCTAAAATGATAGCCAAAAGTCTTCTCATTCACGCCACTTAATTGCAAAAAAATCGCAGAAGTCTGCACATGAGCCGCCCTCACGTCTTCGTTGAGCAGTGACCACAACTTGATTGAGCCGTGGGCTCCTTTCTATGAGCCGTGACAGTGGCTCAACCCATGGCTCAAGATTCCAACTTTGTGATCTTGGCCGATCCTTAGCGCAGCCAAGAGCACGGCTGAGGTCAGAAAATTCAATTTGGCGTCCGATAGTGCCTCTAACCATGGTCTGGTGACTCTACTACCTTTCTAGCTCAAAAACCTTGGACTTTCCTTCATCTTTTGGCATGTTTTGCTCCTTTAAACATCCACCATCATCGAATCACTTGTCTAAACTTCATTGATGCAACTCCAATTGAATGAATTAGATGACGAAGCTATCAAAAACCTACCAAACAACACAAAAATACATAAATCACTCATTTACACAAATTGACATTAAAATCACAAATGAGAAGAAATAGCTAAGAAATAGAGAAAAACTCATGGAAAAACCCTAAAAACCTAACCTAAAAACCTACTAAAAACTAGTGCACTTTACCACTTATCAACTTGTTTGTGTGGATTGTGCTTAATTTTTATAGTAACCTAAGCTCGCAATCAACTATCTCAAGAAATGTGACCTTATATTGTCTTTAAAATTTTTGAACAAGTTTACAATGCTTGACTTTTCCTAACGACTAAAACTTTAGTGACACAATCCAGGTTCTTTCTGGACAAAATTTTGTCAAGAACACGTCTTTTCCCAACGAACACGTCACTATTACTTTTTCTGATGGTGCATCATGAAAAATCCACTTTTGCTGACAACAATTCCAATAGTTTGTCAAAAATATGAGGACTTTTCCTGACGGCAGTGTGTCATGGAAAAACATTTTTTTTAATGACAGTTTGTCAAAAACATGAGGACTTTTCCCGACGACTAGTTTTTCACGATTACTTTTCCTAACAGTGTGATTGTGAGTTTAGGTTATATCAAAATATATCAAGAAATCCACTTAAAACCACACAAAAAAGTAATAAAATTTATAACCTAATATTCGTTCCGCAAGTGCACGAGTCAATTGTAGTTGTGATGAGTATTAAGGTCGATCCCAAGAGGAAACATGAATTAGCAATTACCTAGGCTATTAACTTGCTTTATTATCTAGATAATAAAACTTTGGTAGTGGAGAAATAGTAGGAAATCAAATTCAAGTTAACAAAATATGAAAAAACTAGTAAAACAAAGTTAACTAGGCTTAAGAACCCACCAAATATGAAAGTTTGGTTTATGGCCTTGATGATTTTTATCTGTGTTTAGGATTCAATTCCATTTTTACTCCAAACTAGATCTCTCTATGAATGGAAGACTACTAATACATGAGCTTTCCTACTCTCGTGGTAAAGTCTAGCATGCATTAGTTCATTAAATTCATGAATTGTGACTTCAAACCTTAAACCACCTATGAGAATCACTACTCTTGTGAGATTCAACATAAGTTCCATTTACTCTTTCCATTATTAAGTGCAAATCTCTTTGTCAAATAACAACTAAGATGACTTGAAGTTGGTAGCTAATCAACAACAAGAGTTAAGACCAAGCAAATGAATAAACAAGAATAAATTTGGCCATAAACCAATTCATATATGAGATCTGCCCAGTTCCTAAGGGGGTTGTTTTCTACAAACTTGAGTAAATTTAAGGCAAAACAATTGTTTAGGTTTTGGGGTGTGACCAAGTCCTTTTAGGACAAGGAAACAAATCCTACGTAGACTAGTATTTACCAAATTCTACTTCAACTAGGGAAACTTTCCAAAATTGAGATTTGCATTGTTGGAGAACAAGAAGTTTGCCAAATCCTACTTGGACTGGGATTCACTAAATCCTACTTCAATTAAGAAAACTTGAGTTTTTAGTTTTTTACAAGAATATTATTTTTTCGTCAAGAAAGTTTTGAAAATCAAGATTTTACACACAAGATACCATACATTAGGGTGTTTTAATTGGTGTCTTCTTGAGTTTGAGTCTTGAGTATCTCTTAATTCCGGAGCTTGTTTAAACCCTACACTAAGTTATTCCTTTGTTTGTTATCACATTATTCTTCTTGTTTGTTTGACATTGATCTTGTGCTAAGACTAATTGAGTAGGCCCCTCATTAAAGAGCCTACAAGAAGGTGTCTCAAGAGTAGTAAGAAGCTTAGATGTGTGATATCCGCTCACTACACTATGGCTATTGTAGGCAAGTATACCTATCGTTCCGTAGTATAATGGGTAGCGAGTACTGAGTATCATTCCCACGAAGACCGCAAGTACTAGTAATAACTCTTAATTTATTATCTAACCTAATCAACGAATGAGGATATAAACTAAGCAATATGCTAAATACTTGAACTAGAAATAATAGACTCAACCAACTAAGCAAGGAAAGAAACTAGGAAAATAGTAATTCACGCAATAAGATCTAGATAGAGAATCCCCCTAACATTCTTATTATGCTTTAATCCATAATGAATGGACTACTCAATTTATCTTGACTCTAGAATCCCTCAATTAGGTTCTATTCTTTCTCAAGTATTGAACCCTTGACACCTTAGTTGATTGATTTGAATCTCTTCTAAATCAAAACCCCAAGAGTGTTCTTCATGATTCTATAGACTTCTATTAATTAGGTTAGGTTTGAATCTAACCGAGGAAACCTATGTAATCCTATCTCTAGCGATCCATGCAGGTTTCTTTATTTATGAGATGATCTAACTCAATTAAGTGATTTCTCAATCTATCCAATTGAAATCTATAATTGAATCAAAGGCGCGCACAATACCCAATTCAATTAATAAAAAAACTCATAAATAAATCAAGTAAAAATAGAAGTTTTTCCATTAATTCCTCGAATCAAAACATAATAATAGTGTTAGGGTTCAACCCATCTAGATCTAAAACAATCTACTCCATAGCAAATAAAGAAGATTCAACAATCAATAAAGAAGAATTAAAGAACTCATTCTCATGTATGTTCTTCACTATCCCTCCTTGATTGTTGCAGATTTCCTCCCTTATTGCTACAATTCTCCTTTGTCTTCAGCCCTTGATTGAGTTGCTTTATCAAAGTCGTGTCAAAAAAGTGTTTGTGCTGCACTCTAAACCATCTATGATATGTCTATGTGTTGCCCTAGAGTCCTCCCAAAGAACTGCTGCTTCAGTCATCCGAAAACCCTATTAAAATCTTGCAATTTCGCAACAGACTGTAGTTTCTACCTGTATCCGTGCCTGCTATCCACACGCGGATTTGCAGCGCGGATATGATTAGAAACTTTTTCTTCTTTTCTTCTATTCGGCTGACCTTCTGACCCTATCCATGCCTGCTATCTACGCTCGGATACAAGGTGCAAATATGGTCAGAAACTTTCTTCTTCTATTTTTCCTTTCACTAGTATTTATGTTCCTAACTGTGCCTGCTATCTGCACGCGGATAACAGTGTGGATAGGAATAGAATCGATTTCTTTTTCCTTTTTTTGCAACTCCTAACTAGATTTCCAACTTTGCCTCAACCTTTGCCTCAATCCTACAATCGATAATTGCACTATGATCACCCGAATGAATCCAATTTGGCGACAAAAGAGTGAAAATCCCTAGAAAATCATGAAATAATAGAGAGATGAATAAAAATTACACATTTTAAACATTTGACACAAAACGAAGGAAAATTGACGATTAAACAACGAAAAACACACATAGCAAGTCTCCTAACCTAGCCTCAACACTACTCAATATTTAACTATTTTGGCACTTATCAATCCCCCACACTTAAGCCATTGCTTGTCCTCAAGTAATGCACCATACAAACCCAAACAATGGCTTAACAAAAGAGAGTAAAATGCATACATCTTCCCAAAATTTCCTCTCAGCAACTAAGGAAGACTATAATGCAATTTATCATTTTCACTTCAAATACTCATTATACTAGGCTAATTGAAAGGAATTATACTAAAATTCAACAAGTTCTATTCCATTTCCCTACCCCACTCAACCTTCTCAAACATATAGCTAATATGACCAATAAGTATGTTCATACGCCCATGATTAATTTCACTCTCTTTTCAAGGGACTTCACTCAGTAAGCTTAGCCTTTACTCGGGACATGAAATAGCCTTTTGACACGAAAGTCGACACTTGAGATGAAGACCCTCGGTTACTTGGCACTTCATGTACACAAGTCACTATGTGTACTCATAGACTTAATACTTTTTGACGTGAAATTTGACATTTGAGATGAAAACCCCCAGTTACTTGGCACTAAATCCATAGGATAGACCTAAGCTTAAACTTGTCCAACAGAATTTTTGTCTTTTCAACACACAATTTTTTCCTAAAAATTTTCTAATAAGCAATTTAGCCCCTTTTTTCTATTTTGCAGCAATCATAAAGCGTATTCATTACCCATTGACCATACTCACTATTTAGCCTTCAAAGACCAAGTGAAGAAAGAAACTTTATTAATCATGAAAACTTCAAGTTTAATTCACTTTCAATTTACTTAATAAACTTTCTCTGAAGTAAAACTTCCTAATTACACCATAATAATCACTTAGCTATCCAATAGGGAATTTCTTAAAAATGTATCCAAGAGAAATCGATACTAATACTTTGAATAATGAAACACTTTGACATGTAACAAATGATTTGGCCGAAAATCCAAAAAATTTTGATAGAGTTTCCCTTATAATAGGGTCAACTCCCTGTCAAATAAGACAACATTTTATCACCCAAGAAATGCAACCAATCATCAAATATGCAATTAAGACAAACGAAAATATCGAACTCTCCCCCACACTTAACTCACACATTGCCCTCAATGTGTGAAAAAAATGAGTAAAGAAAAATAAAATCAGGAAAGGAAAACTAATACTCCGCTTATCTTATAGCGATTGTCATTCAGTAGCTCAGGCACGTGATCCAACAATCTACTACTACTACTGCAATCACATGAAAATAAGAGCTAGTGCTTCATTAGACTAAATCTTAGTACATGCCAGAGTCGTAGAAATAAAAACTAAAATAAAGCAATACTAGAGTTTATACAGACCAAATTAAATCAAAAGACAAGAAAAGCAAAGATAAGAAAAAGTAAGAAATGATGGATGACTAGAGCTACAACGGGGGCAAGTCATCCCACTGCTTGTCTGCTGAACCGCCTGGACCCCTAAGCATTCTTACTTCATCTTCAAGGCTCCCTACTCATTCATTGAGACTTTGGAAACCATTAAGCATGTCTACCTTCAATGTACCCAACGCATCCATGAAATCTACCCTCAATGATGAAACAGCCATCAAAACTTCTTGATTCCTGTGCCCGCATCCGATCCATGCATAGCTGGAGCCTGTAAAGAATATGGTCCTGTCTCGTATACATGCTCAGGCAGCTCAAATGGTACCCCCTCATCATTAGCTTGTGCACCATGCTATATCTCTCTAACTGCATTGTCGCGCCCCATTTTTCAAAAGGGAAAATAAGTGGTGAGATGTGGTTGAGAAAAAAGAAAAGGAAGTATTAAATGTGATTTTATTTATTGGAAAAGAAGCGTGTAAATTTTCGTAAAAAAGGTAATTTTTCGAAAATGCTTTGTAAAAGATGATTCAAAAAATGTGACAAAAATGCTTTATTTTAAAAAGAAAAGAAAAAGGGCCTAAAATGGGACTTTAAAAATGCGACGGTTTTTGGGCCCGAAAATAGAGTCTAAAAAGGGTTTTTAGTAAAAAGGAGTCGCCACTTGGTATTGAGTTTTGGTGTACCAAGTCACCAGAAAATATTTTATAAAAGGTAAGAAATCAAGAATTATGTATTTAGAAAAATGATTTTTGAGAAAATATAGGGAAAAACAAGAAAAACCCTTTTAGACAACTCCAGGTCTTTGAAAACGAGAGAAAAAGGTCCGGGAGTCACAGTTGAAGAAAGGGAAGGCAAAGGCTCGCGCCTAAGGCACCCTTTCAACCTAGCCGAAACTAGTTGCGAGGTTTAGTCTAAATTTTCCTAATATAACCCTAAGATTTTATCACATTTGGATGCAACTATATGAATGCAAAGCTAGTCCTAAAAATGGGTATCGTTAAGGGACAAAATATTCCATTGAGGTTTGATCGGAATATTCGCATTAATTGCGAAACCCAATTCTAGACCTCGATGGAGTCATGAGTATAGATGCAAAAATGGAATGCAAAAGAAAAGGAAAATAGTAATATAGATAGTAAGGTGAACAAAGAAAGTGGAGATGCAACATGACGGGTGCGGGGGACTAATAGACTCATGACTTACTGTTCCTACTCACGGAGGGGGGAACGACATGTACGCCATCGCTTCCCACGTGAGTAGATGACTATTTCTAGTCAAATCACACAAATGACCTAAAATTCTATGTGTAGTGGAATCTAAATGTTATGCACTAAACATATGTTTAAAAATAGATAGTAAGTGATAGAGTATATATATAAAAATCATACAAAATGGAAAAAGGCCTAAAACAAAAAAATGTGTGTGAAATGGCATGGAATGAACACAAGAAATGATTGTAATACTAAATGACCTAAAAGTCTAGCATTGGACTAACCTATTTTCTAAAAATTCTCCGCTAGTGTTGGACTAACGAAGAAAACTGAAATTAACCACAACTAGCGTTGGATTAGTGTGGTGACGGCACACACATATACAATAATAAAGCAAATAAATAAATAAAGCATAGATTGAAGCAATAATAATCACATAAAAACACATAATAGCACATAGGAGCACATAACACATAAGCATGATATTCTAGATGCAATGTCCTAAAGAAAGCGAATAAAACACATAAGCACACATAGCACACAAAGCCCTAACTATTACACCGGGAAAGCCTAATTACAATCTAGAAATAAAAAAATAAAAGATAACCTATCTAACCTATCTATTACATTTTCTATCTAAATACATAAGATTTTTGTTAAATGGATAACACATAAACTATCTATTACATTAACTATCTAAATACAAAAAAAATTTACTAAATAGAATATTACCTATCTATTACATTTCTTTGTATAATCAAAATTAAATTCAAATAAACAACAATGACATAAATAAATAATAAATACTCACACATGGATAAAAATTATAAGCACAAAGATACATGAAAACACATAAAAAACACATAGGAGCACGTAGAAGCACATAAAAAGAAATTAAAAGGGTAATCGAGGTACTTCTCGTTCGTAAACTCGGTACAGATTGCTACTAAAATGAACAAACATGTTAAAAATACCACTATTTAATAAATCAATCACTAATTAAATAATTTCCTACCGATCACTATGAACATACTACGATAATTCAAACACTCATAGCAATAATAAACAAAATAAGAGAAAGAAAATAATGATAATAATAATTAATTATTTAGGAAGAAAAATGAAAATTGTTTAAGTAAAAATAAATAAGTAAATAAATAAATAAGGCAGAACAACAAAAATAAAGAAATAATAATAATAGAAGATAAAATACAATAATACATACTCAAACTTTTAACACCCCAAATAAGGATTATTAAAATAACTAACAGGAAAATAAAGAAACTAATTTGAACATTAATTAGACTAGCAAGACCCAATTTTAGAACATTAATTATAAATTTGATAAAATAAATAAAAAAATGTGAAAAGAAATAATTTAAAGCTTTGAGGACTTAACTAATTTTTTTTTTTTTGGCAAAAATGAAATATTATAAGGTATGGATAAAAATAGAAATTTAGGCAACATTCTAGAGTGAAAATGTAATTTACAACAAACTAAAGGGTAAAATTATAATTTCAAACCATAGTTAAGATAATAATATAATTTACAACAAATTTAAAGGCTAAAATATAATTTTCAGCAAGTATAATGCCCAAAAATAAAAATTTCCAGCAATAGTTAAGGCCAAGAATATAATTTCAGCAAAGTCATTAAATAATACATAATTTACAGCAATGTATAGGGTCAAATTGCAATTTTCAGCTATATAAGAGGGCTAAAATAAAAATTTCAGCAGCTATAAGTATTGGAATATAAATTCCAGTAACAAATAAAAGACTAAAATACAATTTCCAACAGTTAATGGAGGTTTTAAAACAAATTCCAGCAACATAAAGGACTAAAATATAAATTCCAGCAACAATAGGGGGCCAAAAATAAAATTCCAACAAGTATAGTGACTTAAATAAAATTCGAGCAAGGTTGGGGGACAAAAATAAAATTCCAGCAAGCATTCTAGGGCAAAAATAGAATTTCCAGCAATGTTGGGGGACAAAAATAAAATTCCAGCAAGTTAAAATATGAAAAATACAATTTCCAACAAGTTTTAAAACCAAATTGCAATTTTAAGCAACATTCAAGGTTCAATTTGTAAATTATACCCACATTAAACACCAATTTGTAATATCCAACAATAAAAGGGGGTAAAACGAAATTTTCAGAAATATTTAAGGGTAAAAATGTAATTTCAGAACAAGTATAGGGGTCACAATATAATTTTATAAAAATATAGGGGTCAAAATAGAAAATTGAAAAATGTAGGGGCCAAAATTATAATTATCTAAAAGTTGGGAGACCTAAATGCAATTAATTGGGACCTAATTGAAAAGAAAATAAAATTATGGGGGTCAATCTATAAAAATAGAAACTTAAATGCACAAATCAAAAATGCTCAAGGCCACAGTGACATTAATTAAAGCATAAGGACTATAAAATAAACACCTATTATTAATTAAAAATCAAATTAGAAAACTAAACCATCAAAACGACGTAGTTTTGAGTGAAAATACGTCAAAACGACGTAGTTTCACTAAAACCCTTTTTTTTTTTTTTACCCGGTTTCATTTTTTCTTTCTTTTTTTTTTCTTTTTCTTCTTTATTTTTCTTCTACCCAGATTTCTCTTTTTTATTTTTTTCTTCCTTTTTTCTCTTTTTCTTTTCCTTCTTCTTCTTTTCTCTCTTCCCCCTTTTCTTCTTTCTTCCCTCTTTCTCTCTCTCGAATCCTCTCCGTCCGGTTCTATGCTCACCGGTCTCTCTCTCTCTCTCGCCGGACTTCTCTCTCTCTACCTGCCGGACTCTCAAGCTTGCTCTCTCTCTCGATTCCCCCTCTCTCCTCTTGGTCCGAAAATCCCTAAATTGCCCATTAAATTCCACCGATTAATTGTACAAAATGAAAGAGGGATAGAGAGCTTTTTACCTGGACCAAGGAGGTGCGGCGGGTCCGACGGTGGTTGTGGGATGGTGGGTGGTGGTGCGCTCTGGACTATTGTTGATGTCCCAGTTGCAGGCTGTAGGCTTGCTTCTCCTTTTTTTTTTTTTTTTTTTTGCAGGTTATTGGGCGGTGAGGAATAGGCTTTATATGGACTTGTTGGTAGTGTGTGAATGGCGTGTCTGTGTATGCCTGCTAATGGCTATTTGACTGTGCGTGTGGGTGAAGCTGATGTGTGTGTCTGTGACGGTGTGTTTGTGTGTGTGCTTGAAGGTGTTTGCAGGGGTGTGTATGTGTGTGTTTGCAGGGGTGTGTTTTGTGTTGTGGCCGTGTGTTTCTGTGTGTTTGCAAGGGTGTGTTTTGCTGGTGTGTGCAGGTATGATGTGTGTGTAGTGTGCAGATGTGAAATGCGATTTGCAGGTGTGTGTGTGTGTGCTGGAATTGGGTGTGTGATTTGCAGGTATGTGTGTGTGCTGGAATTGAGTGTGTGATTTGCAGGTGTGTGTATTGTTTGCTTGTGGAGTGTTTTGCAGGTGTAGTGAAGTGTGTTGTATGAGTGTAAGGGGAGGGGGCCGAGAGAGTGAGTGAATTTGTGTGTGTCTATGCTTGTGTTCTGGTGAGGGAAGGTGGAAGTGAGGCGTCTGTGAGTGTATTTTTGGTGAAGTGCAGGTGGTATAAAGGGGTAGTCTGAATGAGTGTGATGAGCTGATTGTGTGCAATGTGTGTGAGGTACCGAAGAGAGGATGAGTGAATGGAGAGTGTCTTTGTTGTCTGTGAGTGTGGTGTTCTTTCTTGCAGGGATGTGTGTGAGCTGTGATTGTGAGCTGTGAGGTGCAGGTTTGTATATGTGCCTGTGTAGTGAAGGTGCAGGGGGAGGCCGAGAGGGAGAATGAGTGAGATGTAGATGTTGGAGTGAAAGTGATAGTGTAATTGTGTATTGTAGTGTGTACAAGTGAGGAAGAAAATGCAATATATGGGGAGGGGATGTCAGTGTCGAGAGAGAAGAGAGTGAGGTGAAGTCTGGGTGCTAGTGTGGTGTGTTTGTGTGTAAAAATGGTCAAAACCAAAACTCAATCAAAATCCTCAAAAATCTGATAAAAAATGAGTGCAAGTGATGTGATTAGGCATGGAGTTTGGTGGTTTAGGTAGAATTGGAGGTGTAGGAAGTATGGCTGAGGCTGTTCTGATGGTAGTCATGCTACTACAGTAGTAGCAGGCTGCAAAACGCAGCCTACTCTCCCCCTTTTTTTTTTTTAAGAAAAAGGAAAACCAATGAAATAGAATAAAATAAAATATTTGGGATTCCTAAAATTAATAAGAAAAAAAACTAAAATTTAGACTTATAGGAATGACTAAATAACATTTACTGTAAAGTTCAAAAAATTAATATAACATTGTAAAATATGCTATACATAAATAAAAAATTGAAATAAATATCAAACGATTTCTAAAAATTATGAAATTTATACAAAAATTTATGAATATAAAATGTGCATATAAGAATTTTTACTTGAAAATTTTCATAAAAAAAATAAAATAAAAATACATTGGGAAATGTGCCATTAATAAACAAAAAGACAAAAAATAAATAAACACTAAATGACCTCTAAAAATCTTGTAATTTTTACAAACAATTTATAAATATACAAAATACACATATAAAATTTTTACTTGAAAACTCTCGTAAAAAAGGGTGCATTGAAAAACGTGCCATTAAGTTTAAAATACCAAAATTTTAAATAAATAATAAATGACTCCCAAAAATCATTAAAATTATAAATAATGATAAAAAATAGTAAAATTATATATTTAGGAAATAAAATAAAATAAAATAATATTTACGTGGTGAAATTATCATTTTGCCCCTGGTGTGACAAATTGGACGTAATATATACAAAAATTATAATCGCCCCTGAAAATAAAAAAAAAAACCCCTAAATAAAGTAATACGCATACTTTTATAAAAGGTGTATCAAAATTTGGTGTTTACATGTATCAAACAATTTTAAGCTCCGAAGCACAGTAGTAGTCACTACATCTCGGGGGCTGATCACTTGTCTTTGTTGGCCATCCACATTCACGCCGAAAACCTCAATTATCCGAGAGATCAAGCATGGGAACCCAGAACAAGTTCCTCCCAAATCCAAACGAGCCACGTTAAGGATGTGATTGATGATACCCGAGTTTAGTGGGCTATGATCTTCCACGCCTCCATGGAACATCTCATCCAAAAAATATAGATCACTGAGGTGACACTCATTCTTGCTACTCTTCTTTGGCAAAACATTATAGCCAAAGAAGAAGAGTATGAGCTGGTATATGGGAGTAAATTTGTCGAGGTGGATTACCATTCTATGGTCTTTCCTTGAATACGTTGGAGCTACCCCAAACCTAGTAGCAGCACCTTATAGTGCACATCTCTTCTTCCACTCAAACTTCTTCTTTATGATCATATCCTTCCCCAAATCTCGACAACCAATGATACCAGAAAATGTCCCCTGGTTAATCTCCATCCTTCTCCCTCTCACTGTTGTATCTAAATATGAGCCACTATACTTCTCCTTCTCTTGAATATTGGCATAGAACTCCTTAACCAGCTCAGGATAGAAGTAATTCGGGAGCCTAAGGATGCCTACCCAACCCAGTCTTGCGAAGGCCTCAGTGATATGGAAGTGATTGTCCACATCATCTGCTAGGCTCTTCTCGACAATGAACCTTACATTTCTCCATGTCCAATACCATCTCTCCTCATCTAACGAGAGAAAACAAGTGGCGTCCCATTGAGGCTCTTGTTCAACTTGTCTAGAGGAGCCTTCACCTCTTGCCCCCTTGGAAGGGTGACCAGTCCTATGGGGGTGTGCGGTTATCTTGGTTCTCGTTATGATACCTATTAGAAAAGCCCAAAAATAATGCATCAAATTCAAAGGTATCATGTATTGTCTTTTCTCATGAAAAGTTAAAGACTCCCAATTACTCATAAATCTCCCCCAATTTTAAAAATCCAAACAAAAGAGTGAATGAATAAATTTATAAATTCAATCTTCGAGTAAGCCCACAAAACATGTCTAGAAAACACATTGGTCAATTACAGTGTTTAAGGCTAACTAGAGTCTCTAAACTTCAAATTTAATTCATTTTTAACCCTTAGATCACCAATCATTCAACCAAAATTGAACAACAATCATGCATCTAACCAATACCCATTCAATTGCCCAATAATCTGCACCCACATTCTCTAATATAATGGCTAAAAATGCAAAATAATATTTATAAAATTGAATGAAATACCAATCCATCAGAAATCATGCAAAATCTATAACTAAGATGGTAAACATTCAATTTTAACCCATGAACTACACTTACCCCTACCCATACTCTATTCATGCTCAAACACAATCATAAGTACTTCTAAACATAGATTGAATATCATAAATCACCACACACTAACAACTCACTCAATGAAAAACAACACGGTGAAAATAAAAAATTCAACCATGGCATGAATAAAGAAACATAAATAAAACTTCTCTTACCAGATTAAGACAAGAAGCAATCCACAAAGCACGCTGATTCGTGCCCGGTCAAGAACCCAATGTTAATCCTAACGTGAACCCTTGATAAATGACTCGAAGCACCGGTTGATTCAACCCCAAGGATTGTCTTGAGTATCAGGACGCAATTTAACCCCAATCGCACGCGAGATGGATTGAAACTAAATTAACAATTGGAAAAACTTAGACCCAAATCAATATAATTGATAGAACCTAAGTTATAATTAATCATCCAACAAGAATATCTTGATAGGCTAAGAAAGTTCTTCACAGAGAACTTGAGAGAAAACCCTCACACTCAATGTTAATAAAAAGATCTATCGTCATAATGAAAATAAAATACAATAAATCACCTAATATAAGTGCTAAAGTACTTGAAAATAAATATGGAATGTTTAAAAATGACTAAAAACCAAAGAACTACAAAAAAAACAAGCTTAAAACTCTAATTTCGTCCACTGTGCGTCGTTCTGTCCGAACCCATGGCGCGTAACCGCGGCGCGGGTTCATGCCACGGGTTCAATCAGAAACTATTTTTCTTCATGCGAAACATTCTGATCGTACCCGCGGGGCTATCCGTGGCGCGGGTTCATGCCGCGGGTTCGGTCAGAACCTTCTTTCCCAACTTTTCCAGCAACTTTTGAAGCCTTCAAACCACCCTTCAAGCTTGGCAACTTATTCCACCTTGGCTTGACTCTACAAATATTCATGAATACCTCCTTTAGCTTGATCATTTGCTCTCAGGTTCACATCATTCTCCCTCTCTTCAAGAAGATTCGTCCTCGAATCTTGCTTTATCTTCACTCCATGAAAGGGAACTTTGTGAGAAACTTCAAGAACCTGCGAAAAAGAATTATTTTCAATAAAAGAATGTTGGTTAGTGGAATCAAGGCTTTGGCCACTCGGCTTTGCTATCATCATCTTCTTCTGTTTAGTCCATTTCATCACCCTTAGCCTTCCCCTTCTTGGTCTTCCTCTCATTCCACTCCGTTGCTAGTTGCACTTGGTCTTTGTGAGCCTCCTTAGGTGATAAAGGTAACAATGTGATACCTCTTCCATGCCAACCAAAAGAATACCTATTCGTGAACCCATCATACATCACTCTTCTATCATATTGCCATGGTCGCCCAGCAATAAGTGACAGGCCTCCATTGGTGCTACATCACACAACACCTTGTCTTTGTATTTTCCAACATGAGAATGAAAGCTCCACCTGCTTGGTTATCTTCAACTCGCCGCTATCTCTCACCCATTGTAGCTTATAAGGACGAGGATGCTTCAAGTACGCAAACAAGCTTCTCTACCAATACCAAACTAACCAAATTAGTGCAACTCCCCGAAGTCAATAGCAACACTACATACCTTGTCATTGACGAAGCATCGAGTACGGAATATAGACTCTCTTCTCACGTCACGCCCATCCCCTTTAGGTTGCTCACCTAAGGCCTTTCTCATGATCAACGCCTCTCCTGTAGCTGGTTGACACTCTTCATCACTTCCTCCTTCCAAAGGTGGCATTTCCTCATCACTAGATGTGACACTCTCCACCTCACCATTGTCACGGATAATCATGGCCCTTCTATTTGGGCAATCTGCAGCCATATGCCCATATCCCTGGCACCTATAACATTTGATATCATGAAATTTGGAAGGCGTCCCCATCTTCTCCTTAGGCTGATTTTTATGACCAGCAGTTTCCACTTTGCTCTTCTCACCTTCTGCAGAGTCTCAGAATTGCCTTACCTTCTCTCCCATCATATACCCTATCGTATGCCAATTGGATCTCCCATATGAACTCGAACCAACCTTAGATCTCCTTGATCTGAGTTGCTTCTCTACTTTCTCTGCCTTTTCTACCAAGTCTTCAATCTCTACATAATGTTGCAACTCAACGATCTCCTGAATGTCTTGATTAAGTCCAGCTACAAACCTTGCCATAGTAGCTTCACGGTCCTCCTCAATGTTAGCTCGGATCATTGCCATTTCCATTTCTTTGTAATACTCATCTACACTCCTCGATCCTTGCCTTAATGTCTGAAGCTTCCTATGAAGGTCTCTATAGTAATGGCTAGGAACGAATCTTTGCCTCATCATAGCCTTCATTTCATCCCACGTTCTAATGGACCTCTCACCATATCTCCTTCTGTTGATCACTAGTTGATCCCACCAAATACTCGCGTAATCTGTGAACTCCACAGCTGCCAATTGAATCTTCTTCTCCTCGGAGTAGTTGTGGCAAGTCAAATACATGTTCAACTTTTCGTTCCCATTCAAGGTACAGCTCAGGATCACTTTTCCCTTGGAATGAAGGGATCTTCATTTTGATGCTTCCAAGGTTACCATCACAGGTTGGAAATACCTCTGTCATGGTCACGTCCTCCTCTTCTAGGCCTCCTATCAAACTCTTCTTCATCATTAGAATCCCCAAACTCGGCTATTGGGGTTCTCCTTCTCCTACTTCTTGATCTAGCACATGTATGCTCCCATCTATCCATTCGTTCATGCACTGCATCCACCGCTTGCCTTATACCTTGATTGGATGCTTGCAGTCAAGGTATCTGCCAAGTCCTTAATGTCAAAGGCTCGAGATTCCCCTTCCTGAGTCATATTGTGTCACGTGTATCTGCAAGAAAACGTTAGTACTAAAAGCCTCACACACTCTCTTAGTGTTTACTCTCAATCGCTCATGTATCACTTGCTTATGGCATTTACTTAGCAATATGTTTACCTCTCTTGCCTTTTATCAAACACGTACTCCTTTTTTTTTTTTATCAACAACAACCACACACAAGATTCACTAACTAGCCCAAGAAAATCCTAGGACAAGTTTCGTGATTTGCTTGACCCCAAAGAAACAAATCTCACCATAAGATTGAAACTTTGATGATTTTGAATTCAATGAATCAAGTAATCACCAAAATTCAACAACCTACACAACTCCACGATGAAAGACTCAATGTTTTTTTTGATGTTTTTAACAACCCAAAAATTGACAGCAACAAAGGACAAATTTTGTTGCAGAAAATTAGAAATGAAGGGACAAACGCAGAAAATTCAAGGAATAATGGAAAGACAGCAAGAACTATCCAAACAATCAACAACTCAATCAAGAAGTGGTGACTAAACACAAGAGATAACAAGAAAGAACACAAGAATCACGATCAAATGAATCAAGAACAAGAAAACAAAAAGACTCAAAGGGATATATCCAATTTTCAAGAGAGATCTCAAGAAAACGGATTGGATAAAACCTGATAACAAGACCCAAGAGCTCTGATACCAATTGATGCATGCCCGGTCAAGAACCCAACGTTAACCCTAACGCGAACCCTTGATAAATGACTCGAAGCACCGGTTGATTCAACCCCAAGGATCGTCTTGAGTATCAAGATGCAATTTAACCCCAATCGCACGTGCGAGATAGATTGAAACTAAATTAACGGTTGGAAAAACTTAGACCCAAATCAATATAAGTTGATAGAACCTAAGTTATAATTAATCACCCAACAAGAATATCTTGATAGGCTAAGAAAGTTCTTCACAGAGAACTTGAGAGAAAACCCTCACACTCAATGTTAATCAAAAAGATCTATCGTCATAATGAAAATAAAATACAATAAATCACCTAATATAAGTGCTAAAGTACTTGAAAATAAATATGGAATGTTTAAAAATGACTAAAAACCAAAGAACTACAAAAAAACAAGCTTAAAACTCTAATTTCGTCCACTGTGCGTCGTTCTGTCCGAACTCATGGTGCGTAACCACGGCGTGGGTTCATGCCACGGGTTCAATCAAAAACATTTTTCTTCATGCGAAACATTCTGATCGTACCCGCGGGGCTATCCGCGGCACGGGTTCATGCCGTGGGTTCGATCAAAACCTTCTTTCTTAGTTTTTCCAGCAACTTTTGAAGCCTTCAAACCACCCTTCAAGCTTAGCAACTTATTCCACCTTGGCTTGACTCTACAAATATCATGAATACCTCCTTTAGCTTGATCATTCACTCTCAGGTTCACATTACACGCAAATTGTACAAGAAACCCCAAAAATTGTTGGGTGTGTAAACGACCAAAACCCCAAGAGTAACAACCTAACTCGTGCAAAAAATGGCGTGGATGTGCCTTACAATGCGTGGGTGAGGGGGATATAGAGTAAAATCGATTGAAAATCTATAGATCAGGGGATGGGCACATTGGGGGTTAGGGTTTCGTAGAGGAGAAAGAAAGAAATTGCAAAAAACTTCTGCTTTTCTTTGTTATTTACGCCTTTCAAGACCCTATCCACGCCTTGAATCCAAGCGCAGATAGACGGCGCGGATAGGGTCAAAAACTTTGAAACATTTTTTTTTCTTAACCACACACAAGTTGTATCCACGCGTGGATAAGAGGTGTAGATTTCATCAGAAACTCCAAAATCCTTCTATTTTAATCCATGGCCTCTATCCGCGCGCGGATAAGGGTGCGGATACCAATAGAAGGTTTGAGTTTTCATATTTTATCCCTATAAACCACCCTTTTGTCAGTAAAGCTCTTGTCTAATCAAAAACAAAGTAACCATAACTTCATAAAATTGGAGATTTTAACCTTAAACAATTAACAAACATAGAATAAAAGTGCAAAAGGTAAAACTCTCTCATAAAAGTAGTTGCTCCCTCATCTTCAATGTGAGCTTTAACTCTATCAATTGGCCTGCAAAAACATAGCAAAAATACTCACTTTACACCAAATATAGCTAACTTACAAATTAAATCAAAATACTAGAACTTAATAAAAGACTAAAACACGTTGGGTTGCCTCCCAACCAGCGCTATTTTTAACGTCGTTAGCTCGACGTCCTCATTGAGTCTTTTGTTTTTTAAATTATGTCTTGTTGCCTAAAGGATTGAGGCATCCTTTAGGTCTTATGCCTTCCCCTCTAGGTAGCTTTGGAATCCATTTTTTCCACCCATTTTCAATAGCTTTGGCCACTAGACTTGTGTGTGGCCAACACTTCTTCTTCTTTTGGCATCTAGGAGTCTTCTTCTTGATGTTGCATTGACCAACCACTTCTTCTTTGCTCCTAATCACCTTTCTCTCATCCTTCTCAGCTACATGGCCTTTCGCTTCAATCCCTGCATCAATACAACCTTTCTCAAGAGTCGCATAACCATTAATGGTTACACCCTACCTTTGAGCTAAGTCATTAGTAGCATTAATAAACTTCAGAAGAGAAATTTTCAATGGTGTGTCCTATATCAATGTCAACTGATTCCTCTCCTTTTGAAATTTAAGCATACTGTTCTTAACATCTATTAAAGCTCCTGCAGTATCTAGAAAAGGTCTACCTAAAATAATAGGTATATCAGGGTTCTCTTCAATGTCTAAGACTATAAAGTCCACAGGAATTATGAATTTATTCACTTTAACCAAACATTCTCGATAATTCCCTGTGGTTGCTTGATTGACCTATTTGCTAATTGTAATTTAACTCTTGTGGGCTTAATCTCAGTCAACCCAAGTCTCTCAGCTACAAATAGAGGAATTATAGAGCACCAAGGTCACATAGTGCATTAGGAAAATTCAAACTTCCTACAGTGCAAGAGATAGAGAAGTTACATGGATTCTTGAGCTTGGGTGGAAGCTTACTCTATAACTTTGAACTGCATCCCTCTGAAAGTGCGATCACCTCATACTCCTTTAACTTCCTCTTTCACGTGATGATCTCCTTCAAATATTTAGCGTATGAGGGAACCAGCAAAATAGCATCAATAAAAGGGATATTAATATGCAAGGATTTTAACATTTGCACAAACTTAGAAAAATCAATATCAAATTTGGCCCCTTGTAGCCTTTGAGGATATAGCACCGGTGGGGTGTAAGTGTCAAGAGGTTTTTTATCCTTTTTACCTATTATTGTCTCTCTTGACATTTCCTCTACAGATTCTTCAATTGTAGCATCCTTTGTCTCTTCTTCCTCTCTCTGAACCTTAGTCAATTCATGTCCACTCCTCAAGGTGATGGCATTGACTCGCTCCTTCGGGTTTGGCTCAGTATTAGAAGGCAACGATCATTGAGGTCTCTCTGATACCATCTTTGCGATTTGTCCTATTTGGGCCTCCAAATTGTGGATTGATGCTTGTTGGTTCCTCAAAGCTACTTCCACATTGTTCATGCGAGTCTCAGATGTGTCAATATATTTCATTAAAATATCTTCAAGACTCGGCCTTCTCTCACTGGAGGGTTGCTGCTGCTGATACCCAAGTGGAGGTTGCTGCATTTGTTAACCTTGATTTTCCTAAGAGAAATTAGGGTAGTTCCTCCATCTCGGATTATAAGTACTGTTGTAGGAGTTGCCTTGAGATCACGGTGCATTGCCCATGTAGTTCACTTGCTCACTAGGTTGCTCCAATGCACCAATCGCCTTGCATTCTTGGTCACAAAATCCACCCCCACAATTATTACACTGCATCCAATGGCATTGTCTTTGTGCAGCTGACATGACATCCATCTTCTTACTTAGGGCTTCCACTTGAGCTGCTAAGACAGTGACTGCATCAACATTATAGACACCAGCTGGCTTTATCTGCCTCGAATGGTTAGGTTGCCACTAATAGCTATTCATGGCCATCTCCTCAATTAGTGCTTGGGCTGCCTCAAGTGTCTTACTATTCAACGTGCCCCCAGCTGCTGCATCTATCATCTGTTGTGTGCCTGGATTTAACCCGTTATAAAAAGTCTACACTTGCATCCACATTGGTAACCCATGGTGAGGGCACTTCCTAAGCAACTCCTTGAATCTTTCCCAGGTATCATATAGGATCTCTGCTTCAACCTGAGCAAAGGAGAAGATGTCATTCCTCATCTTGGCGGTTTTGGCAGGTGGAAAATATTTTGATAAAAATTTCTCTGCCATTTTGATGTGCGCAAGGGTAGTGAGATTGCCAAGACCGCTTGATGAATCCAAGTTGTTTGCTTCGAACCCTTCTCCAACGAAGAACTAAGTTCTAAAACTCTAATTTAGGACCAATGTGAGCGAGTTCAATATGCCTAAACTAAAGTTCTAAAGACTTGATCAAACGCGAAAGAATGAACTCTAAGCTAGGGTTTGTTGTCGCCACAATCTAAGGATTGATAAGACAAGAGTAGTTCTATTCCAAGAACCAAGAAAACACTCTTAAAAAGAGCACACACTATTCATACGAATTTTTGAGGAATAATCTGATATTTTTATTGAATTATGAAGACCTATAAATAGGCTTACAAGAGAATTCTAGAACTTGAAGTTTAAGATAACTACTAGAAACTAAATACTCAACTATTTGGAAAATTTAACTAAAACAACTTGTAAACTAATTTGGAAAACTAAGAAAACACAAAATAAGCTCTAGAAAATATTAAAAATTCGTCCATAAAAGTCTCCTTGGGCTGGACGCCTCCATTGTGCACTATTGGGCCTCCATCTTGCAAATTTAAGAGCCCTCTAAGTGAGCCCAAGTAACCAGCTCCTTGTTTGCTTGTTATGGACAGCTTGGAACTTCAATTGGGCTATTTTTATAATTAGATTTGATCCAAAGCCAATACATTAAACCTTGGCCCAATCTACTAGCTTGATCATCACGTAACTCAAGCCCAACATTCATGCTCAACTCGTATGCAACACTTGGATAGCATTCATGCACGCCTATGTCATTGATGAATGACTCTCCTTTTAGCTTGAAACGGGCTAGGCAATGCTTCACATATGTAGGTGCTCCTTGGATCCTATCAAAAAGAACAATAAACTAATACGATAATAAATAAATAAATAAATAAAAAGAAAAATAAAACAACTATAAAAGAAAAAATGGCTAGATTAATAAACTTCAAGGGTTCCTAATATTGCAAGTCCCCGGCAGCGACACCAAAAACTTGGTATCCCTTTGGCTATACTATGAATACTTTAGGCAAGTGCACATATTATTTTCAGTAGTACAGTGTATAAGAGTACCGAGTGTTGATCCTACAGGGACTATGTGAGTGTTAGTGTATGCCCTAAAACCAAGATGGTTTAAAGGTGTTTTGTTTTACACTTATTTATGTTATATTTATCCATGTGGTATTTTTCTTTATCATCTATACTTGTATTTCCATGTTACTTGTTTGATTAATAAAGTCCTTAGAATATTGACTGTGTATTAGAGATTGTAAGGGTTACAATTATGAGACTACTAATACATAAAGTCATATTCTTAAATATCCCTAGTCATAGTATTAATGAGATTGGACATCATTAATACGGATAGACTAGCACATACTTTGCCTCTACTTATGGTAAGTAGTAGTTGATCTCATTGACTATGGTGTGCGTGACACTTAAGCTGGTATGTGGATGCTTGTTTGAGAACAAGTTCATTGGATTGATCCGCCAAGAGTTTCAACTATAGTGCCAATAGTTGAACTCTTAATGGCAATGGTGTAAGTGATCCTTTGACTTGAGATTACCATAGTATCTTGAGTGTGGATTGCTATACTTTGACTCTATTCCTCGGTGCCTGTAAAAGGGTAGCTCATAGGTTAGAGATTGGGTATAGTTTGAAGCATGGAAAGATAGTGAGTAATCAATATAGGATTCACCACTCCTTAATAGGAGAGTATATCCCTTAATGGCCACTTGTTGGAAATATTAACTCATAAATCTTCTGCAGAAGTGATAGTATAACTTGGAAGTAGTTTCAAGGTTATACATCATGGAGAGTTATATTTCTGGAACAAGAAAATATAAATTAGTCATTTAAAAGTATGCACTATACTTTTAGACTAATTGGGATATAGTGTGGTGAAAGGATATTAATTACACGATAACATTGTCATTGAAGGGTATGGTCTACCATATGACTTTCCTATTCACTTGGGTGGTCATGATGCATTGCTAGACGCCACTCATGATCTATAAGTATGAATTGATTAATTAGTGAATTAATGATAAATTAAAAGTGTTTAATTTATCTAGCTCAATTAATGAGTTATAATTTATACTTATTGCCAACGTGAATGGAACCTAATGGGTCACACACATAAAGAACAAAATCTTTGGGTTAAAATGTAATAAAGATAAGTATGAGATACTTATGGGGTTAATTTATGAGATAAATTAACTTAAAGGACTTATTTATAAATATTCTAAGTCTTGCAGGAAATTTGTTTCCTAAAAGAAATAAAGTAACTAATTAGTTTCCTTATGGAATAGATTTCCTAAAGGAGAAGGATTAGCTTAAAGTAAGTTACCTAAACCTTCTTGGTTTCTAATTAGCCTTATTTCCTAAAAGACTAGAATACTACCTCTATAAATAGGTTTATGCTTTGACTCTTGAATGATTATTACTACACAAAAAGAAAACTAGTGAGAGAAAATAGAAAAAGAATCTGCACGCCTCTCTCTCTCTCTCTAGGCGTCTCTCTCTCTCTCTCCTAAGGGTTAGGGTTTTCTTCTTCTTGTGTTCTTAATAATTCAAGGGAGCTAGCACTCAAAAGTCAAAGCAAGCAAGCCTACAAGGTTCCCAAAGAAGTTGTTCGTGTGGATATCGTTAGAGGCTCTACGCTTGGAGGGCTTTTCGTGGTAGATCTAACATCTTCTTCGAAGGATCTTTGCCTAGAAGCATAGAAATCTTCTGTGCTTAAGGTAATCTTCATGCAAACCCCCTTGTTAATCATATAGATATGTCAAAGAGATCCATGGTTAAGGTAATAAATTTTTATTTTTCCGCTGCGTTACCTATGCTATTACCTTACAGTGGTATCAGAGCCTTCTTTGATTATATCTATATGTTTTGTGTTTATTTAATTGTCATAAATATGGATGGTTTGTTCTTGACGATATTTGTCTCAAAATTGTTTTAGAAAAATCAAGAGTTTGATTTTTAAGAAAAGTTCTTGATTGTTTAAAAGTGTTTTAAATAATTAAGATAAGTTCTTAAGGTTGTTTTTATGGTTTCTAAATTGTTTTTGATGTGCTAAAAGGGTTTTAACATGTTATGATTCAAAAGAGTTTTGAAAAACGCTTAAGAATTTCAAAGATCGTATTTTCTGGACACAAACCGCGCGAAAACTCGCGCGCGTTTTGACTCGCGGTCAAAATCCCGTAACTTCTGTCCACAAACCGCGGATGAAACCGCGCACGGTTTGTCGCGCGGGTTACAAACCGCGGATGAACCCGCGCACGTTTTGTCGCGCGGGTTGTAGGCAGAATCCTAGCGGGATTTTTCCTAAATTTTTGGAAAAACGCGAATTTTGATAATTTCTCTGTTAAAACACTTTACAATTTTAATTGTTAAGATTTGGAGAGTTAAAATTTGGAAACCTATACCTTCTATAACTATATTTTTGAGACAAATAAATTTCAAGAGCATTAATCTAATTTATTTAGACCATATGATTTATGACTAGAATTAAATAAATCAATTTATTTAATTGTTAAATAGTATGATGGCATGGTGGATGATTATGGACTAGACCAATGTGATTGAATGGTTATTACTTCTTTTATGGTTGGCTTGTATTGGTTTTATAAATAGGGCCTGCGAGTCCTTCCCTCTCTATTTTCTGATGTAATTCTCTTCTCACCTAAACTCCCCTCGAATGTAACTCGAGGTTTCTTGATCAATACTTGTAATGTACAAAGTATAGGTTAGGAATAGGTTTATTTTAAATTGTTTAGACTAGAATTACATATGTAATGTACAAGAAGATGGAGGTGGCACCAAGGAGCAACCAAGGAGGCGCATCAAGGAGTTGAGACGTCCCCTAGGAATTTTTAACCAAATATTTTCTTCAAGGCTCGAAGAAAATATTATTAGTTAAAGTCCATAATCATCCACGTTTATTATGCTTTTATTTTATATGATTGATATATTTTAATTGCATAATATGTTGAGACATTAATATTTAAACTAAAATCCCTCAATATCAAATATTAAGTCATCTATTTAAGTTGCCTTCCATTATTATAACAAAAACGATGAGTTCCTATTAAGGTTGACACGTTGGCCTCCGTCAAGGTCACCTTACTCGGAATATGTTTTTGTTATGAGATATGATCTCTGAATAATGGGTTTGACTTAACAAAAATTACATAACGAGTTTGGCCTCCGTCAATGTTATGATATTTTTGAGGCAAAGTTGGGTAATACATAAGATGTAATTTTCAAAGAGTTGATACCCAACTATCTAGGAGTCACAAGAGTTGTGATTGATAAAAAGTTATCTACCTAATCGAATTTATCTTTGGGGCATTGGCCTCCGTCAAACCCAAAGCTAATTAGATGGGATCCTAGCCCACTAGAAATCTCCAACGGATTTCCGAATCAATATCGAGGGTTATTGATTTGAAGTAAAATAGTGGGAGCAAACCAAATAAATTTACGAATCCACATTTTTGGTTTGCATATATAACATAAAACAAATACTTATTTTCTGTCTTTACTTTTTGTAGAATGTCTAACGTGAATTTGCGACCGATTCTTGACAACAAACTCAATGAAACCAACTTTGAGGATTGGAATATTAATTTGAGAATTGTTCTCAAACATGAAAAAATTGAGTATGTCCTCGATAAACCCATGCCACCTCCTCCACCCGCTACTGCATCACCTGAGGACATAGATGCATATGAGATGCACAAAGCCGACAATGATGCTGCAACATGTATCATGTTAGCTTCTATGACCCCGGCATTGCAAAAGCAACATCTTAAGATGGATGCTCCGTCCATGATTGTGCACTTAAAAGAAATGTTCGACGCACAAGCTAGGACCGAGAGGTATGAGACCTCAAGGGAGCTTTATCAATGCAAGATGGCAGAGGGAACTTCAGTGACTACCCATGTACTGAAGATGATCGGGCTGATTGAAAAGTTAGCTGATCTGGGACACGTCTCTGACAATGAAGTTAAGTATTGACTTAATTCTTCAGTCCCTCCCTGAGAGCTATTCACAATTCATTCTGCACTTCAACATGCGAAAAGTTGAGTGCACGTTGACTGAATTGATGAACATGCTCAAGACTGCTGAGCCTAATCTTAAGAAGGAGAAGGGCACCGTTATGCTTGTCTCGGGCTCCAAGAAAAAGAAGCCCAATTCTGGGCTTAAGAAGTCCAAGAAGAAGAGAACTAAGCCTAAGGGTGGGGTCAAGAAGGACAAACCCAAGGGCACATGCTTCCATTGCGGACAAGATGGGCATTGGAAGAGGAATTGCAAGGCCTACCTTGACTCTCTGAAGTCAAAGAAGCTTGGTGAAGCTTCAACCTCTGGTATGTTTATGATTGAGATTAATTTATCTACTAACCAAGACTCATGGGTATTAGATACCGGATCTGGATCTCATATTTGTAATAATATGCAGGGTCTTAAAGATAGTAGAACTCTAGCAAAGGGAGAGGTTCAAGCTGCGCGTGGGGAATGGAGCAAGAGTTGCTGCATTAGCCGTAGGAACCTATGTACTCTCTTTGCCTACTGGGCTTATTTTAGAATTAAGAAACTGTTATTTTGTTCCCGTACTTACAAAGAACATCATTTCTATCTCATTGTTAGATTTGGATGGATTTACCATCATTCAAAGGAATAAAAGTTGTTCTTTTTCACGTGATGGTATTACTTATGGTACTGGTACATTATTTAATGGTTTATATATTCTAGATGAAGAAAAGTCCATTCTCAACATAAACACCAAGAAACAAAAATTAGATATTGTTAACCAAACATACCTTTGGCATTGTAGACTTGGTCATGTAAATGAGAAACGCATATCCAAGTTACATAAAAATGGATACTTGGACTCATTTGATTATGAATCATTTGGGACATGTGAATCTTGTTTACTTGGCAAGATGACCAAGACACCTTTTACTGGAAAGGGTGAACGTGCCTAGTGATCTTCTTGGGCTTATACATACTGATGTTTGTGGCCCAATGTCGATCCATGCTAGAGGTGGTTTCTCCTACTTCATCACTTTCACGGATGACCATTCTAGATATGGTTATGTGTTTCTAATGAAGCACAAATCCGAGGCTTTTGAAAAGTTCAAAGTCTTTAAAGCTGAAGTTGAGAAACAACTTGGCAAGAGTATCAAAACACTTAGATCTGATCGAGGTGGAGAATACTTAAGTCAAGAGTTTCCAACAATATCTAGAGGAAAATGGGATTATTCCTCAATGGACTCCTCCATACACGCCACAACTAAATGGTGTGTCTGAAAGGAGAAATCGTACTCTATTAGATATGGTACGTTCTATGATGAGCCATGCATCACTTCCTAGTTCGTTTTGGGGATATGCCTTAGATTCCGCCTCCTATATACTCAACCGTGTTCCATCAAAATCTGTTGATACCACACCTTATGAGATTTGGTATGGTAAGAAACCAAATCTTAATCATTTAAAGGTTTGGGGTTGTTCTGCTTATGTGAAGCGGAACATGTCAGACAAGCTAGAGGCTAAGTCTGACAAATGCTTGTTTGTGGGATATCCTAGAGAGAGTCGTGGATATTACTTCTACAATCCCCTTGAACAAAAGGTGTTTGTTTCAAGACATGCTACTTTTCTAGAAAAATTGTTTATTCTTGAAAGAAGTAGTGGGGGTAAAGTAGAACTTGAAGAAATTCAAGAACCACAAAGTAGTCAACAGTTGGAACAAGAGCTTACGCCACATGTTGATGAGGCGCAGTCGGAAGCTCAAGTTACACAAGAACTTCGTAAGATCTAGTAGAACACGTTATGCTCCTGAGAGATATGGATTTCTCATTAAGTGAGAGCAATGATGTGTTAGGTCATAGATGATGACGATCCCTACTAGTTACGAAGAAGCTATGTCTAATGTAGACTCTTTGAAAGTGGCGCGAAGCCATGAAATCCGAAATGGATTCCATGTACGAGAACAAGGTATGGACCTTGGTCGAGCCACCTGAAGGAATAAAACCCATAGGGTGCAAGTGGGTCTTTAAAAGAAAGACTGACATGGATGGTAATATTGTTACCTATAAAGCAAGGTTAGTGGCAAAAGGTTATAAACAAAGGCAAGGAATTGACTTTGAAGAAACTTTTTCGCCGGTAGCTATGCTTAAATCTATAAGGATTTTGCTTGCATAGCTGCTTATTATGACTATGAGATTTGGCAAATGGATGTCAAGACTGCATTCCTTAACGGGAATTTGCAAGAGGATGTGTACATGACACAACCTGAGGGTTTTGACTCCATTGATAGTCATAAGGTATGCAAGCTACAAAAGTCCATTTATGGACTCAAGCAAGCTTCAAGGAGTTGGAACATTCGTTTTGATGAGACAATCAAAGAGTTTGGTTTTCTTAAGAACGAAGACGAGCCTTGTGTATACAAGAAGGTGAGTGGGAGCGCTATCGTTTTCTTAATACTTTATGTAGGATGACATATTGTTGATGGGAAACGACATACCTTTACTACAAACCTATAAAGGTATGGCTGTCCAAAAGTTTCTCCATGAAAGATTTAGGAGAGGCAACCTATATTCTGGGAATTAGGATCTATAGAGATAGATCCAAGAGGTTGCTTGGTCTCAGTCAATCGACATACATAGACAAGATGCTAAAGAGGTTTAGCATGGAGCAATCGAAGAAAGGGTACTTACCTATGAGACATGGGATTACTCTTTCGAGAGACATGTGTCCTAAGACACCTGTCGAGATTGATAGCATGCAAAAGGTTCCTTATGCCTCGGCAATAGGATCCATTATGTATGCTATGCTATGTACGAGACCCGACGTCTCCTATGCTCTAAGTGTTACGAGCAGATTCCAAGCTAACCCTGGTGAGGGTCACTGGGTAGCTGTCAAGAGTATTCTTAAGTACTTGAGAAGAACTAAAGAATTATTCTTGGTTTATGGAGGACACACTTTAGAAGTGTGTGGTTTCACTGATGCGAGTTTTCAGTCAGACAAGGATGATAGTAAGTCGCAGTCTGGATTTATATTCACGTTAAATGGTGGTGCTGTGAGCTGGAAGAGTTCGAAGCAAGAAACTACCGCTGATTCTACAACTGAAGCCGAGTACATTGCTGCTTCTGAAGCTGCAAAAGAGGCTGTTTGGATCAAGAAGTTCGTCACCGAGCTAGGAGTGGTTCCTTCCATTGTTGATCCTATACCTTTGTATTGTGACAACAATGGTGCCATAGCCCAAGCAAAGGAACCTAGGTCTCATCAACGATCCAAACACGTACTTAGGCGCTACCATCTTATTAGAGAAATAGTTGGTAGGAATGATGTAAAGATAGAAAAGGTTCCCACTGATGACAATATAGCTGATCATCTCACTAAGGCCTTGTCCCAGAAAAAGCATGATGCTCATGTAAATGCTTTTGGCCTAAAACAAATGAGTGATTGGTTTTAGTGCAAGTGGGAGTTTGTTAGTGTATGCCCTAAAACCAAGATGGTTTAAGGTGTTTTGTATTTACACTTATTTATGTTATATTTATTCATGTGGTATTTTTCTTTATCATCTATACTTGTATTTCCATGTTACTTGTTTGATTGATAAAGTCCTTAGAATATTGACTGTGTATTAGAGATTGTAAGGGTTACAATTATGAGACTCTAATACATAAAGTCATATTCTTAAATATCCCTAGTCATAGTATTAATGAGATTGGACATCATTAATACGGATAGACTAGCACATACTTTGCCTCTACTTATGGTAAGTAGTAGTTGATCTCATTGACTATGGTGTGCGTGACACTTAAGCTAGTATGTGGATGCTTGTTTGAGAACAAGTTCATTGGATTGATCCGCCAAGAGTTTCAACTATAGTGCCAATAGGTTGAACTCTTAATGGCAATGGTGTAAGTGATCCTTTGACTTGAGATTACCATAGTATCTTGAGTGTGGATTGCTATACTTTGACTCTATTCCTCGGTGCCCGTAAAAGGGTAGCTCATAGGTTAGAGATTGGGTATAGTTTGAAGCATGGAAAGATAGTGAGTAATCAATATAGGATTCACCACTCCTTAATAGGAGAGTATATCCCTTAATGGCCACTTGTTGGAAATATTAACTCATAAATCTTCTGCAGAAGTGATAGTATAACTTGGAAGTAGTTTCAAGGTTATACATCATGGAGAGTTATATTTCTGGAACAAGAAAATATAAATTAGTCATTTAAAAGTATGCACTATACTTTTAGACTAATTGGGATATAGTGTGGTGAAAGGATATTAATTACACGGTAACATTGTCATTGAAGGGTATGGTCTACCATATGACTTTCCTATTCACTTGGGTGGTCATGATGCATTGCTAGACGCCACTCATGATCTATAAGTATGAATTGATTAATTAGTGAATTAATGATAAATTAAAAGTGTTTAATTTATCTAGCTCAATTAATGAGTTATAATTTATACTTATTGCCAACGTGAATGGAACCTAATGGGTCACACACATAAAGAACAAAATCTTTGGGTTAAAATGTAATTAAGATAAGTATGAGATACTTATGGGGTTAATTTATGAGATAAATTAACTTAAAGGACTTATTTATAAATATTCTAAGTCTTGCAGGAAATTAGTTTCCTAAAAGAAATAAAGTAACTAATTGGTTTCCTTATGGAATAGATTTCCTAAAGGAGAAGGATTAGCTTAAAGTAAGTTACCTAAACCTTCTTGGTTTCTAATTAGCTTTATTTCCTAAAAGACTAGAATACTTCCTCTATAAATAGGTTCATGCTTTGACTCTTGAATTATTATTACTACACAAAAGAAAACTAGTGAGAGAAAAATTAGAAGAAGAAAGTCACGCCTTTTCTCTCTCTCTAGGCGTCCTCTCTCTCTCTCTCCTAAGGGTTAGGTTTTTCTTCTTCTTGTGTTCTTAATAATTCAAGGGAGCTAGCACTCAAAAGTCAAAGCAAGCAAGCCTACAAGGTTCCCAAAGAAGTTGTTCGTGTGGATATCGTTAGAGGCTCTACGCTTGGAGGGCTTTTCGTGGTAGATCTAAACATCTTCTTCGAAGGATCTTTGCCTAGAAGCATAGAAATCTTCTGTGCTTAAGGTAATCTTCATGCAAACCCCCTTGTTAATCATATAGATATGTCAAAGAGATCCATGGTTAAGGTAATAAATTTTTATTTTTCCGCTGCGTTACCTATGCTATTACCTTACAGTGGTATCAGAGCCTTCTTTGATTATATCTATATGATTTGTGTTTATTTAATTGTCATAAATATGGATGGTTTGTTCTTGATGAAATTTGTCTCAAAATTGTTTTAGAAAAATCAAGAGTTTGATTTTTAAGAAAAGTTCTTGATTGTTTAAAAGTGTTTTAAATAATTAAGATGAGTTCTTAAGGTTGTTTTTATGGTTTCTAAATTATTTTTTACATGCTAAAAGGGTTTTAACATATTTTGATTCAAAAGAGTTTTGAAAAACGCCAAAGAATTTCAAAGATCGTATTTTCTGGACACAAATCGCAGCGAAAACTCGCGCGCAGTTTTGACCCGCGGTCAAAATCCCGTAACTTCTGTCCACAAACCGCGGATGAAACCGCGCACGGTTTGTTGCGCGGGTTACAAACCGCGGATGAACCCTGCGCACGTTTTGTCGCGCGGTTTGTAGGCAGAAACCTAGCGGGATTTTTCCTATTTTTTGAAAGAACGCGAATTTTGATAATTTCTCAAATAAAACACTTTCAATTTTAATTGTTAAGATTTGGAAAGTTAAAATTTGGAAACTTATCACCTTCTATAACTATATTTTTTAGACAAATAAATTTCAAGAGCATTAATCTAAGTTATTTAGATCATGTGATTTATGACTAGAATTAAATAAATTAATTGTTAAATTGTTTGATGGCATGGTGGATGATTATGGACTAGACCAATGTAATTGAATGGTTATTACTTTCTTTTATGGTTGGCTTATATTGGTTTTATAAATAGGGCTTGCATGTCCTCCCTTCTCTATTTTTCTAATGTAATTCTCTTTTCACCTAAACTCCCATCGAATGTAACGTGAGGTTTCTTGATCAATACTTGTAATGTACATAGTATAAGTTAGGAATAGGTTTATTTTCTAAATTGGTTAAACTAGAATTGCATATGGAATGTACAAGAAGATGGTGATGGCACCAAGGAGCAACCAAGGAGGCGTATCAAGGAGTTGGCACATCCCTTGGGAATTTTGACCAAAAATTTTCTTCAAGGCTCGAAGAAAATATTACTAGTTAAAGTTCATAATCATCCACGTTTATTATGCTTTTATTTTATATGATTGATATATTTTAATTGCATAATATGATGAGACATTAATATTTAAACTAAAATCCCTCAATATCAAATATTAAGTCATCTATTTAAGTTGCCTTCCATTATTATAACAAAAACGATGAGTTCCTATTAAGGTTGACACGTTGGCCTCCGTCAAGGTCACCTTACTCGGAATATGTTTTTGTTATGAGATATGATCTCTGAATAATGGGTTTGACTTAACAAAATTACATAACGAGTTTGGCCTCCGTCAATGTTATGATATTTTTGAGGCAATGTTGGGTAATACCTAAGATGTAATTTCAAAGAGTTGATACCCAACTATCTAGGAGTCACAAGAGTTGTGATTGATAAATAGTTATCTACCTAATCGAATTTAATCTTTGGGGAATTGGCCTCCGTCAAACCAAAGCTATTAGATGGGATCCTAGCCCACTAGAAATCTCCAACGG